>JARQOD010000009.1:25230797-25335122 GCA_033576555.1 Oophaga sylvatica | reverse complement strand
GGCGGGACGAGGAGTTCCAGGCTCATGGTGGAGGTGTCTCGGATCCTGATTTGGGCCGAGACCAGAGTGCCAGTCATCTCTGCGATCCACATTCCAGGGGTTCAGAATATCACGGCGGACTTCCTCAGTCGCGAAAAGATGGATCCCGGAGAATGGAGTCTTCATCCGGAGATTTTTGCACTGCTGTGCTCCCGTTGGGGAACTCCCCAAGTGGATTTGATGGCATCCAGTTCAATGCCAAGTTACCGACCTTCATGTCCAGGTACAAGGACCCGAAGGCTGTGGCGGTGGATGCTCTGGTGGCTCCGTGGGACCAATTCGAGCTAATCTATGTGTTTCCGCCGATATCTTTACTTCCTCTGGTGCTGCGTCGGATCAGACTGGAGAGAATCCCGGCTATGTTGATAGCCCAGATTGGCCAAGGAGGACGTGGTTCTCGACACTGGTGTCGCTTTTGGCGGCACCTCCATTCCCACTTCCTCTTCGCCCGGACCTGTTAACCCAGGGGCCCGTTCGTCATCCGGACTTGAAGTCTCTGCGTTTGACGGCGTGGCTCTTGAGACCGAAATATTGACCCGTAGAGGTTTTTCAGCCGAAGTCATTGCCACTCTGCGAGCTGCCAGAGGTTCGGCTACTACTAAGATTTATCACAAGACTTGGGAAGCCTTCTTTCAGCTGCAGATGGAAGGAAGAGAGCCACAGTAATTCATTACTGATGGGTAGGCGGAGCCCCAGATCAGGATGTTACCTCAGATCAAAAGAGTGCTGACTGGCTGGCCCCTCCAGCTCGGGCTCCTCCTACTCAGCTCCAGTCTAAGATTTGAGGTCTCAGAGGATGGTCGCTGCTGGAAGCAGCTCCTCAGAAGATTTTATTATTTTTATCGGACAAGAGACTTGGACATGAGTCTGAAAGGTCTCAGGGGTCTCAGCGCTGCTGGACCCCACCTCTCCCCTGGCGGATCTGTATTTTACATAAATAGTCCCTGCAGAATCCTTGCCGGCCCTGGGGGATGAGGAGAGCTTCCCTGGCGGGACGCAAACCACACGTGCGGTCACTGCGTTCCTCGCCCTGGGGGGAAGCATGGGCACAGCGCCAGAAACCCCTGAGGGTCCCTGTGGCGCTTTGGCTGGTGAGTACTCCACACAAAATTTTATTATTAATGTGTGAGTGCTTTAGCGTCTGATGGCAGCGCTATTACATGTATATCAGTATGCTTCAGCGCTGCGGTGACAGCGCTATTACATGTTTATCAGTGTATTCACCAGTCTCTCCCTTGGCGGATCTGTAACTACATAATGGTCCCTGCAGAATCTTGCCGGCCCTGGGGGATGAGGAGAGTTTCCTTGGCGGGGGCGCAAACCACACGCTGGGGTCACTGCGCTTCCCGCCCTGGGGGGAAGCATGGGCATAGCCCCAGAAACCCCTGGGGGTCCCTGTGGCGTTTCGGCTGGTGAGTACTCCACATTTTGGTAAAATGTGTGTGAGTGTTTTAGCGACTGCTGCGGCAGCGCTGTACATATATATGCCGGTGACTAGTTTTTCTATGTCCGCAGGAGGATGCCTGCAGGACGAGGGAAAGGAGGGGAGTACGCGCTCTTTTATTTTTTTGAATTTCGCGCCGCTTCTGATAGCGCGCTTTACTGCAGCCTCCATTTTCGGCTCCTCTACATGGAGCACATGGAGGCAGAGCGCGGCGGCCATTGCTGATAAAGCGCTGCAAGCTGAAAGCTCCCCGGATCGTTCTCCTCCCCTCCCGGCTAGAATACGTGTCCAGCTTGGTGAGTCGCTTCTAGCCCGCCGGGCAGAAGCTTAACCCTTCACCTCCACAGCGCGGGCGCCGTCTGGGGCACTACTGAGTGACAGATTGAGCTGTCCTGCGGCTGTTCTCGCATAAGGGGCTCGCACACTCTTTTAATATTAATAAAGAGGCTGTGGGGAGTCTGCGACATTAATGCTGCCACTATACGTTTCCGCTGACGATCCTGATGGCGTCGCATAATATTGCGATCGTTTGTGTGTCATTTTTAGTGTCGCTGGTGGCTGCCAATCTGGGCAATCGCATAGGCGATTAGCGATCTCCTTGACAACTTTGGCGGTCATTGCGTTATAAAAAATCAGCGCAATTTTTTAGCGATCTTGTGGAACGTTTTCTGTTTAGTGTGGCATGGCTGTCCTGCAGCTGCGACCTTATAAGAGGCGCCTGAGATTCGCACACCCTTTTTTCATTATCAAGGTTGTGGGGAGTCAGCTACTTTAACCCCTTCTTAGGCGGTTAACTCTTAATGGGAGACAGCTGGGGTAGCTCTCGCTTTAGAGCTTTAACCCTTCAGCGTTTGTTTTTTATTTAAGTACTGCTCTGGTTACTGACAGGTTTATCCTGCCATATACTATGCAAGGGCATGTCAGAGACCCTCTCCCAGATCCGCTACGGATCAGCCTCGCGTATCTGACACGCAGATCTCGACTCATACACGGTCAGAGGTTCCAATGGTGTCAAAATGAAGGCCTTCACTGGTTTCTATTGATGACCTTTTAGGTTATGGAGTGTCAACTAGATCCTCTCAAGGAAGCGACACAAATCGGTGCTTTCCTTCTCGCTTAGCGAAGAAGTCCGATTCGGTCAAGGAGGATCGGCAGGGACACCCTGCTTCTCTCTCAGGGGCCGTACTAAAATTTCTGTGGAAGCCATGTGGACGTTACAGTTACCGGAGGAGGTAACTAGTCGTCCTGGTAAGTCGGCCCGGATGTTGCAAGGGTCGCATGGGTCGCGACGACCTTACAAACTATCCGTTTTTTCTACGGAGTTATTTGTTAATTGGACCCCTTCTCCTGAAGTGAATGTCCCTTTATTCCAGCTTAGCAAATCTTCCTGGTAAAAGGGAAGACGAATCTGCAGGACACGCTGGACAGAAGAACGGAGATGGCAACAATTTCCATCTGTGTAGCCGTGGATCATAGATTCGCCAGGGCGCATTCCTCGGCAGTTACAGTCAGAAGAGCACTGTGACTTGGATGGAACGCAGTTTTCCAACAGGCAGCTATTTGACTGACCTCACGGAGCTGATGCCAAGGCAAAGGCAAAAGAAGCAGCTTTACCGCAGCGCAGAGCTGTGACTTCTGCGTCTGGCAGGACTAGTGCCGATAGTTATCGGCAGTCCTTTTCGGTTCAAGGGATGATCTGACCAACCCTCTGGGGGTTTGTGTCGTCTCTCTCTTTTTTAAAAAAAAAAAAAAAAAGAGGGGGAATTCTCAGAAATTCCGCATACCCTGGAAACAGAACTTCTGTTAAGGCAGAAGTTGGCAAAAAAAAAAAAAAAAAAAAATTCGCTAAGGCGGACTGACTTCTGACATTCCGTCAGAGCCGAGCATGAAGTCGCTTCGCTCAGTTATGGCAGCCCTGTCGCAGAACGATCAATCGACATTCGCGACGCTTTTTGGCATGTTCCCATCGGAAGACCTCACCCAGGTTGTGGCTCGACCATTCGGCTTGGCCTTAACGCCCAGAATTTTTACAACAATTCTGACGCCAAAATCTCATGGCAATCCTTCGAAGACGGGGACTTACGATTCGTCCCTATTTGGACGGCCTTTTCGGTTGTGGCCTCAAAGGAGAAGTCGTCTCTGGAATCGTCGCAGGCAATCCTGTTTTTGAGGATGCATTTCGACACGGTACGGGCGGTGTTGTCCCTACCTCCAGACAAGCAGGCATGTCTGCTCCAGCATGTACAGACTATGAAGTCTGCGACAGCAGTGTCCCTTCGGAAGGTATGCGCCTTCTGGGTCTGACGGTGGCGTCCATGAGGTTTTTTCCGTTTGTCCAATTTCATTCCAGAGTTCTCCATAGGCTCATTCTGAGTCGTTGGGATCAATCGCAAGGTTCGCTGGATTGCAGCGTCACCATCTTTCACAGGGTGCGAGAATCCCGAGGATGGTGGTTATGTCCAGGAGCGTTATCCCTGGGAAAGCTTTTCCTCCCTCCGAAGTGGTCGGTCATAACCACCAATGCCAGCCTGACGGGCTGGGGGGGGTGTTTGGAGCAATCTCTGGATTTAGGGGATATGGTCATCGGAAGGGTCTGTCCTTTCGATCAACATCCTGGAATTGAGGGCGATTTTCCTTTGCCTCCAGCATTGGACGGTCCTTTTGAGCGGTCTGCCGGTACAAGTGCAGACAGACAATGCGACGGCTGTCGCGTTTATCAATCACCAAGGCGGGACAAGGAGTTCCAGACTCATGGTGGAGGTGTCCCGAATTCTGATTTGGGCCGAGGGCTGTTTACCAGCCATTTCGGCGATTCACATTCCAGGGGTTCAGAATATTACAGTGGACTTCTTCAGGCGCATGAAGATGGATCCCGGGGAATGGAGCCTCCACTCGAAAGTTTTTTTTTTTTTTTTTTTTTTTTTTTGCACTACTGTGCTCCCGTTGGGGGACTCCCCAAGTGGTTTGATGGCATCCAGGTCCAATGCCAAGTTACCGACGTTCATGTCCAGGTACAAGGACCCGAAGGCTGTGGCGGTGGATGCTCTAGTGGCTCAGTGGGATCAGTTTGAGCTGATCTATGTATTCCCGCCGATATCCTTACTTCCTCTAGTACTGCGTCGGATCAGACTAGAGAGAATTTCAGCTATTTTGATAGCTCCAGATTGGCCAAGGAGGGTGTGGTTCTCGACAATAATGTCGCGGTTGGCGGCACCTCCTTTTCCGCTTTCTCTTCAACCGGACTGGTTGACTCAGGGGCCCGTTTGTCATCCGGACTTGATGTCTCTGCCTTTGACGGCGTGGCTCTTGGGACCGAAATTTTTAGCCCGTTGAGGTTTTTCAGCCGAGGTCATTGCTACTCTTCGTGCTGCGAAAAGTCCGGCTACTACTAGGATTTACCACAAAACTTGGGAAACCTTCTTTTCGTGGTGTTTGGGGTTTTCTCGGAACCCGAGAAAATTTTCCATTCCCAATCTGTTGGCTTTCCTGCAGCATGGGTTAGACAAGGGTTTGGCAGTTAGCACCCTGAAAGGTCAGATTTCTGCTCTGTCCTTATTGTTTCGGAGAACCATTGCTTCGAATAGGGACGTGCTCTCCTTTTTCCGCGGTATAGCTCGTAAGTTTCCGCCGCGGAAGGCACCTGTGTCTCCTTGGCGGCTCAACCTTGTTTTGCAAGTTTTTCAGCATAAACCTTTTGAGCTTATGGTTTCTGCTAGCTTTTCTTTACTTTCTTGGAAGGTGGCCTTCCTAGTAGCGGTCACCTCTTTGAGAAGAGTTTCTGAGTTAGCAGCTCTTTCTTGCTCGCCTCCTTTTCTGGAAGTTTTTTTTTCCGGATCGTGTAGTGTTTCGCACACGGGGTGATTTTCTACCTAAAGTGGTGTCACAATTTCATGTTAACCAGGATATTGTGTTGCCTTCACTCTGTCCGGATCTGAAGAATGCGAAAGAGCGAGATTTACACACTTTGGATTTAGTGCGGGCCTTGAAGTTTTATCTATCACTCAAGGTTTTCGTAAGACGGACTCCCTGTTTGTGGTTCCAGCAGGTCGTCGGCGTGGTCAACGAGCTTCCAAGGGTTCTATAGCTCGTTGGATCCGGTCAGCTATTTTGGAAGCTTACCGCCTTCGGGGTGAATCTTGCCCGATTAAGATTCGAGCCCATTCCACGAGAGCTGTGGCTTCATCGTGGGCTTTTCATCAAGGTGCCTCGGCAAGTGCATCTCTGCCGGGCGGCAACTTGGCGCTCTGTCCACACGTTTACAAAGTTTTATAAAGTGGACGTCAGTGCTTCCGCTGATGCAGCCCTCGGACGTAGGGTCCTGCAGGCAGCTGTAGTTTAAAGTTCTGGATGAACTTGTGTTTAGCGCTGCTTGCGCTTTGTTGTTAAGGTTGTTGGGTTTCTGCCTTTTGTTGGTTTTTTCCCACCCTTATTTTTTGAACTGCTTTGGGACGTCCCATCAGTAATGAATTACTGTGGCTCTCTTCCTTCCATCTGCAGCTGAAACACGGATTTTGGTAAGAACTTACCTGTAAAATCCTTTTCAGCGAAGGAAGGAAGAGAGACACAGCACCCTCCCAAGGCAGAAGTGTGTTGATGTTTTCAGATGCAGCGCGACCCTTATCTGATAGCGATTATCTGGGCTGAGGTCAGCGCGCTAAGGCTCTGTTCCAGCATCGCCAGCTCATCGCAGTAGTCAGGTTCCGTGAGTAGTACCTGGAACTCTGTGGTTTTTGGCTTTCTTTGCATGCATAACCTGTATCCTTGTGTTTTTCTCTGAAGTTCCTTCAGAAGGGGTTATGTTGCTCCGCTGGTGATCTTGACTCTTTTTCCTAAAAGCTTTGGTACGACTGGAGCTGAGTAGGAGGAGCCCGAGCTGGAGGGGCCAGCCAGTCAGCACTCTTTTGATCTGAGGTAACATCCTGATCTGGGGCTCCGCCTACCCATCAGTAATGAATTACTGTGTCTCTCTTCCTTCCTTCGCTGAAAAGGATTTTACAGGTAAGTTCTTACCAAAATCCGTGTTTTCGTGACATATTCTGCTGATATTTTAAATTGGACAGCTGAGGTAGCTCTCTCCTTGAAGAGCTTTAACCCTTCAGCGTGCTTGTTTCGTCCACTTAAGAAATCACACTTTTTTCTGGTTACTGACAGGTTTTGTCCTGCCATATACTGTGTGAGGGCATGTCGGAAGAAGGTACGGACGTCTTCCAGATCCGCTACAGGATCAGTCGCGCGTATCTTATACGCAGACCTCGACGGCGTCCAGCGCAGCGGTCGGAGGTTGCAGTGATGCCAAAATGGATGCCCTCGCTCGTTCTATTGATGGTCTGTCTGACCTTTTAGGTCATTGGGTGTCAGCTAGATCCTCTCATGACAGGAAGCGACACAGGACGGTACCATCCTACCCGCGTAGCGAATCAGAGGTCTCTGATATGGAATGCGGACAGGGTTCCCCTTCAGACTCAGATGGGGAGTTATCCGATTCGGATAAGGAGGATCGGCAGGGGCATTCTGCCTCTTTTTTGGGCCGAACAGAGGCTTTTATTGAGGCCATGAGGGAGGCGTTACAGTTACCGGAGGAGGAAACTAGTCGTCCTGGTAAGTCGGCCCGAATGTATCAGGAGGCGCATAAGTCGCGATCGGCATTACCATCTCTGGACGAGCTTAATGGGACAGTGGAGAAGGAACGCCTGTGTCCAGATAAACGTTTTCAAGGGACACGGTTCTTTTGAACTATATCCGTGTTCTACGGAGTTGATTGATAATTGGATTCCTTCTCCTGAAGTGGATGTTCCTTTATCCCAGCTTAGTAAATCCTCATTACTCCCTGTTAAAGGGAAGGCGAGTCTGCAAGACCCGCTGGACAGAAAAACGGAGATGGCGGCGAAATCCACCTTCGAGGCCGCGGGTCATGGATTCAGAGCGGTGCTAGGATCCATGTGTGCTTGTAAAGCTTCCCTGAGCTGGTTGGTCCGTATACGGACGGCGTTGCAAAATAGATCTCCGTTATCCGAGGTAGATGGGCTTCTCGAATTGTTGGAGACTGCAGCCCGATATGGCTATGATGCAACTGCGTCACTGTTGTCCAGGGCACAATCCTCGGCGGTCACAGTCAGAGAGCACTGTGGCTTAGACAGTGTACCGGGGACGCGGTTTCCACTTTCCAAGCAAGGTTTGCTGTCTTTAGCCTACAAGGGTGGTCAGCTATTTGGATCTGACCTCACAGAGCTGATTGCCAAGGCAAAGGCAAAAGAGCGGCTTTACCGCAGCGAAGGGCTATGGCTTCTGCGTTTGGCAGGCCTAGTGCCGGTAGTGGTCGGCGGTCCTTTCGGTCCAGGGGACGATTCGGTCAGTCCTCTTGGGGATCGGGTCGTCCCTCTTTTTCGAGAAAAAAGTCCTCTCAGAAATCCCGCACTCCCTGGAAACAAAGTTTCCGTCAAGACAAGCGGGAAGCTGACAAAAAGCCCGCTAAGGCGGACTGACGCCAGGGCCTCACTCGAGGGCTCTCGAGTGGGGGGTCGCCTGCTCCATTTCGAAGCGACTTGGTTTTCCCGCGTTCCGGACACCTGGGTAACGCGGGTCGTTTCGGCAGGCTATTTCATAGAGTTTTCTTCTCGACCCCCGGACAATTTTTGCCAGTCTCGCATCCCGTCAGAGCCCGAGCTATTTGCCGCTCTGCTGCGAGAGGTCGAATTCCTTCTGCAGAAGGGTGTGGTAATACCGGTTCCGCCAGAGGACCGGGGAAGAGGATTTTATTCCAATCTTTTTGTGGTCCCCAAAAAGGAGGACAAATTTCGCCCTATTCTAGAATCTCAAAAGATTGAATCGGCATGTCCACACCCAAAAATTCCGCATGGAGTCGCTTCGCTCCGTTGTGGCAGCCCTGTCGCAGAACGACCTTTTGGTGTCAATCGACATTCGCGACGCTTATTTGCATGTTCCTGTCGGAAGGGCTCACCAGCGCTTCCTTCGTTTTGCCATAGGTCAGGACCATTACCAGTTTGTGGCTCTGCCATTCGGCTTGGCCTCAGCGCCCAGAGTTTTTACAAAAATTCTGGCGCCTCTCATGGCAATTCTTCGAAGACAGGGGGTTACGATTCTTCCCTACCTGGACGACCTTTTGATTGTGGCGTCCTCAAAGGAGGAGGCGGTGACGGCTCGCAATCTATCCCTTCAGCTCCTGGAGGACTTCGGGTGGCTGGTCAATTGGGAGAAGTCGTCTCTGGAACCGTCGCAGTCAATCCTGTTTTTGGGGATGCATTTCGACACGGTACGGGCAGTGGTGTCCCTACCTCCAGACAAGCGGGCATGTCTCCTTCGACATGTACAGATTATGAAGTCTTCGACAGCAATGTCCCTTCGGAAGTGTATGCGCCTTCTGGGGTTGATGGTGGCGTCCATGGAGGCACTTCCATTTGCCCAGTTTCATTCCAGGGCACTCCAAAGGCTCATTCTGAGTCGTTGGGATTGATCGCAGGCTTCGCTGGATTGCAGTATCATCATCTCTCGCAGGGTGCGAGAATCTCTAGGATGGTGGTTACGTCCAGGAGCGTTATCCCTGGGGAAGTCTTTCCTCCCTCCAAGGTGGTCGGTCATAACCACCGATGCCAGCCTGACAGGCTGGGGGGGTGTCTGGAACGATCTCTGGATTCAAGGATGTATGGTCATCGGAAGAGTTTGTTCTACCGATCAACATCCTGGAATTGAGGGCAATTTTCCTTTGCCTCCAACACTGGATGGTCCCTTTGAGCGGTCTGCCAGTCCGAGTGCAGACAGACAACGCGACGGCGGTCGCGTATATCAACCACCAAGGCGGGACGAGGAGTTCCAGGCTCATGGTGGAGGTGTCTCGGATCCTGATTTGGGCCGAGACCAGAGTGCCAGTCATCTCTGCGATCCACATTCCAGGGGTTCAGAATATCACGGCGGACTTCCTCAGTCGCGAAAAGATGGATCCCGGAGAATGGAGTCTTCATCCGGAGATTTTTGCACTGCTGTGCTCCCGTTGGGGAACTCCCCAAGTGGATTTGATGGCATCCAGGTTCAATGCCAAGTTACCGACCTTCATGTCCAGGTACAAGGACCCGAAGGCTGTGGCGGTGGATGCTCTGGTGGCTCCGTGGGACCAATTCGAGCTAATCTATGTGTTTCCGCCGATATCTTTACTTCCTCTGGTGCTGCGTCGGATCAGACTGGAGAGAATCCCGGCTATGTTGATAGCCCCAGATTGGCCAAGGAGGACGTGGTTCTCGACACTGGTGTCGCTTTTGGCGGCACCTCCATTCCCACTTCCTCTTCGCCCGGACCTGTTAACCCAGGGGCCCGTTCGTCATCCGGACTTGAAGTCTCTGCGTTTGACGGCGTGGCTCTTGAGACCGAAATATTGACCCGTAGAGGTTTTTCAGCCGAAGTCATTGCCACTCTGCGAGCTGCCAGAGGTTCGGCTACTACTAAGATTTATCACAAGACTTGGGAAGCCTTCTTTTCGTGGTGTTCGGGTTCTTCAAGGAACCCGAGGATTTTTTCCATTCCCAATTTGTTGGCCTTTCTGCAGTACGGGCTGGACAAGGGTTTGGCAGTTAGCACTCTGAAGGGTCAGGTTTCTGCTCTGTCCTTGCTGTTTCGGAAGGCTATCGCCTCGCGTAGGGACGTGCGTTCCTTTTTTCGCGGAGTAACCCGTCAGTTTCCGCCGCGGAAGGCGCCTGTGTCTCCTTGGCGGTTCAACCTTGTCTTGGAGGCTCTTCAGCATGGTCCTTTTGAGCCTATGGACTCTGCTAGCCTTTCTTTACTTTCTTGAAGGTTGCCTTCCTAGTGGCGGTCACCTCTTTGAGAAGGGTTTCTGAGTTGGCAGCTCTTTCCTGCTCGCCTCCCTTCCTGGAGTTTTACCCGGATCGAGTAGTGCTTCGCACACGGGGCGACTTTCTACCTAAGGTGGTGTCGCAATTTCATGTTAACCAGGATATTGTGTTGCCCTCGCTTTGCCCGGGCCCGAGGAATGCAAAGGAACGGGCTTTGCACACATTGGATTTAGTGCGGGCCTTGAAGTTCTATTTGTCTGTTTACTCAAGGTTTTCGGAAGTCAGACTCTCTGTTTGTGATTCCGGCAGGTGGTCAACGAGCTTCCAAGGACTCTATAGCTCGTTGGATTCGGTCGGCCATTTTGGAGGCTTACCGACTTAAAGGCGAACCTTGCCCTATTAAGATTCGAGCTCACTCCACGAGGGCTGTGGCTTCTTCGTGGGCCTTTCATCAAGGGGCATCGGCAGCTCAGCTCTGCCGAGCGGCGACTTGGCGCTCCGTCCACACGTTTACAAAGTTTTATAAGGTGGACATCAGTGCTTCCGCTGATGCGGCCTTAGGACGTAGGGTCCTGCAGGCGGCTGTAGTTTAAAGTTCTAGTTAACTTGTATTTGGCGCCTGTTGCGCATTTATCAAGGTTGTTGGGATTCTGCCTCTTTTGGTTTTTTTCCCACCCTTAATTTTTGGACTGCTTTGGGACGTCCCACTAGTAATGACTAATGTGTCTCTCTTCCTTCCATCTGCTGCTGAAAGACGGATTTTGGTAAGAACTTACCTGTAAAATCCTTTTCAGCAAGGGAAGGAAGAGAGACACAGCTCCCTCCCATGGCAGAAGTGTGTTGTTGTTTTCAGATGCGGCGTGACCCTTCTCTGATAGCGATTATCTGGGCTGAGGTCGGCGCGCTACGGCTCTGTTCCAGCATCGCCAGCTCATCGCAGTGGTCAGGTCCAGTGAGTAGTACTGGAACTGTGTGGTTTCTTTCTGTTGCATGCATAACCTGTATTCTTGTCTTTTCTCTGAAGTCCTTCAGAAGGGGTTATGTTGCTCCGCTGGTGATATTTGCTCTTCCTTAGCTTGTGTACGACTGGAGAAGCTGGAGTAGGAGGAGCCCGAGCTGGAGGGGCCGGTCAACACTCTTTTTAATCTGAGGTGTCAATCCTATCTGGGCTCCGCCTACCCACTAGTAATGACTAGTGTGTCTCTCTTCCTTCCCTCACTGAAAAGGATTTTACAGGTAAGTTCTTACCAAAATCCGTCTGTTTCTCATACAAAAAGAGTAAGTCCCTATCAAGACTTTCAGACAGCAGGAAGTCATTTTCTAGATAACAAAGGTTCGACCACTAGGGTTCTCCATTCAGTCTTCATTTGCTGTCCACTGCCTGTTGTAAAGTGTAATCCGTCTGTAGCAGCAGAGACACAGAAGAGTTGTAGGAAGTGGTGGTGGTTGGTCTATGTCTTTCTGCTTCTCTTGTCAAACTACATAAAAGCATAACTTGGGACTGAGATGATGTTTCAGTTCAGCACAGGTTGCAATGCATGCTGGGAAGTGCTGAAGAAAAGAAACCACTAACTAAAAAATAACTAAAAAAAGCGTTGATAAAAAGTTACTGAGCATAAGACTCCGGAATGTTCCTGGAAAAATTACACTGGTTTTAACTAGTTGTGGGGCAAAGTGTGTAGAGCAGGCTGTCCATCATCGTGCCGGGGAGCCATAACAGCCACGCTAACAGTATTATTTCCTATATATTGTTTATATAGCATATGATATTGTACAGCGCTTTACAAACATTATTGATCGTGTCCCCATTCCCTATCAGTTTGTCTTTGGAGTGTGGGAGGAAACTGGAGAACCCGGAGGTTCTCCTTGCAGATGTTGTTCTTGTTGGGATTTGAACCCAGGACCCCAGTGCTGCAAAGTAATAGTGCTAACCACTGAGCCACATGCTGCCCTGTGTTATAGTGAGCAGTGACTGTAACCGCTGTGTGCACCGCCCTGATGACTAGAAACGAGCGTCTTCAGGAAGAATATAGTGTGATTTTTCTCAGTGTTGCGTTTGTGGATGTGACGGGTTCCCTTTAAAGGGGTTATCCGGGACATGATGGCCCATCTTTAGGATGGGTCATCAATGTCTGGTGGGGCTGTGGCACACTCAGCGATCAACCTTCACTGATCAATGTTCCTGGTCTTGGTGGTAGCCGAATCAGTGGGTCATCGATGTCTGGTGGGGCTGTGACACCCGGCACCCTCACTGTTCCTGGTCTTGGTGGTGGCCGGAATCAGTGGTCATCGATGTCTGGTGGGGCTGTGACACCCGGCACCCTCACTGTTCCTGGTCTTGGTGGTGGCTGGAATCAGTGTGTCATTAATATCTGGTGGGGCTGTGACACCCGGAACTCTTACTGTTCCTGGTCTTGGAGGTGGTCGGAATCAATGGGTCATCAATGTCTGGTGGGGCTGTGACACCCGGCACCCTCGCTGATCAACTTTTCCTGGTCTCGGTTATGGCCGGAATTGTTCAGTTACGGTGCTCCTATGTTGTATGCGGCTGGAGACCGCCTTTCTCAGTTTGCTTTATCTATTGACGTTTTTTGTTTTGTCCTACAACACCTTGTAAAAAAAAAAAACACAAACCTATAACATGTATGTACATAACATGCTTCCTATGTTTATATGTGAAAGGACATCACCAGCGGTGTAAAATAAGCAGAAGGACGGTCTGATGTCTGCTCTACAGCAATCCAGCAGTGAAATCTCCTAATTACCCCTTTGTCCCGTCTGTTCCCCAGAGTTCAGCGTCAGATTTATAATAAACTAAATACATCAATTAACACAAGTTTAATAAACACTAGAAGTCCCAGACATTTCTAGCTCCCCCCTGAAGTCCCGAAAGAGGGTCAAATGACAAATGTTTCTGTTGGCTCCAATTAGCATCCTTTCATTTGTAAATGTGGCCATTGCCTGAGGAATCTGCAGGGGGCAATTGTGTTGTGTTGATCCATCTTTGATTATAGGATGTTAGCTAAAATACTTTTTAAAAATCCTTCAGGTCATTCGACCCATCTCTGGGTTCCAAAGGTAGAAATATTAAATGACCCCTCTCTGGGACATCTAGTGTAAAGCCGTCCAGACAAACTCGGCAACAATTGATTTTCTGTTGTTTTTCTGTTTTGTTGATTATTTTGGTTTATTAATATTTGCAGATTAAAATTTCCTATTTTTTTTTTTTTTAATCACTTTAAGGGGATTGTTCTTCTGTCCAGATTGAAACCATTCAGGATCTTCACCCAGAAAACCTCATCCATTGTCATCTGCATTTTAAAAATCAGAATCCCGAAGTTTCACCTCCTGAAATATTTTCTATTAAAACTGGATTTGATGTAGAGACAGGTATGACGATTGTCATAGATTTGGTGGTGGGTTTTTTTTGTTTTGTTTTTTAAATTTGTATGACTGTGGATTTAGACTTTTTCCAATTCTCTTGGTAACATAGAGCTGAGTCCTGGAATATGAGGTCCGATATCTCCATGGACGATTTCCATTTCGAAATGTTGCTAAATTTTATTTTAAAGTTTACTTTTGCTCAGGTGAATACTAAAATTCAACATTTTATAGGGAACCTGTCACTCAGTTGATGTCGCCCAAACCATGGGCAGCATGGATATGGTTTTCTTGGAAACACTGCGGCATTTGACAAAATATGGTTTGAAGAGACCCGACTAGTTTTCTTTTTTTCCCTGCACCAATCTAGTTGATTGACAGGTGATGAGCGAGCATGCTGGGATAAGGTGTTATCTGAGCATGCTCGGGTGCTAACCGAGTGACTTCAGCGTGCTCGAATACTATGTTCGAGTCCCAGCGGCTGCATGTCTCGTGGCTGTTCGACAGCCTGTGCCTGTTAAGATTTGGGCACCATGAATTGAGTGACGGGTTCCTTTTCAAGGTTTATTGAAAAGATCATGCAACTATTTACTCTAAAAATGTGCAAAAGAAAAGCCCCATTTATTGAATTTGTGACAATTCATCAAAAATTTTGCCCACTTTGGTGAATTTGGTGCAAAATTTAAGACTGTAACAAAAGAAAAAAAAAAGTCTTACAAAACGTCAGATAATGAATGGATTTAGGATGAGCGAGAGAACAGTTCTTGATTTTGTTGCAGCGAGTTTTTAGTAAAATTAAGGTCTGCAATAGAAGAGCTAACTTTCTGTGGAGTTCGGGGTATGAATGTGTGCAACATTTTTTTTTTTTCTTTTCTTTTTTCCCACGCTTTTACTTCTAGGTTCTGATTATATTTGAAACAAGTTTAAGCTTTTCCAATATCCTGATTTTAATTTGCCTTTATTCTTCATTAATACACTTTGTACAGCTTATTTGGAAAGCTGCTGTGCTAAGTGCTATGCTTCGCGTCTGTCGCTTATTCTGCTAATTCTTTACTGTCATAACGGCCTCCTCTGAGCCGAAGGAGCCGACTGCTCACCATTCTCTTATCTATCCGATATCTAGGTCACTACACCTGTTCCCTGTCAAGACAGCAGCTTTCGGAGAGCCAGCTAAAACATCTCAGCATGGGGGACACGTCTCTTACTGTAACGGCAGCCATACTTGGGAATCACGTCTACAGAGAGCAGATCAGTGCGCTGGCGTCTGTTTATCCCGGCTTTTACGCCAATCAGAAGGAAATAGTTCTAAGCAATCATTACACAACGGCCGACATTAAGATATTTGGAGCCGCCGAAGTTCTGAACAATCTGGAGGTGAGCGCTCCAAAGCTAATCATCCTTCACACGTCGTAACGAAGCTGGAACCTGCCCAAATGTTCTGGTTTATCGATGCCCGATCATATCAACGTCTTCAAATCCCACATGTCTTATCTCAACCCCCTTCCAGAGTCTTTAAGATTGCGGTAATATCTTGTAAGACAAGCTGTTGAGTTATTGCACGGGAAAATCAGATGTGCACGGTTTGTTTCTTCTTTTTTCTTGTGCTTCTCTCTGTGGGCAAACAACACTGAAAAGTTTTAGATCAATTTAATATTGCGGAGGCTGGTTTATTTTAAGGCACTAAAAAAAGGGGGTTTTTTCCTTTCTTTTCCCTGCTATGATATACAGGTCATTCTCAAAAAATTAGCATATAGTGCAAAATTTCATTATTTTCCATAATGTAATGATTACAATTAAACTTTCATATATTTTAGATTCATTACACACCAACTGAAATTTGTCAGGTCTTTTATTGTTTTAATACTGATGATTTTGGCATACAACTCCTGATAACCCAAAAAACCTGTCTCAAAAAATTAACATATTTCAACCGTCCAATAAAATAAGTGTTTTTTAAAAACAAACAAAAAAAACATCAAATAATAAAGTTCAGTTATGCACTCAATACTTGGTCAGGAATCCTTTTGCAGAAATGACTGCTTCAATGCGGCGTGGCATGGAGGCAATCAGCCTGTGACACTGCTGAGGTGTTATGGAGGCCCAGGATGCTTCGATAGCGGCCTTAAGCTCATCCAGAGTGTTGGGTCTTGCGTCTCTCAACTTTCTCTTCACAATATCCCACAGATTCTCTATGGGGTTCAGGTCAGGAGAGTTGGCAGGCCAATTGAGCACAGTAATACCATGGTCAGTAAACCATTTACCAGTGGTTTTGGCACTGTGAGCAGGTGCCAGGTCGTGCTGAAAAATGAAATCTTCATCTCCATAAAGCATTTCAGCCGATGGAAGCATGAAGTGCTCCAAATCTCCTGATAGCTAGCTGCATTGACCCTGCCCTTGATGAAACACAGTGGACCAACACCAGCAGCTGACATGGCACCCCACACCATCACTGACTGTGGGTACTTGACACTGGACTTCAGGCATTTTGGCATTTCCTTCTCCCCAGTCTTCCTCCAGACTCTGACACCTTGATTTCCGAATGACATGCAAAATTTGCTTTCATCAGAAAAAAGTACTTGGGACCACTTAGCAACAGTCCAGTGCTGCTTCTCTGTAGCCCAGGTCAGGCGCTTCTGCCGCTGTTTATGGTTCAAAAGTGGCTTTACCTGGGGAATGCGGCACCTGTAGCCCATTTCCTGCACACGCCTGTGCACGGTGGCTCTGGATGTTTCTACACCAGACTCAGTCCACTGCTTCCTCAGGTCCCCCAAGGTCTGGAATCGGTCCTTCTCCACAATCTTCCTCAGGGTCCGGTCACCTCTTCTCGTTGTACAGCGTTTTCTGCCATCATTGTTTCCTTCCAACAGACTTCCCATTGAGGTGCCTTGATACAGCACTCTGGGAACAGCCTATTTGTTGAGAAATTTCTTTCTGGTCTTACCCTCTTGCTTGAGGGTGTCAATGATGGCCTTCTTGACATCAGTAAGGTCGCTAGTCTTACCATGATGGGGGTTTTGAGTAATGAACCAGGCAGGGAGTTTTTAAAATCCTCAGGAAGCTTTTGCATGTGTTTAGAGTTAATTAGTTGATTCAGAAGATTAGGGTAATAGGTCGTTTAGAGAACCTTTTCTTGATATGCTAATTTTTTGAGACAGGTTTTTTGGGTTATCAGGAGTTGTATGCCAAAATCATCAGTATTAAAACAATAAAAGACCTGACAAATTTCAGTTGGTGTGTAATGAATCTAAAATATATGAAAGTTTAATTGTAATCATTACATTATGGAAAATAATTAAATTTTGCACTATATGCAAATTTTTTGAGAAGGACCTGTATATGCCGGTTACTATGCATGGCGGTAAAGGGATCGACTCCTCAACAGATGCTCTTAGATTGAAGCCGGCCCAGTTCTTGCTTGATCGTGGCTGTTTCTCTTCTTCGATCATCCCAGGAGATGACAGACGACTGCTGGGGGTTCCTGAGGCCGGACCCATGTAAATCAATTAAATGCAGGGTCGGCTTTAATCTAAACAGGGCATGCTTTGATGAGACAAGCTGCCGCCGTGCATGCATTTCTTCTGCAGCCACTCCTGCAGGGGAATTGTAGTATTACATTGAAGCCATTAAAAATGAGTGTCTGGTTTTGTAATGCATGGAATAGAGCTAATAGTGAGGGCCCATTCATGGGGGGAGAGATGCTTATTTAGCCTTTTAAATAGTCACTGTCATTTCAACAAACGTTGCATAAATTAAAATATAATACAAAATGTTTTATATTATCAGAGAAATATTTTTATTTTCTCCTTCGTCTCATTGGGGACACAGGACTGTGGGTGTATGCTACTGCCGCTAGGAGGCTGACACTAAGTAAACATAAAAAAGGTTAGCTCCTCCTCCGCCGTATACACCTCAGCACTGGCCGCAGGCAAACCCAGTTATTGCTTAGTGTCTGATGGAGGCACACGTCTGGTTCTTTTTCCAGACCATTTTTTTTTTTTTTTTTCCCCACGAAGATGAGACAGGGGCGACGGATCCTATTGAAAGGGTCCGATCTCCCCAAACCATCAACGGGCGAGCACGTGGAGTAAAGCCTCCAACGTATCCTCTCCCGCAACGTGGGACACGAATGCCGGACTTAGCCCTGACCACCCTAAGGTATTGAAACCCTAGGTTGTACAGAGGCAGGAGTTTGTCCGTGCAGCCCCCACTGCGCCACCAATGCTAGACTGCGGTGCTGCAAGGAGGCGGACGGTCCCTCTCCTCATCCCCTGTAGGGGTGATGGAGTTAGGGTTCCTGCACCGTCCCACCTTTTTTTACTACAAGCCCCCCTCTAAATGCATCAAGCGGAATGGCTCACCTTTTTGAATACGGAGAAGATACTGGAGTAATGCCGCACGCATGAGCACCGCAAGTTTCGCAGGCGTCTGGATCAGACTCTGCTTCCAGCCAGGTACAGGCTCCTGGCTCGTGTTCCGATCCCCCCTCTCCCCCCCGGGGGCGTCAGGTCCCTGGCCTCGGCGGTGTTGGGCCTCGGGCAAGGGTTTGGTCCCCGGGGACTGGGGCCCGTGGTGTGGCGTCCGGCGCCGGCAGGGGGGTGGGCCGCGGTCGCGGGGATCCGCCCCCGGCATCGTCTCCTTCCGGCGGGCCCGCCCTCTGATTTTGGGGCGGCCTCCGCCGGAAATCTAGGCCGCGGCTTCGGGCGGCGCTGGGCCGCGGCTGCAAATTTAGTCCCCGGCTTCTGCCGGGGACTAGGCCGCGGCCCAAGATGTAGCGTCCGGTGTCGGCCGGAGGGCGGGCCGCGGTCGCGGGGATCCGCCCCCGGCATCGTCTCCTTCCAGCGGGCCCGCCCTCTGGTTTTGGGGCCGCCTCCGCCGGAAATCTAGGCCGCGGCTTCGGCTGGTGCTAGGCCGCGGCTGTAAATTTAGTCCCCGGCTTTTGCTGGAGACTAGGCCGCGGCTGGAGGCGGGCCTCGGACGGCTAGGCCGCGCCTCTCGACCCTCCCCCTAAAGGCTCGGCTACATGAGCTCGCTTTCCTAACAGGGGAGCGCTCTTTTTGAAAAATTTTGAGCCAGACGCCACTGCTACGCGGTTTAAGGACGCAGGGGGTACAGGACTGGGGTAAGTGCTTCTACCTCCAGCCTGGTTGTTCCGCTTCACTAAGTACTTCTGCACTCCTTTTCACTGACCGTCGCACATCCAGTTCATTGCGGACTCTGTGATAGACTCAGTATGTCCAGAAGAACTAAAGCTCATACGGTGCTGTATACTGCATGCATTGCCTGTAGGTCCCCTTTTCCGCGCGCCCAGATTACTCGGGTTTGCGAAGCCTGTGACTCCGAACGGGCTCAGGAACCCGCTCCTATTACGGAACCCAGTGCGTCAGGTCCCCCTGAATGGGCTCTGTCCCTGACTCAATCTGTGGCATCATTGACTAGAGCAATCGAGTCCCTTCAAGCTCCCGATAGGAGCAGGGACAGTGGTTCACCCGTCTTGACGACGTCTCATGAACCTCCGGCCTGCAGGGGCCGCGCTCTCACTAGGCAGACGCAGGGGAAACGAACCCACACTGCGTCGCCTTTGCCGTCCGGGGCCTCGGCATCTTTCAGTTACGTCTCCCGCTCTCCCTCACCTCTGACAAGTGATCAGTATTCGGATTCTGATTCAGAAGGGTCCCTTAATTTAGAGGCACCAAATTGTCAGGACACAATTGACAGTTTGATTGAAGCTGTCAATCAAACCTTGGGATAGACGATGAGTCCACCTTGACCTCCGGTCATAAGGTGTCCTTCAAAAGAGCCAGGCAAGCTCATAAGGTTTTTGGATCTCATCCTGAGTTTGAGGAGCTAGTGCAGCGCCACCGGGAGAAACCGGACAAGCGCTTCGCAGGACAAAAGGCTCTCAATACTAGATATCCTTTTGCTCCCGAGCTTCTTAAGAAATGGGCGGAATCTCCTGCGGTTGATCCTCCTGTGTCGCGTTTGGCGTCTAAAACGCTCCTCTCCCTTCCTAACGGTTCCTCGATCAAGGAACCAACGGATCGTCTGATTGAAGGTTTGGCCCGCTCGGTGTTTGAAGCATCGGGTTCTGCTCTCTCTCCTTCTTTTGCAGCGACTTGGGTTGCTAAGGCCATGATATCCTGGTCGGAGTCTCTAAATAGAGCGCTTCATGGTATAGAGGTACCATCTGAAGTAACTGAGATTTCTAATCAGATAGCACTTGCAGGAGACTTCTTAATTAATGCGTCCATGGATGCGGCAAATTGCGCAGCCCTAGCTGCTGCTAATGCAATTGCCATCAGAAGATCTTTGTGGCTGAGAACCTGGCGAGCAGATTCAATCTCAAAGAAATCGCTTACATCCTTACCATATCAGAATGGTCGGTTATTTGGCGAAAGGTTGGATCAGCTCATATCTGATGCGACGGGAGGGAAGAGCAGTTTCCTTCCTCAGCAAAAGATTAAGCAGCCTTTTCGCCGACAGCTTCAGCCTCGCTTTAGGGCCTTTCGTAACCCAGGTTGGGCCGCGCCAGCTACCTCCAGCGGTTCAGGTCGGCCTAGTCAGGCCAGAGATCGTCAGGTCTCCTACAGGACCAACCCTCTGGGAAGAGGGCGATCTCAACAACCAAGATCTAGAGGGTCCAAACCCCAGAGATATTCGGACAAATGACTGGAGGCAGAATCCGGTCAATTTATCCAGAGTAGGCGGCCGCTTACTCTGGTTTCGCCCCATTTGGCTATCGATTACTCACGACGAGTGGGTCCGGGAGTTAGTCTCCTCGGGTACAAAATAGAATTTTCCAGCCTTCCCTCAAATCGTTTTTTTCCCTCGCGCCTTCCCAAGGAGGAATCTCGGGTTCGCGCCTTATTCAGGGCGGTCGAGTCTCTTCGGCACAGCGGGGTTGTCGTGCCTGTACCGGAGATCGAAAAGGGTCAGGGGTTTTATTCCAACCTGTTTATTGTACCCAAAAAGGACGGTACCGTAAGGCCCATTCTGGATCTAAAGCGACTGAACCGGTTTGTCAGAATTCGACATTTCCGAATGGAGTCTCTCCGTTCGGTCATTGCAGCCATGGAAAAAGGGGAATTTCTAGCATCAATAGACATTCAGGATGCCTATCTTCACATCCCCATATTTCCTCCTCATCAGAGATTTCTTCGGTTTGCCGTCGGCAAACTTCATCTTCAGTTCGCAGCCTTGCCATTCGGGCTAGCCACAGCCCCCAGGGTGTTCACAAAGGTCATGGCTGCTGTTGTGTCCATTCTGCACTCCAGGGGGTAGTCATCCTGCCTTACTTAGACGATCTCCTCATCAAGGGTCCGTCTTTTCAAATCTGCGAGGAAAGTGTCAGCATTACGTTAGACACCCTTGCTCGCCTGGGGTGGCTGGTGAATATGAAGAAATCATCTCCCGTGCCATCTCGGAAGATCACCTTTTTAGGGATGAATTTCGACACCGCTCAGGGGTTGATAATTCTTCCTCAGGACAAGGCCTTGGTTCTCCGTCAAGAGGTACGGATCCTTCGCCAACCAATTCCTCACACCATCCGGTTTTGCATGAGGGTCCTAGGAAGGATGGTGGCAGCAATAGAGGCTATTCCATTTGCCCAATTTCATCTTCGCCCCCTTCAACATGCACTCTTGGCAGTATGGGACGGGAGCCCTTACTCCCTCAATCTTCGGTGCCGTCTGTCCCTGCAGGTCAGACAGACTCTAATGTGGTGGACGAAGAGCACCACTCTTCGACAGGGTCGGTTGTTTCCTCCAAATTTCTGGTTGGTTGTCACAACGGACGCCAGCCTGCTCGGATGGGGAGCAGTGTTTCGTCACCATACAGCCCAGGGAACTTGGTCTCAGCAGGAATCGACCCTCCCGATCAATATTTTAGAGATCCGAGCTATTCGGCTGGCTCTGAGGCATTTTCACCAGCATCTGGCGGGCCACCCAGTCAGAATACAATCGGACAATGCCACGGCAGTGGCATACATAAACCATCAGGGAGGTACCCGCAGCAGGGCGGCCATGCACGAGGTAAAACAGATTCTGACTTGGGCAGAGGTAAATCACTCTGTGATTTCAGCGGTCCACATTCCGGGCGAGGAAAACTGGGCTGCGGATTTTCTCAGCCGTCACGGCATAGCGTCAGGGGAATGGTCACTTCATCCCGAGGTTTTTCAGCAGATATGCCGACGCTGGGGAACCCCAGATGTGGACCTGATGGCTTCCAAGATAAATGCCAAGGTGCCCAACTTCGTCTCCCGGTACCGGGATCTGCAGGCATTTGCAGTAGACGCTCTGGTCCTACCATGGAATCAGTTTCATCTTCCATACTTGTTTCCACCAATAGCCCTTCTCCCAAGGGTGATCAGAAAGATCAGGATAGAGGGGGTTCCAGCGATATTAATCGCTCCGGATTGGCCGCGTCGCTCATGGTACGCGGAGCTGGTACAATTGCTCGCCGACGCACCCTGGCGACTGCCAGAGCGCGTGGACCTTCTCTCCCAGGGCCCAGTTTACCACCAGAACTCAGCGGTCCTGTGTTTGACGGCCTGGCCGTTGAATCTTGGATCCTGACCAGGGCTGGATTCTCTGAAAAAGGTCGCCGCAACGATGGCTAACGCCCGAAAGCCCGTTTCGGCTCGCATCTACCACGGTACTTGGAAGGTCTTTTTTGATTGGTGCAGGGAACATGATTGTTCCCCGCTCCTCTTTTCAATTCCGAATATTCTATCTTTTCTCCAGGCAGGCCTAGATTCAGGTCTAGCGCCTAGTACTCTTAGACGACAGATATCAGCTTTGTCGGTTCTTTTTCAGCGAAAGATCGCGTCTAATTTTCAGGTTAGGACCTTTATTCAGGGGGTTGTCCATATAGTTCCTCCCTACAAGACTCCCTTAGAGGTTTGGGACCTCAATCTAGTCCTGGGAGTCCTACAGGAGTCTCCTTTTGAACCTTTGCAGGAGGTTTCTCTGTCATTTCTTTCCTGGAAAGTGGTGTTTTTGGTAGCCATAACATCCATAAGGCGGGTTTCGGAGCTGGCTGCACTGTCTTGTCGAGCTCCGTACTTACTTTTCCATCAGGATAAGGTAGTGCTCAGACCAACACCACCTTTTTTGCCTAAAGTCGTGTCCTCATTTCATATTAATGAGGACATTGTTTTGCCCTCATTTTGCCCAGCTCCGACGCACCGAGTGGAGAAGGCTCTCCATACGCTGGATCTGGTGAGAGCACTCAGGAGATATGTATCTCGGACGGCGTCCTTTCGACAGACGGACACGCTGTTTGTCCTCCCTGAAGGTCGCAGGAAGGGACTTGCTGCTTCTAAGTCAACCTTGGCTAGGTGGATTCGGTTAGCCATTCAGGAGGCTTACCGCATCAGAGGCGCGGTGGTTCCCGCAGGGATCAAGGCTCACTCCACCAGAGCGGTGGGTGCCTCCTGGGCCCTTCGGCATCAGGCTTCGGTGGAATAGGTTTGTAAGGCAGCAACCTGGTCCAGTCTGCATACTTTTTCCAAGCATTATAATGTCCATACCCAGACTTCTGCGGATGCCAGTCTGGGTAGAAGGATTCTTCAGGGCGCGGTTGCGCACCTATAAGCAATGCTGGATTATAAACTACACTGTGGAGTCGGTTTCCCACCCAAGGGACTGCTTTGGGACGTCCCACAGTCCTGTGTCCCCCAATGAGACGAAGGAGAAATACGGATTTTTGTGTTACTCACCGTAAAATCCTTTTCTCCGAGACGCTCATTGGGGGACACAGCACCCTCCCTAAGAGCCGGCTGGCTTTATATTGAGTTAACTCTATTCTCCTTAAATTGGTATCAGCAGTTTTTTCTTCTGAATATACTGTATCTGTGTTAACTCTTGATTTATTTTTTAGCCTCCTACTGCTTTTTGCACTAAACTGGGTTTGCCTGCGGCCAGTGCTGAGGTGTATACGGCGGAGGAGGAGCTAACCTTTTTTATGTTTACTTAGTGTCAGCCTCCTAGCGGCAGTAGCATACACCCACAGTCCTGTGTCCCCCAATGAGCGTCTCGGAGAAAAGGATTTTACGGTGAGTAACACAAAAATCCGTATTTTTTAACACTTATGAGCCACTGCTTCCACCAGCCTCCTGAACCCACCTCGCCATCCACTTTGAGGGATGGGAGGGGGAATATGCACAGTGAGGTATCCAACTTAGACCTCCTATTAGACAGTATGGATTAGGGAGGGGAGAAAATTATTTATCGTTGGTGAGCTACAGGGAGCTGCAGCTTTAATCCACTCTCACCTAACTCCAGTGCTGGATTCACAGCCACACAGCTGCAGCTTCAATCAACTTTTAGCCCACGCCAGTGCTGGATTCACAGCCACACAGGCTCAGTAGTGCTGTATAATGTGCTACATTGGGAAATAAAAGCAGGAATACCTCTGTGTGCTCTTTTTAGAAGACAAGATAGCAGCGAGATTTCACTCACTCGTTCACGGGGAACTGTGAAGGACTCATTCTGTCTGAGAAAACATCGGACAGCACACTGGCCAATGTAATGTAATACATCTGTTCAAATGACAGTTATGGTACAGTAGATCACAGGGACTGAGTGCCTGTGCGGAAAAAAAATGGCAGCATGCATTAGTCTTTTCCATGTACCGGATGCGATTTGCCTTTTTAAATTGAAGCCTGCGCAGAAAAGAGAATCAGCTACCATATAGATCATCTGTGTAGTATTTGATTTTTGCTGATACATTGCTATTGTTAACCTAGGAAACTATTTGATCATGTACATTTAAAAATTTTATGAAATTTCTGGATGGAAATTGAGCGATTTTTGATACTCTTGTTTGAACCCGGCCATAGGCAGATCACCTGCAGAGGGGAAAATTGGTGAAAAATGCTGGATGCAAGTAATAGTCACACTTGTATTTTTATATCTTCTTAATATCCTTCCTGTGCAGTATACACTTTATCATATTTGTAAAAAAAATGGATGCACATAATGAAGACTTGCTTTTCATTAGTCAGACTATAAGGTAGCATGTTCTACGAAATTGAATCTGTCTAAGCTTGTGTGATGACTTCCGACAGGTGAAGGTTGGATCCCCGGTGGTGACGGTGTATCGGAAAGAGAAGTCCTCTGGAGTTCCAAGCTTTGTTACATATGAAGTTGGCATTGCTGATGTGCAGGCTTTAAATCGAGGATCATTGTCCACATCACTTTCTGTTTCCAGCTACATGTCAGACCAAACCATAGATGTTCCCATCAGACTTATGGCAGCTACAGGCCCACTTAATGGTATGTAGGTGTATGGCTTTTACCATCGTGATCGAGGAATGGAGAGGTGCCTGCAACTTTTTTCATGGCAGCCACACAGCTTCTGTTCCTTCCACCTCGTGCACTAAAACGAGACGTCATCAGGGGGGCGGTGATAGAAGTGTGAGTGATATCGGCGCCGATCACAGCTGTCACCGCACCTAAAACAAATAGTCATCAAGGGTCAGCGCTGCGGTCACTTACCCTGCTTCTATCGCCATCCCTGATGACGTCTCGATTCAGTGACCAAGGCGGCGGGGACAGATGCTATGTGGCAGTGGAGACTGAAGATGCGGGGCGGTGGGGACTGAAGTGGTGGTGAAAGAAGTTGCAGTCACTTCTCTCTGCCTCCATCACCCCAATTGATTCAGGACTTCATCTTGGGTGATAGAAGCTGCGAGGAAGTGACTGCATGACCATCCTCCTGTGACATCTTGTTTCACATCTCCAATGAAACATCACATCACAGGAAATAAAGTAAAAAAAAAAAAGTTATAGGGAGGAGCAGGACAGGGAAAATGGTAGGGGATTTTATAATGAAGCAAATTACAAAAGTGATTAGGGGTTAAAAATAGATATTTGTAAAGGGCATTTTATGTGTCGGCCATCCTCTAAGTATGGACGATTCCTAATGCCTTATATACCCTATATATGTTAATTGTCCAGTGACCGAACAGAAGCCTAAATAACGTCTTGTCTCTTCTCTTCTGCGTTGTTCCTCTCTTGCAGTGCCTTATACCGGGGAGCACAGCTTTTACAAGACCTTTATGGACTCTTATCCTGTGTTCTTCTTCACCTTGTTTGCTCTCATAGCAGGGGCAGCCATTGCTATTCTCTGTAAGCACAGACACAGTAATACAAGTGTAGTTCAGTCTCTTAACGTCACAATTCGGTAATATTTGTTTTTCCCTTTTCAGTTCTTTCACCAAAGGAGACTGTTAATCACCCGGCGTTTATCCCACGCTCGCCTCCTCCATCCGCACCACCGAATAGTAAGTGTTAATACCTATTAAGTGTTTTTTTAGACTATTTTGAGGTGGAGATGGGGTTGGCGTTTTCATACTCATCCTTATACTAGCAAAGTTTTGGCATGTGCCAAGATCTAATAGTAGGTTCTGTTTAAACAATAAATGGAAGAAACTTTGTAAAAGCTTTTGTTTTATTTTTAGGTTTTTCTTCGACACCGCCAGGAAGTTTTACCAATCACCACAGTCCAAACTGGTCTCAGAGCAACTCCAAGTCTCGGCCACTGTGGAGTCCAGACTACGCTTCCAACTAAAGAAACCCCGGATTTACCAAAGAGCAGATCTGTTTGCTTTGGGTGCCTTTTGTAGTGCATGTGTCGCGCAGCATGATGCTGACATTTATGCACTTTCTTTTCTTGTGTTTGATGATTGGAGTTTTGCACACTTTTCTTTATACATGTGGATTCCTCTGTGCTGCATGGGCCTAGATCCATCCGTCTTAGGGCATCATAAACCTTCTCATTTATAGCTGTCGGCAGCCAATTTTAATGCCGTCCATTTGATTTCATTGTTCGGTACTTTTTTTCTTTTTACAAACATCAGATTGAATTGTTTGTTTTTATGTGTATTTTACTGCAATTTTAGTTGCTGGATTGAAGGACTGGTTTTATTCCTTTTTTTTTTTTTTCCTGTTTTTATGATTTCTTCTTTTTCGAACCACTTGCTTTTCCCTTCAGGTAGAAGTTAGAAAGTGTCATGCGTGGCAGCTCTTTCTGTGTAACTCAGGAATATTTTGCACTGATCAGTAATTGTAGCCTTGCAATGTGAGCCTGACCAATTGGAAATGCATAGCTGTGAATGAATCCTGTGCATATTAGTCTCTATCCACAGAAACGACAAACTGACTGCGCTATACTCTACTGCCAGACCCGGCATTGTCTTTCAGGGGTTAACGTGCATGGAGTGTCACAATCGGATACAGACTACTCTGTGAGCTTTAGGCATTTAATGATAATGAGAAACCACTATCCCCATGACCATGCAGCACTTCTGCATGCAAATAGACTGGCTGCTGCCTCCTAGTACACCAATTTTTTTTTATTAATAATAACAATAATATTATTTTTATCCTGCCGTTTGCTTTGCTTGAGTTAGCAGATCATCATTATACAACTGGACAAATGTGAGCATCAATTCAATGTTTCCTGGATAAAAATGAGCAATACTCCGCCGTTACTTCTGCACAACGGTCCAAATTGCAAGAATGTAAGGAAGGGATCCATCATAATTCTTGTGGCATTTACACCTAATTTATAGTACTAGGCGAGTCGGATTGGTCAGTAAAATTCACACCCAAACTGTGAACTATCCTAATGGAAAACTCTCATAAAAGAGCCAGTAAGTCTAGGTTCACCCTTCCTGGTTATCCACTGGTGAAAACATGATGGCGATCACCTTAGGAATCAGCGGGTTTTCTTGTTCATTTTCTTGTAATTGTTTGTTTATGGTGGCAGAAAATCCCGATCGGTGGGGCGTCACCCAGTGTACATGGGCTGCTGACAACCTGACACTGTATGTGGTCAGAACCGTTGTAACTAGCGATCATCGTTCTGCCCCCATTATTGCTTACCGGCCTGGGTGATCAGGTCACTTAGCGAGCACCAAACGTCTTGTGTATGGTCGAATGGCGCTAGTAAAAGGGGCATTTACAGGCCAGAATCGTGGCGATTAAATGCTCCTTTAGTCTTATAGCGATTCCGCTGTGTATGCGTTATCATACCTGTTACATACCGCCTACATTCCAATATATACCTATATACCTCACCCTTGCGTCTATAGTGGATTACATCCCTTTTCCAAGTGTCACCAATATCCTGATTGATTGCGCTTTTTTTAATTACTGTGCAACTAACAGTTCATTGTGGGCAAATCCTGCCACGTGTTCAATCTAACCATCCCTGGTAAAGTGGCAATATCCCGCCGTCAGGTTTAGTACCCGGAGCGTTTGATTATTTCGTGTTTCAGGTGATAATTGTTCGACTCGATGAAGAATCTCGCAAGAGATTCACAGTTTTCCCTTAATGCAGACTTCCTGTACTACTATTGATTTAATGGGCACTGGGATACCGTGTGTTAAAACGTCTTAAATAATTTAGTCTGCCAGTTTTCAAGACGCTAAAAATTTCATGGCCTATCACTGTTGTCCCGGCATCACGTGAGACGGATCACTGTGACGTGTAACGGGAGCGATACAATGTGAAAAATGTCAATTTTGTTTTCTTTGTCGCAGTCAATTGCTGAAAACTGATGAAGCTCGTACTCAGGGGCCAGCAAAGTGTAGTAAAGTGTTCTCTACGCAAATACCTCAAGCTTTCTTTTTCTCCAAAGATAAACCACGCTGATTATACACGTCATCTGTTTTTTTGTTTTTTTTCTTATACTATAGTGGCTCAGAATCCTCATTTGTTTTGCTCGCTGTCGTTGTGAATGCCGTTTGTGCCTTATTTTTTACCATGTCAGCTGCGTTGCAATTTTCCTTTGTATAATAAACTGTTTCTTAATACGTGTCGTTGGCTGAATTACTACATTTTATGTACGTCTGTACCACAATTCTTCTGATAATACTATGCTTTAAAGCTACGGTACTGTACATTAGTGTGATTTATTTCTGTTGTGTGCCATAAACGCGGAGCCCAAGGCCAATTTATAAAATAAAGAAAAAGCATATATTCGCCTCTCGCACCGTTCCAGCAATGTCAGCATCGGTCTGTCAAGATTTGGTGGCCCCTGACCACTGCAGTCAGGCGGCAGCCCCTTATGGGCTACACTCCTAGCTCTTGTGCCCATGTCCGTCTTTGGGACTGTACACATGTCCAATTTTTTTTCCCTTCGACTGCATGGTTCAAAAATAACAGCATGCACAATTTTCCTCCAAGAATCGCATTATCACGAACACCGCACTGCACTTGCTCACTGAGCCAGTGCGCGTGTCCTGAGTAAGACAGACTGTACTCAAAGATACCTGTGGAGCGGGACAGCAGCGGTGAAGATGCGTGCTTCAGACAAACAGGACCTGAAGCACGTGACTGCCAAGGGGTGGCCCGGCCACAGGTCTCTCAGAGGAAGCAGGAGCAGAGAGATTGTTTCAGGCCAAATAGGACCTGAAGCACCTGACTGCTGGGGGGGGTGGCCTAGGCTCCGAGAGCTAGAAGCAGAAGGAAAACTCCTAGAAAGGTTACTACGGGACAAAGTTACCAAGGGGCATAGACAGAACGGATAGTCAGAACATAGCCAAGGGGGTCATAGACGGAGAGGGCAGCGCAGTACCAGAGAAGCAGGAAGAGGGTAGTCAAGACGTAGCCAAGGGATCAGAAAACCAGAACGGGCAAATACACAGTACCAAGACAGAAGACAAACCCACAACGAAGAGACGGACCGGGTCAAAACCAAACAAGCAACAAGATATCAGACACAGGCACGCAGGAGTATAACTGACACCAGACCTAGGTAAATTAGCAACTAAATAGCCGCCCTCTGCCAGAGAGTGGCCGAAACAATTAACCCCTGTCTGACCATGACGGGACAAAGACAAAACCTCGTCCTGGATCATGACACGCATGACACTAGACTGTTCATGTCTATGGGTCCATGGAAAAAAAATCAGGCCACACTCTGATGACGTCAGAGTGCAGTCCCATTTTCACAGACTGACTTTAATGGAGAAGGTGGAGAAACTTTTTTCTTTTTCTCCACCGCCAAGAAAATCAGATCCCACTCTGATTTTTCCAGATGTGTCGAGTGACCCTAGCCTAAGGATGTTGAAACCAGCAGGCGGATGGCATTAGGCCATCCATGATTTTTACAGACCTGTAGAATTGAATAGATGATTTTGATGCACAACTCTGATCAAGAACAGACATGTCTGCGGGTCCTGCGAAGTTCGGTGCCTACTAAGAAACATATACATGTGAACAGCACCAGAAAGTATAATGGCAACATGAGCGCTCCATGAAAAACAGACATCTCAATATGAGCCTTAGGCCGGGGTCACACTTGCGAGTGCAATGCGAGAAACTCGCGCGTGTCTCTTGCCTCAATACCCGGCACTCGGGACCGGAGTGTGCGGCTGCATGTATTTCTATGCAGCCGCATGCTCCGGTCCCGAGTGCTGGCGGCAGTGCCGGGTATTGAGGCGAGAGACTCGCATTGCACTCGCAAGTGTGACCCCGGCCTTACTCTGATCAAAACATGCAAGTTTGTAAACCAAAACCAGAGGTCTGTCCAAAACATGGAAGGAGGTGCAGCCTGTTGCTTTTCCATCAAAAGTATCTTGTGAAGAACTTTAAAGAAATACTGCAACTTTTCAATATACTGCACTGTGCAAAAGTTTTAGGCAAGTTTGGAACAAAATGTTGCAAAGTAAAAATGATTTCTGAAATAGAAGTGTTTAAAAAAAAATATTAATTTACCAGGATGCAAAGTGAATGAACAAAATGGAATACAATAATGAGTGTCTGCAGACAGCAGTGAAGCATGGTGGAGGGTACCTGCAAGTTTGGGGCTGCATTTGAAGTTGGATGTTTGGTCAGGGTCAATGGTGTCTTCAAAGCTGAGAAATACAGACATATACTTATCAATCATTCAATAACATCAAGGAGGCGTTTGGCTACAAATACTTTCTCCAGAAGGGAAAGCTACCTCAGACATACAGCCAATGTCCTTAAAGGGAATCTGTCACCCCATTTTTGGCCTATGAAATACGGCCACCGCAATCAGGGGCTTATCTGCAGCATTCTGGAATGCTGTAGATAAGCCCCCGATGTAACCTGAAAGATTAGAAAAACTAGATATTATATTCACCCAGGGGTGGTCCGATGGGCGTCGCGGTTCGGCGCCTCCCATCTTCTAGGGAAGCCGGCCTCTTCTTTCCGTCCCGTCGCGGCTCCTGCGCAGGCGCACTGATCTGCCCTGGTGAGGGCAGAGCAGAGTACTGCAGTGCGCCGTGATGGGTCAAGAGGTCCGGCGCCTGCGCACTGTAGTACTCTGCCCTCACCAGATCAGTGCGCCTGCGCAGGAGCCGCGACGGGACGGAAAGAAGAGGCCGACTTCGCTAGAAGATGGGAGGCGCCGAACCGGACTGCGACGCCCATCGGACCGGACCGCCCCTGGGTGAGTATAATATAACTCGTTTTTGTCTTTCAGGTGACATCGGGGGCTTATCTACAGCATTACAGAATACTGTAGATAAGCCCCTGATGGCGGTGGCCGTATCTCATAAGCCAAAAATGGGGTGACAGATTCCCTTTAAGAGCTATCCTAATTGTAGGGAATAACAAAGGCCCCGATTCATCAAGACTGGCGATTTTTCTCTGCTGACTTGATGCTTATGCCTCTTAATAAATCAGACGTGTCTGACAAGCGGCGTGCACCAGACCAAAAATCTTACTCCAGTCTCTGACTGAAGTAAGATTTCTGGGTAAGGAATGCAACAGTTCGGCATGAACTAGACCAGCTGTGGCATCATGCCCCCCATCCTACCCCAATTCTGCCCATTTTGAAGGCGCTCTGAGAAACCGACATAAAAACACCAAAAGTCACAAAAAAATTTTGTGCAACTTTGAGATGTGCAAACATTTTGCAACTCTTGAAAGCAATTTATACAATTCTGTCGAAATTGCTTTGATGAATTGGGGTCCTGGAAGTGATGATACGACCCTACAGAGCTCTGTTCTCAACATCACCAAGTCTACGTGGAATCACATTAAGAGACGGGAGGATTTACACAAATGACATCCACAGAAGATCTGTGGTTAGTTCTCCAAGGTTTTTAGAAGAACATCCCTGCCAAGTTCCTTCAAAAGCTGTGCAAGTGTGCCAAAACGAGTAGATTGTTCATTCACTTTGCATTTTGCTAATTTCGTAAAAAATAAACTTATTTTTTTTATTCAAACATTCTAACTTTGCAGCAGTTTTTCATCACCTGCCTAAAACTTTTTCCTAGTTCTATAGGCTGTTTACAATATTTGATTTGCTATATTCAAAAAATGTGTGTATTTGTAGATCCCAGAGGACAGTTTCCACCAGGTTAGGTAGGACTGTTTGCACCCAGCAGATGTCAGTGCAATAAAACAACTATGTGTAAAAGAGTTAGTGCTTATCTTCGCCTGAGTGGAAAACCTAAGTACTGCACAATGAGATGTGATCTATATTAGAAGGGGTTCAAAATTATATAAACCTCTCTAAAAAATATCTTAATCATTTATGCCAAAACCTAAGGTGCTGAGAGCCTGATGTATTACTGTGGGTAAAATTCCCAGTAAAATATTTAGCAGATGGTCATGCTGCACAGACTTGCAAAACTGCAATATTCTAAAATAATGTATCCGCTGTAAGTGTATTCTGCACTAAAAAAATATTGGGAGGATTTATCAGCTGACGGAAAACTGAGCAAATTATGGCACAACTGACATTTGCAAGTTGACGATTTTCGATTCTTTTGGGACAAGAAAAGTTGGAGGGATTCTGCCCAATATTTTGTTCCACCAGGGGGAAATCTAGTGGTGCTGAGCTTAGTTTGAACAAACTCCCTTTAAACCCCTTTTAAAGGGAGTCTGTCATCCTAAACTGACCGTGTTAACTAAGCACCAGCCTTGTGGGAGATATGGCACCATTAAAAACTGCACCTTTTAAAGGCCCAATCATCTAGTAAATTGATTGAAATGTAAAGTTTTTAGCAGAACTGTAAATTTTGCAAAATGTTTAACAAGTTTTTGGTATTTTAATGTCAGCCCTACCTTGCTCAGCCAATAGTGATAAGCGAATGTGCTCGGATAAGGATTAGACAGCCGCAAACAAAGAGGCAATCCCTGCTTGTGCAGCGGCTGTCGAATAGACGCGAGACATGCAGCCGCCAGGACTCGAACATATTCGAGCACGCTGAAGTCAGTTGGTTAGAACCCGAGCATGCTCAGATAACACCTTATTGTCTTTAACCAAATACAGTGGGTTCGGAAAGTATTCACACCCCTTTACATTTTTCACTCTGTTTCATTGCAGCCATTTGGTAAATGCAAAAAAGTTAATTTTTTTTCTCATTAATATACAGTCTGCACTCCATCTTTACTGAAAAGAAAACAGAAATGTAGAAATTTTTGCTAATTTATTAAAAAGGAAAAACTGAAATATCACATGGTCATAAGTATTCAGACCCTTTGCTCAGTATTGAGGAGAATCACCTTTTGAGCTAGTACAGCCATGAGTCTTCTTGGGAATGATGTAACAAGTTTTTCACACCTGGATTTGGGGATCCTCTGCCATTCTTCCTTGCAGATCCTCTCCAGTTCCGTCAGGTTGGATGGTGAACGTTGGTGGACTGCCATTTTCAGATATCTCCAGAGATGCTCAATTGGGTTTAGGTCAGGGCTCTGGCTGGACCAGTCAAGAATGGTGACAGAGTTGTTCTGAAGCCGCTCCTTTGTTATTTTAGCTGTGTGCTTAGGGTCATTGTCTTGTTGGAAGGTGAACCTTCAGCCAAGTCTGAGGTCCAGAGCACTCTGGAAGAGGTTTTCATCCAGGATATCTCTGTACTTGGCCGCATTCATGTTTACTTCAATTACAACCAGTCGTCCTGTCCCTGCAGCTGAAAAACACCCCCATAGCATGATGCTGCCACCACGTTTCACTGTTGGGATTGTATTGGGCAGGTGATGAGCAGCGCCTGGTTTTCTCCACACATACCGCTTACAATTATCACCAAAAAGTTCTATCTTCATCTCATCAGACCAGAGAATGTTATTTCTCATAGTCTGGGAGTCCTTCATGAGTTTTTTAGCAAACTCTATGTGGGCTTTCATATGTCTGGCACTGAGGAGAGGCTTCCGTCGGGCCACTCTGCGGTAAAGGCGAAACTGGTGGAGGGCTGCAGTGATCGTTGACTTTGTTGAACTTTCTCCCATCTCGCTTCTGCATCTGTGGAGCTCAGCCACAGTGATCTTGGGGTTCTTATTTACTTCTCACCAAGGCTCTTCTCCCATGATTGCTAATTTTTGATGTAGGAAAGATGTGTATCTTCGTACCGTGTTAGCCAGTAGATAGAAAAATATTTAGACTTGAGAGTCCTCAGTGGTTGATACCTTTTAATGGCGAACTGAAAAGATGGTAACAAATTGCAAGCTTTCGAGACTACGCAGGTCTCTTCATCAGGCAAAGACTAAAACAAAAGCTGAAGAATCACATATTTATACACAAGAGGACACAGGAATAATGCAATAGGTAAGACAAGTGACGTGAAGCAGAACTGTCATTATGGCAGAGGGACGAACATAAATATGACTAGTTCATAGATAAGGAGTGAAAGTTTTATTACCCTCTGATTGGGGTCTGGTATTGTGTTGTGATGACCCTAAAAGGTCAGGGAAGCAGATTCCTTAATTGTTGTAGAAAGACATAAAACTCTGGGATATATTCATCCCAGCACTAAGAGTGTCAAAGGTCATCATAAGTTTATATTCCCAGACTTTTCTTATTTTACCTGTGGCAAAACACTTTTGTATGCCCGGTCATAGCATGACGGATATGGAATTACTTGTATTAAAATCTAACTTCAAATCTGAGAAGGATAGAAAAGTCTGGGAATATAAACTTATGATGACCTTTGACACTCTTAGTGCTGGGATGAATATATCCCAGAGTTTTATGTCTTTCTACAACAATTAAGGAATCTGCTTCCCTGACCTTTTAGGGTCATCACAACACAATACCAGACCCCAATCAGAGGGTAATAAAACTTTCACTCCTTATCTATGAACTAGTCATATTTATGTTCGTCCCTCTGCCATAATGACAGTTCTGCTTCAGTCACTTGTCTTACCTATTGCATTATTCCTGTGTCCTCTTGTGTATAAATATGTGATTCTTCAGCTTTTGTTTTAGTCTTTGCCTGATGAAGAGACCTGCGTAGTCTCGAAACTTGCAATTTGTTACCATCTTTTCAGTTAGCCATTAAAAGGTATCAACCACTGAGGACTCTCAAGTCTAAATATTTTTCTAATTTTTGATGGACAGCCAGGTCTAGGAAGACTTCTGGTGGTCCAAAAACTTCTTCCATTTAAGGATTATGGAGACCACTGTGCTTTTAGGAATCTTGAGTACTGCAGAAATTCTTTTATAGCCTTGGCCAGATATGTGCCTTGCCACAATTCTGTCTCTGAGCTCCTTGGTCAGTTCCTTTGACCTCATGATTCTCATTTGGTCTGACATGCGCTGAGGTCTTATATAGACAGGTGTGTGCCTTTACAAATCAAGTCCTATCAGTTTAATTAAACACAGCTGGATTCCAATGAAGGAGTAGAACCATCTCAAGGAGGATCACAAGGAAATGGACAGCATGTGACGTACATATGAGTGTCTGAGCAAAGGGTCTGAATACTTATGACCATGTGATATTTCAGTTTTTCTTTTTTAATAAATTTGCAAAAATTTCTACATTTCTGGTTTTTATCAGTCAAGATGGAGTGCAGTGTGTACATTAATGAGAAAAAAATATAAATTTTTTGCATTTACCAAATGGCTTCAATGAAACAAAGTGAAAAATTTAAAGGGGTCTCAATACTTTCCGAACCCACTGTATGCTAGTTATGGTGTACACTTTGGGTGACCAAGCGGCTTAGTGCCGTTCTCCGCACACGGTTTTGGCATTCTCTCAACACTGATTGACAGCGCTGCTTTTCCTGGAAGTTACATTGTCTCTAGAGAGAGGTAAGGCAGGCTTGCGCTGTCAATCACCTGTAAGGGTGGTGGGGACATGCAAAAACCAGTAGGCGGCACAGTGCACTGAGCCTCTTGGCCACACCAAGGGTGCACCAAACACCCTAATTAGTAGATTAGACCAAGGGTGCAATATTTATAGGACAATGTGCTTAGCTTCCACTTGCAGTTTGACCTGACAGACTCTCTTTAAGGCCAGGTCACACTGTGCGGCTGCATGTATTTCTTTGCAGCTGAACGCTCCGGTCCGAGTGCCGGGTATTGAGGTGCAAGACTTGTGCAAATTTCTCGCAAGTGTGACCCCGGCATAAGAAAACTCTGGTGTGGCCATCATCCCGAGGGTTATTGAGCAATACACGTTCATTGCAGATTGCATTATGGCTGATCAATGACATTCTTGGAATTAATAATCATTACTTATTTGCTCATGATCATGGCATGGCTGCTGGGTCTATTTGTGACATACGTGGGGACTGTGAGGGATTAGTGAATTAATGACCAATTGTCACTATTAAATGTATGGAATATAGATAATTAAATATGTTGGGTGCAGGGATGAGGCCGATATGATACATAGGTCTTATTGGCAGCTGCGTGCTATATGCCTTCTGAGATCCTAGATACAAGCGAGCATTAATCAGGCCTGAAAGTTATGGCTGACACCGAGCGCAGCTCTCACTACCAGCTAAATTCTAGCTGACTGAATGATGTCACTGGTTCAAAGCAAGCGATGTTTGCCTTCATGTAGATCTAAGAGGAGAACTTGTGAAATATTGCTATAGATAATAAAAAATTAATCATTTGCAATCTACATGATATTAGAAAAATGAACCCTTGAAGAGTTGTGACATTTTCATTGGGCTCGTTCAGACGTCCGTTTTGCTGGTATGAGTGCGATCTGGGTTTTTCATGGATGGCAGTAATACTCATAATAGTGAATGGGGTCATTCACATTTTCGCAGATCGAGACCCAGAGGTGCATGCAAAATTGCGGAGACATGTCCGATTGTTATCCGACCGTCTGAGGAAGACGGCAATGCGAGTCTATGGGTACGTGAAAAAAAATGGACTTCTCTCGGATGTCATCTGAGTGCGTTCTAATTTTTGAAGACTGTTACATAGGAGAAGATAGGGAAACGTTAGAGGTTTTTTTTTCACGTTGAAGAAAAATTGATGACACTCAAATGAAACTCGGACCATTATTCTTGTATGTGAAAAAAACTGATGTGTGAATGAGGACTTAGGCTAGTTTCACACTAGGATCCCGTGAATCGTACCACTAGTGGTCACAGGAGAGGGAGTTCCTATGATCAGCTTATGACTGCAACACTCTTTATGGGAATCTGTCATTAAATTGATGTTGCCAGAACCACGGGCAGCATGAATCTGAGACCGGCTGCACAACTTCAACCGGATTTGTTTTTACTCTGAAACGCTCCAGCAAGTTTAAAAGTTGGCCTAATGTGGACTAAAGGGAAACACAGGTCTAGTCCAATATCATCTCTGGCCAGCGTCTCCCCGCACCACTCCAGTTGATTAACAGGTTTCTTAGGGAAAAGCCTGTCATTTAATTGGAGTGGTGTAGGAAGATGTTGACCGGAGGGTGAGTAACCTTATCCTCCATAGACCCCGGACGGCTCCTCAAACTATTTTCTATGAAAGGTTGCAGTAATTCAGAGAAAGACATACACGGCTGGAATTCACACAGCTAGGCTCTGATTCATGCTGCCTGTCGTTCGGGCAGCATGAATCTAATGACAGGTTCCTTTTAATAAAAATTGGTCAACCCTCTTATTAAGAAATATTATACCTATTTTCTTAACTAAATTCAGATGTGATTTTGCTCACACCTTTTACTTGCCACAGGTGAGTTTGAACGAGCATCACATGCCTGAAACAAAGTTTGGAAAAGTGTCAATAATTTTGTCCGGCCCATATTTGGAGTTTTGTGTGAAATTATGTCCAATTTAACTTTTTTTTTCTCTTTTTTTTTGTGTTGTTCCAATACACACAAAAGAAATAAACGTGTATAACAAAACATGTGTATTTGCCATAATTTTCTAGGAGAAATTTTTAATTTTCTGGAACAATTTCAAGGGTGCCAACACTTTCGGCCATGACTGTACTATCTATTTTAAAGGTGCAAAGGGCGCCTTTTTTTTCATTAAAAAAAAAAAATACATTTTGTAAGAGTTAGGAAAATTGGCATAAGATCTTTTTTTAATAAGGGGGCTGACCAATTTTTAATAAAAGGAACCTGTCATTAGATTCATACTGCCCGAACTACAGGCAGCATGAATCGGAGCCTGGCTGTGTGATTCTAGCCAAGTAAGTCTTTCTCTGAATCGCTGCAACCTTTCAAAGAAAATCTAGTTTGAGGAGCCGTCCGGGGTCTATAGGAAGAGAGGAGTATGGTTAAGGGCTGCCCCCAGTTGACGTCTTCTCACACCACTCCAGTTAACGATAGGCCATTCCCTGTGAAACCTGGAGTGGTGCAGGGATGTTTTTGGCCTTTTTTTGGAACAATTTCCACACTTTCGGCCATTTAGCGACAGTGATTGCCATATTACAAGAAGTAAAGGGGTCCCCAGTGCCGTCATGTATATATGAGTCCATTAGATATTCCAGAATAATAGGAGCACCTGTGATTTACCAGTCGGCTCTTTCTGAATACATCTGATGGCTGCTATCTTATTATATCGTAGAAGCTTCCCTTTCATTCCCTAATGATTCCTTGCTCATCATCATGCCGCCCCAATTACATGGCGGGAGGTCACATGTAGATGAGTAAATCACCGGGAAGCCATGTGATATGTACGTAGTAAGCAGAAAAACCGGACACCCAGGAGTCATTAAAATGCTCTCCTCTCAACATCAAAGTGCGATTACTCCTCCATCAGCTGGTAATCTGGAGGTCTCGTATGACGGAGCATTACAGAAACTTCCCAGAGGAGTCGGAAAAGCATTTTCAGATATGCGCTTGTTTTCTGCTTTTACTATTGATGCCAATTTACCTTGCAACCTTCCTTTTCCTCCTAATTTTTTAATCCTTTTTTTATTTGTCAAGTTCCGCAGCGATGTGATACTAATTAGTCGAACAAGAAGAAACTCGTTAAAGGCGTGATCGCATTAATGTTTGATTGCTCCATCTTTAAAGTTTTCTTTTTTTTACTCGCTGCTTGATTTTGATGAGATTTATTCACATTCTTTTGGTTAAAAAAAAATGAAAAACAGTTGTAAGGCTGCATTCACACTTGCAAATTATGTTGCAGTTTTTTATTTTAATCAAAGCCAAGACTGGAATGAAAGAGAGTGGAAAAATTTAAAGGTTCGATGCCCACTGTGTTTGTGGATAATGTTAGGGGTATAGGCTCAGGAGGTAAACCCCTGGCAGTGCCCTAGTCTGGATGGATGCCGTAGCGCCTGTCTAAATTAGGGACCAGCAGAAGGAAAGAAGGTTTAATCATAATCACAGATGCTGATTCTTTACTGTAAGAGCAGTGAGATTATGGAATGTGCCTACTGGCGCCCCCTGGTGTTCACAGTGTATAGCAAAGTGCACATCCAACTAATGAGCTGAGTGACATCTTCAGTCACTCTCCCCTCAGTCACCTCTTCATGGAGATCCTCTGTTCATTACAGGGAAACCAAAACATAATTTTCTGCCCTGCTTATCAGTAAAAAAGCAGAGCGACTCGTGGCGGTATAATAGAAAAGGCTTCTACTGCAGAGCAAGTAGGAAGCGATGTATTGAAATCTATAGGGTTAATCTGCATGTTAACAGTGTCATAAAGGTGCCTGGTTGCTGTTCTGGAAGTGCGGCACTGGGGAGAAAATGAACTTTATTCCTCCCAGCAGCCACCGACTTTCAGTCACACAAGCTTACCAGCGCGGCTACAGTCACCACTCAGTTCACAGTGAAAGATGGCTGTAATCATGCCTGACACTGACAGCCTGCTCTGCACGGATGCACTGCTGACTCGGCTGTCAGTCAGTGCTGGGGGTGCAGTTACAGCCGCTGCTCGGTGACTGAAGCCCCGTCGGCTCCGCCCCTATGACTGAAAGTCGGCAGCTGCCGTGAGAAATAAAGTTCATTTTCTGCCCATTTTCTAACGATATAGGATTAATCTCAGGTTGATATCATTAGTATTGTGTGTTTTTTGGTGATATTTTACTGTTAGGCTTCTATGGGGGCGCAAAAAAAAAACCACAATTGTGTTCTGTTTAAATTCAAAATTCCAGTGTTACTTAACTTAAAAAATTCATTAAAAAAAGTTGCATCATTTCTGCACCAAACTTTCATAAATAAAGGGGAAACTCCACAACAAAAACACAATATCAAGAGCAAATTGTTATTGCAAATTTTGGTGTGGACACCTGCAGGAAAAACGCAGAGAATAAAAAACAAAGCGTTTGGTTTATGTGGGAACATGGCCTTAGGGAAACACAGACAAAAACCAGGAGTGGATGGTAAAGTGGTAAAGGGATGTTTCACCACCTATATATATGAGCCTTTGTACTATTTATTGGTGGGAGTTCAGGATCGGACTGGCCCACAGGAAAACAGGAGAATCCTCCGGTGGGCCGATGTGCAGTAGTGAGCCACCACCCGCTGATATGAGCAGTACTTCCCACAATATTCTGGAATCACCATGTACAGACAAAAGCGGCATCTTATTCATTTATCAATCTACCCAGTTCATTGTTATATAAATTTGTGATTGAGGATAATGTCACATTGGCATGTAGCTGAAAAGTGGGGCCCTGGGGTTGATGTTATTGGTGGGCCCTTTTCACCCCAGTCTGACACTGGCTGAGACCCTCAACAATCAGATACTTATCCCATGATTGTAGGGAAACCCCTTTAAGCTTTTAGCTTTTTACTTTTACCTGTCTATTCTGGTTAAGCACTACAGTGTGCAGCTCCAGCAGATGGCAGATAATAGGTCCCTCTGGTGAAGGCGCAGACAGTTCTCTAGTTAGGGTAATATAGGGTGAAGGATCAACTCTTCATGTACAGAAAAACCCATGACTCTTCTCACATACAAGTCTATGTCATATTGACCTGAGCAGTGTGAACAGCTGTGTGCTAAAGGAAGAGGCGCATTTAGGGTCTCTACCCATATGACTTCACCAAATGCAACCTCAAACTATAGAGGAGGTGTGATGCACCAAAACCCCTGCAACCACAAACCTTAAGCAGGTTTGATGCACCAAAACCCCTGCAACCCTAAACCATAGAGCTGGCGCGATGCACCAGAACCCCTGCAACCCCAAACTTTAGAGCAGGTGTGATGCACCAAAACCCATGCAACCCCAAACCATAGAGCAGGCGTGATGCACCAAAACTCCTGCAACCCCAAACCTTAGAGCAGGCGTGATGCACCAAAACCCCTGCAACCCCAAACCGTAGAGCAGGCGTGATGCACCAAAACCCCTGCAACCCCAAACCATAGAGCAGGCGTGATGCACCAAAACCCCTGCAACCCCAAACCTTAGAGCAGGTGTGATGCACCAAAACCCCTGCAACCCTAAACCTTAGAGCAGGCGTGATGCACCAAAACCCCTGCAACTCCAAACCTTAGAGCAGGCGTGATGCACCAAAACCCCTGCAACCCCAAACCATAGAGCAGGCGTGATGCACCAAAACCCCTGCAAACCCAAACCTTAGAGCAGGTGTGATGCATCAAAACCCCTGCAACCCCAAACCGTAGAGCAGGCGTGATGCACCAAAACCCCTGCAACCCCAAACCTTAGAGCAGGTGTGATGCACCAAAACCCCTGCAACCCCAAACCATAGAGCAGGCGTGATGCACCAAAACCCCTGCAATCCCAAACCATAGAGCAGGCGTGATGCACCAAAACTCCTGCAACCCCAAACCTTAGAGCAGGCGTGATGCACCAAAACCCTGCAACCCCAAACCTTAGAGCAGGCGTGATGCACCAAAACCCCTGCAACCCCAAACCATAGAGCAGGCGTGATGCACCAAAACCTCTGCAACCCCAAACCTTAGAGCAGGTGTGATGCACCAAAACCCCTGCAACCCTAAACCTTAGAGCAGGCGTGATGCACCAAAACCCCTGCAACCCCAAACCTTAGAGCAGGCGTGATGCACCAAAACCCCTGCAACCACAAACCATAGAGCAGGCCTGATGCACCAAAACCCCTGCAAACCCAAACCTTAGAGCAGGCGTGATGCACCAAAACCCCTGCAACCTCAAACCATAGAGCAGGCCTGATGCACCAAAACCCCTGCAACTTCAAACCATAGAGCAGGCCTGATGCACCAAAACCCCTGCAACCCCAAACCATAGAGCAGGCATGATGCACCAAAACCCCTGAAACCCCAAACCATAGAGCAGGCGTGATGCACCAAAACCCCTGGAACCCCAAACCATAGAGCAGACGTGATGCACCAAAACCCCTGGAACCCCAAACCATAGAGCAGGCGTGATGCACCAAAACCCCTGCAACCCCAAACCATAGAGCAGGCGTGATGCACCAAAACCCCTGCAACCCCAAACCTTAGAGCAGGCGTGATGCACCAAAACCCCTGCAACCCCAAACCGTAGAGCAGGCGTGATGCACCAAAACCCCTGCAAACCCAAACCATAGAGCAGGCCTGATGCACCAAAACCTCTGCAACCCCAAACCATAGAGCAGGCGTGATGCACCAAAACCCCACTTCATGATCAGGATATCCATCAGACACTTTTATCTGCTTACTGAAAATCAGTAATCAAAAGTATCAGGGTCTGTACATTAAAGGGAACCTATTAGAAAATTAACACTGCCCAAACCGCAGGAAGCAGGAATCAGAGCCGAAATGCTCCTGTTTCAGAAAAATATACCTTGAAGATCCAGCCGGTGACCAAACCAGAAAGCAGACTAGTCGGCCGGCTCTTTCCAGCGCTGCAACTGATTGACAGGTCTGTCCCTTGTATTTACATAGGAAGAGACCTGTCAATCACCTGCTGCAGCGCTTCTGGGAAAGATTGGCCAAGAGCAGAGCCAGACTAGTCTAGTCTCCAGCTATTGTCCCCAGCCGGATCTTCAGAATCTATTTTCTCTGAAACAATGTAGAAAATAATACACCAGACTGCAATCATGCAACCAGGCTGTGATTCATGATGCACTCGGTACGCTCAGCATGTAACGCCTCTCCGGTTCCCTTTATGCACAGATTTGCATGTGGAAGATCCACAGTAGCAAGTTAACTAAGCGAAAATGCAACATATCTTGTTTGCACCTTGCTAAAACTTTCTGCAGAGAAATTAACTTTCATTATTACAAATTTCAAAGTCTGCATAATGTCAATTCTTCCTGCAGATGCGACTGCAGATTTTAGTCTTTGCACACCTCCACCATACCTGGCCTTGCCTTGATATAATTGGGTCACTGTAAATTCGCCAGATCTCAAAAATCTGTTGCAAATCTGCAACAAAAATCTGCACTTATCAAGCACGGATTTTGCCAATCAGCGTTTTTCATCCCACGCCACGAATGTCTGAGTTTCATCCAAAGGAAAGTGTGAGCGAAGCAGCCCATTAGCAGCTCAGCACACACGTGATATTACTAAGTCATGCAAGTGCCAGGAAACCCGGCACTGATAATGCTGGAATGGCGCTGATGACAGAGGTGAGTATATGGTTTTTTTTTACTCTATAGTTTAAAGTACCACTCCAAAGGTTTTTTTTATTTAAGTGCTGGAGTGGTGCCACTAATGTAAGTTCCCTAACCCTAGTCTAATACTTATCAGCTGCCGTCTTCAGCTGTTCCCAGCGCCGCTCCGGTTCCGTGCCGCCACCTTGTGACCGCGACTTCTAACTGTTGGGAAGTCATAGGTAATGGTTTCAGGGTAATTCTATGAGAACCTTGTTCTGGCCCTCAATGACTTACTTAGTTGTGACTTCTGGATCGCCAAGAAAATACTGGAGAGATCCAGCAGGTCACAAGCTGCAGAAGACCAGAGCGGCAGCGAATACAGTAGATGGTGGCTTGTAAGAATAAGACTAAGGGCAGGGAACTTAGATTAGCATGATTCCAGCGCAGCAATAAAAACAGTTGGAGTGGTCCTTTAAGATGGGGTAGTCCAAGTTCTCAAACATCTGTGTACAATACAAAAATATAAACAAAGTCAAAATAAACAAAGGATGTGTGGAAGAAAATAGATCTCATCTAATGTATACATATGTACAAAGGAAGTAAACAGCATATATATATTCTGGAGATTTCTCACCTCCCACAGTTGCGCCATCCAAGCCTTCTCAGCACCAGGTTTCCCGTGACATTATTATGCCGTGTCAGTCCTGCAGTCAACCATTGGACTGCTGCCTCCACATTTCTCAGGGATGTTGAACATGTACAAGAGAAAACGCAGCAGTCCAATAGTGTACGCTGGGCTCACGTGGCATTGCTGCATCGGCATTGGTATGTTATTTTTAATTTAAAAGGGGTAGCCAGGTAGACCAACCCCTTTAAGGGAACATGTAAGCTGATACTAGCTGCCCCAAACTGTGGGCAGCCTGTATCAGCCACTGGCTATATGATCACAGCCATGTATGTCTATAAAATACTGCGGCGTACCAAAGAACATACTTTGGTACGAGCCCCGCTATTAACTAATCGTACCATACAGGCGGGTCCTCGGTGGCTTCTCTTCACCCGCTGAGAATGACTATACGCCCATAAACGCAGACACTTTTCAGTCACTGTCAGCACCGTGGGCATGAAGAAGGCACCGTAGACCAGTCTGTATGACTAGTCACCGGTGCAGCTTGGTCCTTTGCGGCTATTAAAAGTATGACTAGGACAAACATACACTGCTGTGATCGTACAGTCGGGTCGATACATGCTAGCCACAGTTCAGGCAGCATATATCAGCTGTCAGGTTCCCTTTAATTCCTATGGATTTAGAAAGGGATATTGTAAAATGTCCTGCAGATGTAATGTGCAGGCATCCCAATCCTTTTATTTGGGCAGTGTATGGCGGTGTATTATTTGTGTACAGTGGGGCAGTATTAGTATAAGACCATGCAGGCTGCTTCTTTCTCTGGGGTGAATGTGTAGGGCTGAGGGCATCTTCTTGGCTCATTACTTTCCCCCAGTATTGGTTGCTCTCCCTGCCGCACAGGTGGGCACTTCCTGGGCATTGCCCCTGTACCCGGAGCAGCAGGTATCACAGGAGGTCGGTCTCTGTATAAGACCAAGCAGGCTGCCTTTCTCTGGGGTGATTGTGTAGGGCTGGGGGCATCTTCTTGGCTCATTACTTTCCCCAGTATTGGTTGTTATCCTTGCCCGCACAGGTGGGCACCTCCTGGGCATTGCCCCCTGTACCCGGAGCAGCAGGTATCACAGGAGGTCGGTCTCTGTATAAGACCATGCAGGCTGCCTTTCTCTGGGGTGATTGTGTAGGGCTGGGGGCATCTTCTTGGCTCATTACTTTCCCCAGTATTGGTTGTTATCCTTGCCCGCACAGGTGGGCACCTCCTGGGCATTGCCCCCTGTAGCCGGTGCAGCAGGTATCACAGGAGTTCGGTCTCTGTATAAGACCATGCAGGCTGCCTTTCTCTAGGGTGAATGTGTAGGGCTGGGGACATCTTCTTGGCTCATTACTTTCCCCAGTATTGGTTGTTATCCTTGCCCGCACAGGTGGGCACCTCCTGGGCATTGCCCCCTGTAGCCGGTGCAGCAGGTATCACAGGAGTTCGGTCTCTGTATAAGACCATGCAGGCTGCCTTTCTCTAGGGTGAATGTGTAGGGCTGGGGACATCTTCTTGGCTCATTACTTTCCCCAGTATTGGTTGTTATCCCTGCCCGCACAGGTGGGCACCTCCTGGGCATTGCCCCCTGTAGCCGGAGCAGCAGGTATCACAGGAGTTCGGTCTCTGTATAAGACCATGCAGGCTGCCTTTCTCTGGGGTGAATGTGTAGGGCTGGGGACATCTTCTTGGCTCATTACTTTCCCCAGTATTGGTTGTTATCCCTGCCCGCACAGGTGGGCACCTCCTGGGCATTGCCCCCTGTAGCCGGTGCAGCAGGTATCACAGGAGTTCGGTCTCTGTATAAGATCATGCAGGCTGCCTTTCTCTGGGGTGATTGTGTAGGGCTGGGGACATCTTCTTAGCTCATTACTTTCCCCAGTATTGGTTGTTATCCTTGCCCGCACAGGTGGGCACCTCCTGGGCATTGCCCCCTGTAGCCGGAGCAGCAGGTATCACAGGAGGTCGGTCTCTGTATAAGACCATGCAGGCTGCCTTACTCTGGGGTGATTGTGTAGGGCTGGGGCATCTTCTTGGCTCATTACTTTCCCCAGTATTGGTTGTTATCCTTGCCCGCACAGGTGGGCACCTCCTGGGCATTGCCCCCTGTAGCCGGAGCAGCAGGTATCACAGGAGGTCGGTCTCTGTATAAGACCATGCAGGCTGCCTTTCTCTGGGGTGATTGTGTAGGGCTGGGGGCATCTTCTTGGCTCATTACTTTCCCCAGTATTGGTTGTTATCCTTGCCCGCACAGGTGGGCACCTCCTGGGCATTGCCCCCTGTAGCCGGAGCAGCAGGTATCACAGGAGGTCGGTCTCTGTATAAGACCATGCAGGCTGCCTTTCTCTGGGGTGATTGTGTAGGGCTGGGGGCATCTTCTTGGCTCATTACTTTCCCCAGTATTGGTTGTTATCCTTGCCCGCACAGGTGGGCACCTCCTGGGCATTGCCCCCTGTAGCCGGAGCAGCAGGTATCACAGGAGGTCGGTCTCTGTATAAGATCATGCAGGCTGCCTTTCTCTGGGTGAATGTGTAGGGCTGGGGACATCTTCTTGGCTCATTACTTTCCCCAGTATTGGTTGTTATCCTTGCCCGCACAGGTGGGCACCTCCTGGGCATTGCCCCTGTAGCCGGATGCAAGCAGTTCACGGATGTCGGTCTCTGTATAAGACATGCAGGCTGCCTTTCTCTGGTGAATGTGTAGGGCTGGGGACATCTTCTTGCTCATTACTTCCCCAGTATTGGTTTGTTATCCTTGCCCGCACAGGTGGGCACCTCCTGGGCATTGCCCCTGTAGCCGGTGCAGCAGTATCACAGGAGGTCGGTCTCTGTATAAGACATGCAGGCTGCCTTCTCTGGGTGAATGTGTAGGGCTGAGGGGATCTCTTGGCTCATCTTTCCCCGTATTGGTTTTTTGGCTCATTACTTTCCCCAGTATTGGTTGTTATCCTTGCCCGCACAGGTGGGCACCTCCTGGGCATTGCCCCCTGTAGAGAGTGCAGCAGGTTTCACGGATGTCGGTCTCTGTATAAGACATGCAGGCTGCCTTTCTCTGGGGTGAATGTGTAGGGCTGGGGACATCTTCTTGGCTCATTACTTTCCCCAGTATTGGTTGTTATCCTTGCCCGCACAGGTGGGCACCTCCTGGGCATTGCACCCTGTAGCCGATGCAGCAGGTATCACAGGAGGTCGGTCTCTGTATAAGATCATGCAGGCTGCCTTTCTCTGGGGTGAATGTGTAGGGCTGGGGACATCTTCTTGGCTCATTACTTTCCCCAGTATTGGTTGTTATCCTTGCCCGCACAGGTGGGCACCTCCTGGGCATTGCACCCTGTAGCCGATGCAGCAGGTATCACAGGAGGTCGGTCTCTGTATAAGATCATGCAGGCTGCCTTTCTCTGGGGTGAATGTGTAGGGCTGGGGCATCTTCTTGGCTCATTACTTTCCCCAGTATTGGTTGTTATCCTTGCCCGCACAGGTGGGCACCTCCTGGGCATTGCACCCTGTAGCCGGAGCAGCAGGTATCACAGGAGGTCGGTCTCTGTATAAGATCATGCAGGCTGCCTTTCTCTGGGGTGAATGTGTAGGGCTGGGGACATCTTCTTGGCTCATTACTTTCCCCAGTATTGGTTGTTATCCTTGCCCGCACAGGTGGGCACCTCCTGGGCATTGCCCCTGTAGCCGTGCAGCAGGTATCACAGGAGGTCGGTCTCTGTATAAGATCATGCAGGCTGCCTTTCTCTGGGGTGAATGTGTAGGGCTGGGGACATCTTCTTGGCTCATTACTTTCCCCAGTATTGGTTGTTATCCTTGCCCGCACAGGTGGGCACCTCCTGGGCATTGCCCCCTGTAGCCGGTGCAGCAGGTATCACAGGAGGTCGGAGTCTCCCGGCTCCGTGCCGCCAGCAGTGAGAGGAGCGGACCCGAGCAGCCTCGCATCTCTCCCTCCTTCCTCATCTCCCAGCCCCCAGCTAATGAGCCCAGCCCTTAGCTCCATCATCCCGGGGACAGTATCCCAGCGACTCCCAGTCACCAGCAGCGTCTCTCCCATTCATCGCCAGTAACATTCCGGAGCCAGTCACTGCCAGGGACTCCAGGGGCCACAGTGCAGGCACCGGGTGCACAGACCCTCACCCTGCAACCGGGCACCGGACCGGCAATGGCGGAGACACGGTGCCTGCACCGGGGAGCTGTGTAGCCGGCATAGGGCAGCATGCATTGCACCGGGGATGTGAGGAGTTCCTCCTGCACTGGCATTTAGGCTCAGTGCCATCACAGCAGTGACTGTCGCCTTCTACACAGGCATGTGTCCGGGGGCTGAGGTCGCACAGCATGGAGCCCCCTGCAGAAAGTCCATGTCGGGCGGCAGAATACCTGAAGGAGCTCAACAAAATCATTGACACCCAGCAGGAGCTTCTGGAGAAGCAGAAAAAGAGGATTGATGAACTGGAGGAGCAAGTGAGCAGCCTGTACAACGAGAAAGCCTGCCTGCAGGAGGAGCACCACAAGCACCTGGCCAGCTGCAGGCTGCACCAGCCACCCGCCGCCTCCGCCGGCCTCAGCGCCATCCAGGAGAACGACAAGTAAGTGGGGAAGACGGCAGGGGGCGCTGTTACACACACCTGTTGCTGAACGGTGTAGTTCCAATGTCTACCAACAGGGGGCGCTGTCCTCAGTGGGCAGATTATGGCCAGTGTGTATTATGTGGTGATTTATGAGGTGTGGGATACAGGTTCAGTCAGGGGCAGACGTCACTATGTCCCTTGTCAGATACCAGTATGTTCACACACAGGGGTTTTTTTGATGGAAGTTTGGAGTAGATTCCACTGCAAAATCTACATTAAAAACAGCTTCAAATATTCTGTAAGGAAAGCTTCCTTCAAAGGAAAATGAAAGCTAAAGTGAACGCGGTTTATTTCTGTGTGGAAAATAGGAGCCACACGTCAGTTCTTGAGGCGTCACTATGTGGAAAATGCTCCAGATTTGACCACTAAAGCAAAAAACCACTCATATGAAAACTGTGTGTGAACATTCCCTTACAGGCTACTTCACAGCCTCTCGTGAGGGGTTAGAATGGGGTTTGCATCCGCCATTATGGTGACTGTTAGAATTGGCATTTGGACACTACTGAGCACCCAAAGTTGTGGATAAGTGGTCTGTTAGGGTGGTCTTGGCATGGAGATATGGTGGAAGTGAAAATCTCTCACAGAAAATCTCGTATGGACAAGCGGGCGGCCTCACTGTGTACCACCACGCTGTATACTGGAATATGGCACTTTGTATTACACGTTCCTGTCAGCGCCGGTAAAAGCTGTTTCTGAAATTGGAGAATTTGCTCATTTTTCTCCTCAGATTTATTGCATATTATATATTGCCACATATTAATGAATAATGACATGCCTCCATGCCTCGGGGTCTACACATGAGTGTTCTCCATAATCACAGGGGGGTATTGGTATTCTTTCTGTCACTCTCGTTAATCTTTGATGGATCCATATCTTCTTGGTATCAGCCGTATACAGATGTTGGATCTAGTGCATATCACCAACCGGCCATGACTGATAGAAGAGGGAGCTCAGTGCTGGCCAATACCTGCAAGTATATGGCATATGGAAAATATATATACTGTATACATACACACGCACATTATATACATGCACCACACACACATATATATATATATACACAGTAAATATATATATATAAGACAAATAAGTATGCACATTTATACATACACATATATGTTTATATATACACACACATATATACATATATATATAAACACACACAATATACAATATATACATACATACACACACATATACCTTATACATAACATATATATATAATACACACAATATATAATGACATATAACACACACACATAATAATATATACACACATATATTCATTCATATATACACAAATATTATATATAAAATATATATATATATATACACAATATACCTTATACATATATATATACGCACATACATATATGCACATACACACACACATATACCGTATATATCTATATAGATGTATATACACACATATATAGATACAAACACACATATACACACAAAATATACATGTTATATATATATATATATAATATATATATATATATATATACACAAATATTTATCAGCCACTAACACCATTTACCTACTACTTTACACACCCAGGTCATTTCCATGTATGAGAATAGAGCCGGTCTGCGTCGCAGAGCTTGCACTCTACCTACAATGCTAAATACCCTGATAAGAAATCCTCATATTCTAATTATATAAAAACACCCAGAACATGATGAGAGTATTAATCTGCTCAATTAATTTCACAGTAAACATGTCAGATGTGAGGATGCTGCTGGATTACGTGACAGATCACTGAGGGTTAAAGGTTTCCTGGTGCTTATTCCTAATGATCCCATTATCCTCTCATTTATAGCTGAAATCATACAATTTATCATGTCGGACAGAATATAAAGTGCTCCCTGGAGTTGTGGCATCTGACAGAGGCTTATCTATATGTGTAGATATCTGTGACGTGCAGCATTTCTGGACTTCACATTAATTCATTGAGAATTGGGATTATTACACCCAGCCATTTCTACAGCCGAGTATCATTTGGCCGTGACGCTGAAGGCTCCATTGTTGTGTGTGGCTGATATTTCATTTTAACTTGGCAGTCACAGGGAAAGCTGCAGAGGAAAACTCTCTGTTTTCTTCTGTTTTCAGACATATTAAAGGGAAACTCCACGAGAAAAAGATTGATACAGTAAAGATTGTGAGTCTCAGGTATTGAGGATATGTCAGCACCCTCCAGGAATTCTGTAGGGACCAGCACTGAATAGAGGAATTCAATATTTTTTCATCTTGTGTCTTTATTTTTTATACATTATATATATATATATATAAAAGAGCCAAAAGCAGCACCAAAAATAGTGGGGGTGCAAAAGCCTCCCAGGTACGTACCAAACCTTGTAGATATATCCAAAAAAATGGAGGCAGCACACCAAATAAGTGAAAATCACCTGCGATTTAATTGCCCATATGGCGACGTTTCGGTCCAGAGATGTGGACCTTTCTCAAGACTTAACAAAGGTCCACATCTCTGGACCAAAATGTCGCCATATGGGCAATTAAATCGCATGTGATTTTCACTTATTTGGTGTGCTGCCTCCATTTTTTCTGATTATATATATATATACTTATATATATATATATATATATATATATATATATATTCCAACACAAAGAAATATCCAGCCTCGAAGGAAAGAAACATATAAACATATGATGTACATAGTATAGAACAACAAAGTATATGGAAGAGAATAGGCTTCATGGCAAAAATCTAATTTAGTCTCCCAATATGTTATGGATTTTGCCATTACGGACAGAAAGGTCTGTTATTTGTTTCCCCATCACCCAATTTCCAGGACCCTCTGCCTGTTTCTCCACCTCTTGTCAGGCTGGCCATACACATCTCACCCAACAGCCCCATACATTTTAGATAGCTGCCAGCTATCTCACCCTACTGCCCCATACACAGATAGCCGCCAGCTATCTCACCCTACTGCCCCATACACAGATAGCTGCCAGCTATCTCACCCTACTGCCTCATACACAGATAGCCGCCAGCAAACTCACTCTACTGCCCCATACACAGATAGCTGCCAGCTATCTCGCCGGACTGCCCTATACACACGGCAGACATGTCTATCAGCGACTTTGAAAAGAAAAGATTTGGGCATTAAAATTCCACCTGACGATGTCTGGGTAGAGTTGGGAGACCTCCATACACATCAGACGGTCAGTCAGTCCTATCAAAATCAGGTGACTGTGATCCAATGTGTAACAGGTTCTCTGCTGATGGGACTGTGCAGGGCCTTGTCAACCGTTTGCAAAAAGAAGGGACCAACAAGATGAGCCCTTCTGTCTGCAGCTTGGTCTTCCCCTCTCTAAATCTTTACCCCTCTCTTCAATACCTCATGTACAACAGACTCCTTTTTCCATTGCGATTTTTTTTACTTGCGTTTTTGGTGCAGATTATTCCCCACTCATTATTATGAGTGAAATCTGCAGCAAAAACGCTGACAAAATTGACACACTGAATATTTAAATCTGCAAGGAAAAACACCTTCACAGAAGCCGGTTGGACCTCATTATAGTTCGGTGTGGTCAGCCTGCTCCGCCGGTGTCTGTCATGTGTCCTACACCAAAAATTAAATTTTTTTCTGTTCCTAATATAAACACGAAAATGGAATTCTTGAACCGATGTGAACATAAGGCTGTTTCAGGTCCAAAAGTGGCTGTTATGTATTCATCATATGTGCAAGGAAGAAGGAATGGTGTTGTGAACATGTTGGAGACGACTTCGGAGCTGAAGCTCCCTCTGGTGGTTGCTGAGGGTATTGAACCTATGTTGAACAGCAAAAATCCACCACCTGCAACTGATGATTGGTTATCAGGTGGTACGGACTGGCCTGATATAAGTGAGCTGACCTCCCATGGTTCTTGCCGGTGATCAATTGTTCTTCCTGGTCTAGGTTGGAATTCAGCTTGCTTTTCTGCTGTCTCCTACTTGCATTCAGATAAGTCTCTTTCAGTTTTTTTTTACTGTGGTTTGATTTTCCTTGCTTTTTTGCTGCATTGCTTTTTGACTTCAGCCGGGCCCCTTTGGGGGACTTGGGCTGGTCTCCGTTCGCTTTTTGTATTTGTTCATTTGCTCAGTTCTTGTGATATTTTACTGCTGGGTAGCTACGTATCCACACCAGAGATCTGATATAGGTGGTCGAGACCGTGTGGTCTCAGTATTTTTGGATTCAGAAGTGTTGGAGTTTTTCCTAGGGTTTTTCTGGGTTGCAGACAGTATTCTCTCCTGTACTATCCTATCTAGACAGTTTTGGGCCCCAGCGTTTGCTCAATCTATTTTCTGTCTGTGTTCGTGTTTTCATCTTGTCTAACCGCCATTATATGTTTGGGGGCTTCCTATTCTTTTGGGGTTCTACTCCGGGGCAGTTAGCTTTCCTCTTTCCATCTTCAGGGGTAGCTAATCTCTCCGGCTGTGATGAGGCGTCTAGGGCACCATAGGAACGTCCCACGGTTACTTCTAGTTGTGCGGTTAGTTTAGGGGTCTGCAACCTATTAGTTTCCAACCTCTCTGGTGTTTGGCTGCCTATGCGGTTATCTGCTCCTGCCTCCTCAGCTACCAAAACATAACAGAATGGCTTTTTTTTAATAACCTAGCTCCCATTAAAATCATATCTTGCATAAGTTATATTCGTGAGTTTCTGTGTTTGTACATGTAAAGCCTTTCTGGAGTGGTATGTCTTCTTCAGAAAGATCAAAGATACCAAATCTGATGGAAAATTTAAGTGGTTTTCCTTTTTCTCTATTGTGTTTGTAGCAAGAAAATGGCATTCTGCCACTTTAAGGCTACATTCTCACAATGAGTTTTTAGTGAGTTTTTTATGCTGTGTATTTTCGAAAAAAATGCAAGTAACCTATTTTACTTAATGGGTGCAGAAAATCTGCAACATCAAAAACTCATCGTGGGAACGAAGCATTGAGGTATGTAAGTGTGAGCGCCCACTCACCTTCTCTACTAATACTGATCACAGTCTGGATGGTAATAGGCGATAACAATACCTAGTTAGGACCTCACTTTCGTAATTGTAATGTGAAAAGCTTCTAAGATGTCAGATTGGATTCTACGTCTTCAGTTTTGTCTAAATTGACATCTGAATTATATGAAAGGGGTTATCCCACTAAACTGTTCATCATAAACTAAAAAAGTTTCCCTTCCGGAACGGCGCCGGTCCTCTGATTGCAGCACTGAGTCTAAAGGCAGTCGGTGATCAGCTGCAGCCTTTAATGTTTCATCAGAGCGGACTTCCAAAATTCCATGTGACTGTTGGGGGATGAAGCGGAACAATCGTAGAAACGACGCCGGTGTGGGAGCTAAGTATGCCATTATTTTATGATGAGGCAGTAAAGCTGTTAAGAAGGGGTTGTCCAGTAGTGGACAACCCATTTAAAGATGTCCTAATGCACCACTTTGTACAAAAATTAAACACATTTGTTTTGCTTAGATGCATGGTAAGGGCTTTAAGGGAATCTGTCAGGTGATTCATGCTGCTCAAACCATGGGCAACACAAAAATGGGACAGGCGTTACAGACATTTATGATTTAAGGCTCTATCAGGCGTCCGTGATTATCGGACCGATCTTGGATCACAATGCATAAACTGGCCCCACATCTCCCGACCCTGATTGTGACAGCCTCATAGAAATATATAAAGCTGTCACGCTCGGTGTCTGGATACTACAGCCAGCAGGGTGGATTTGATTTAAATCAAACTGATTTAAATCACGATTTAAATCACGATTTAAATCACTAGTCAGTAAGGCTTGATTTAAATCAGTGATTTAAATCAAAGTTTCTACCTAAACTAGTTCTTGCTACTTTAACATGCAAGTAGATGAAGATTTTTAGAATCACTTTTTATATTACTTTTTTCTCCCCAGTTTAATGGGTTAATCATTCATATTTGGACACCACTGTTCTGTTGTACTTAGGAAGGAGAAAAATAATCCTGACCTTAATAACAATTTAAATAGATTTATTCAACTGAAACAATAACATTACAGCATAAGTTATTTGCTTAAACAAACATCCATGTTTGTTAACTAATTTGGCTAAACAAAATATATATATATTTTAAGAAACTTAGACTGTCAGCCCAGCCGACACATGAAAAACTTAAATACTACTGTCCCTGCTGTCCTCTGTAGCTCACTCGTCGTCATCTTCATCATCATCTTCTTCTTTGTTCCTATTCATAATCTGGAAAAGAAAAACAAGCTTTCCTGCTTTATTGGGTCCCAACCGATTTCTCAATTTAGAATGAATGAGTCCAAAGGAAGAGAATATTATTTCAACGCCTGCAGAAGAAGCTACTGCTGTTAAAAGTGAAATCATTACTTGAACAGTCTCTAAATCCAAGCGCTTAAGTGACTTCCACCAGTTTACTGGTGTGACCTTCCTTAAAATATCTTCAGCAAACATATATTTCTTGAATGGTTCCCCCTTAGCTCTGAAGTTTATTATAGTTGGCATTAAAGATGGATGATTGCTGGATACCCATGTCATAGCTAACTCCCTTCCTCAGCACTTAGGTTTTGACCCTGATATTGGATATTGACAATATTTGCCAAAAAATGAGCTGGAGTCAGTGCTTGTCCCATTCGTTTGTTTACTGCTTGTAATTTAATTCTGTCCATGTGTAGTTCTGTTTTTAAGTGTTCACTCAGTTCCTTCCAAATTTCAACAGCATCCGCAATAAAACAGCTATTTTTCTGTATTTTGTATAAAGCTTGAGAGATGGGTTTCAGGAAGCTCAGCATATGTTCAACATTTCTCTTAAGCCCAATGTTGAGGATTTTGGCCGTGACAGTGCCATCTATTTTATCTCGATTTTCTTCACAAAGTGTCATCAGAATAGGCTAGTTTTTGATATACTGCTCAAAACAGTCCACCACAGAGTTCCATCTAACATCTTGTGGGAGCGTTAGCTTGGTTCCACCCATCCTTTTCAGAGCTGCTGCAGCAAAATGATTATTACGGAAGTATTTAGCAATTTCAACAACATTAGCCTTTATTTCTGGAACACTTTCACTTAAGTCTTTGGCTAAGAGGTGCAGCAAATGAGCACTGCAACCATATGTTATTAGCTTTGTATTCCCTCCCTGCTCTTCTAAATTTCTTCTCATCTTGGATACGTTTGCAGCATTGTCAGTGACCAAACTGCGTACTAGACATTTGAATTTTTGTTCACATGTTGTTATAGCTTTTACTGCCACTTCTTGTAAGTATTCTGCTGTGTGTGCATTTCCTGACGTATCAGTTGTTTGTGCAAGGAAGACTTTACCTTCTTCTGTTGTTATACAAGCACATACAATAGGATCATTGTGGACATTACTCCACCCATCAATACTTAGGTTAACAATTTTACCCTCCAGAGCTGTTGCACATTGCTCCATTTCTCTGTCATACACTTGATCCAGCAGTTTCCCTGCAACATCAGCTCTGCTGGGTGGACTGTATCCTGGTCTCAGTGACTGAACCATATTAATGAAATGTGGGTTCTCAGTCAGACGGAAAGAAGAGTTTGTTGCATAAATAAACTGGGCAATTTTTTCATCAATCAACTCTTTTTCTAATCTGCTAGTTCTTATCACAAACCTATCTATGGTGGTTCCAGGAGGTAAAGGTTTTTTCTTCCTTTGGGTGATGGTGATGTGGCTGTGGGTGTCTGATGATGATGTGCTGCTAATGAAGCACTATCCTGGATGGATAACTCTGAAACTGTAGAACAGGATGATGGTGATCTTGGAGGTGGACAGTTTCCAGAATCCATGAATTCCCCTAAACAAAAAAAGTCAATGCTGTTATTTTATTGTTTATACAATTTCTGCTTATTGTACACAACACAGCACTGCCCCAAAAGGAATATTTGTTTTTCTTCATAACTGTACCAAATGACAGTAACATGCAGTAATAATAAGAAATATAATTTTTCTCACACATGACAGTTCAGTCTTTAGAAATAGGATTCAATAAAAATGTTTACCAACTGAAGATCCTACCTGTTCAGAAGTGTTTCTTTGGTCATCTTCATCACCACACTTCTCATGATGTTGCCTCATTCGCGCCACCAGGCCTTGCATCTCTTTGTTGCATCTTTTGCATTTTGCACGCATGCCTGCCTTACCGATAGGCGAAGGAGCTTCATTAAAATATTCCCAAACTGGGTCTCTTTTACGGCCTGCTGCCATTATAAGGAAAGAATGTAATAAACCTCAGATCGTACACACAAACAGATCCAGACTTGTCTGTCTGTGACTATGCTGCAGTATTGTGCTCAAAGTTTCACTTTCATTTTCTTGTCTGCTTGCCCTTCCTCCTCCTCACACTTAGATTCACATTCTTCTTGTGTTGTGCAGATCTATTCCACTACAATCAGAAACATATTGTCTAACTTCTTGGACTTGGCACTGAAGGGGTTGATTCTGTATTCATATAGGTTTGTAGAACAATAGGATTAAGGTCTTTTTCTCAACTCTGTTCATGTTGTAACATTTTTGCCGTGAAGAAGAGGCTGGGACCTCTGCGGAGTCAAATTCAGTTTTGAGAACTGAGTAAGTAAAGCGAGCGTCTGTGATAATATAGGAGAGAAACTGCCCACTAATCCTACAGAAACCTCTGGAAGAGCATGGCATTGTGAATGTTACACATGTACAGCCTTTATTCTACTGAGTTAAACAACTCAGCTTTATCTCATGATGGAAGAACCTTTGGATGGTAAATATTTTCCTCAAAAAGCAGTTTATTGAAAAAAATCCGATTTAAATCAAAAAAATCCGATTTAAATAAAAAAAATCCGATTTAAATCAAAAAAATCCGATTTTTTTGATTTTTTTAAAAAAATCATTGATTTTTATCCACCCTGACAGCCAGTCCATCGATTGTGATCCAAGATTGGACTGACGATCACGGACGTCTGAGAGAACCCTAACTCTGAAATGCTGCAAAGGAGTCGAGAAGGAGGAGAACAGTCATCAGATACGGTAGTCTCTGACTATTCACTGACCGGCATGGCTAGATATGTCCCTATTTGTATTTCAGAAGTGAAATGTAAATTCACCAGAGCCAGGTGGGCAGAAGCCAGCGGGTACCCTCCCAGATGACCTCACTATTCTTGAATTGATCCTAAACTAGATGCCTGCAGTTAAATAAAAGCCGTCAACACAATTTTGTAATGTAAACATGGCTTTAATGGCGCCGAAACACAGATTAAATTGAAGAAATTCGCTTGCTTGATCTTCTTTAATAGCCATGTGAAGTTTTGTGCTAATTAGGTTTCGGTGCACACAGGCCAGACTGTGCACTTGGTCTCCTCCCTGTTGTGATTTCCCGGCCCCTCCAGTCTGTGAATGACAGGTCACTACTGAGATTTCCTACGGAGGAGCACGGTCATTCACATACCGGAGACAGGCGGAGGGGCCGGAGAATCACAGATCGGGAGGAGAAGCCCCAGTGCACAGTCCGGCCCCTGTGCACCGAAATCTAATTAGCAGAAAACTTTAAATGGTGATTAAAGAAGAACCACAATGCGGATTTCTTCACCAAAAGTATCAATGTAATCAGTATTACAGCCCCATTACAGCCATGTCTTTACGTGACAAAATCGTGCTGACTGAAAGGAGCCTGTGCCAATTTCATGCTGCTCGTTCTTTCATGCTGCTTCCTTCCTTGCTTTCGTCTTGCACCCATCCCTCAGACCCTGCGCTAGGCATAACACAATGTATCCGCTTTGCCTTGAGTGAACCTTTAATCTGTACTGATTTGTTTACAAGGCACTGGCGCTGGATGCTGTTTACCTCTTCTGTCCATACATACTGCTTGTGACTTGCCAAGGTTACCTAAAAGAAAATATTTCCCTTGTAGATGATACAAGGCGGGCGGGTGTCCGAGTGTTTGCCATTTAGCCAATTTGCGCTATAGAATGACCCAAATTCAGTCGATCTGTGATGAATGCTGAGAGCTTTTGTTATTATTTAATTAACATTTATGTTATATTTATATATTTGCTAATAGGAAATTCAGAATCCATATTGATTTCTGCAGTCTGATTGCTCTTCTGTTCCCCTATCTCACTTGTGTTGAGGGGCTATGGATGTATCCGAGCTTCTCTTACAGGAAATATTACCTGTTTCCGGTGTCTTGCGATTTCTCAGCTTCGTAGTCATGAGGAGAATACATATTAGCCAGTTACCAATGTTCTGAAATGTAACTTTTTTTTATTTTCTCTTGAGATCTTTGAAAGTTTTTAGTACTTGGTTTTAGCAACTAAAGATATGAAACTGAGCCTTTGGGGTATTATAAATGAGCTATAATGTCTAGAGAAATGTGTTTGCCGTGTGCTGGAATCCCCAGAGTTAGAGGCTTCCCTATAATCTTAGATGTGGAAACTTTATATCAGGAAAAAACTAAATGTATTAATTGGGAACATATATAAACCGTTCACAAATGCCGTATGTGTTGCTGATTTTCATTACAGATGCTGCTACACGAATATCTGCAACAAAGTACAAAGCATTGAGTATGAATGGGGTACAGAAAACACTATTTTTATGGAGAGGGATACATGTGCAGATCGGAAAGCCACAGATTTTAATACTTGCAAAATGCGATATTCTGCAGCAGATTTAGTACCGAGGTAACATTCATGGCATAATCAATACGTTAAAGGGAACCTGTCAGCTGATTCGTGCTACCACCAGCAGCATAAATTAGACACAAGCTGCATTATTGCAGTGGTGCAAGTTTTAACCTAAAACTGCCAGCTTCTCCCCACCCCATTTCCTTAAACTGACAAGTCTCTCCTTATGTGTGTGTATAGGGAAAGACCTGTCGGAGCAAGGAAAAACTGCCTGGGATCGCCATTGGACTAGTCAGCCAAGACACATCGTCCCTGGCTGGCTTTTAATCTGCATTTCAGATTAAAGGGAAAAGGTGCATATTGTGGAGGGAGTGCAGGGTGCAAGCGTGGGATCTGGCGCCAGAACTGACATGGATGCTATAAGGGTAGTATTATAATGAAGACCGGAGGCAAGGATTTCTCCCAGGCACCGCATGCCCGGAGCCTGGAAGAAATCATTAGCATAAGGAAAGAATATAAGATGTCTCAACAACAAGACCATTAATATAGGCATACAGGTAGGACTAGTGTAACATGTCTATCACCTGTATGCCCATATTAATACATCATATACCTCCCAGGGGTGACAGATTACCTTTAAAAGAAATCTGTCCACAGATTCTTGCTGCCTAATCTGAGAGCAGCATAATGTAAGTTGCAATAACGCAGCTAGACATTCATTCATGCTGCCTGTGGTTTGAGCAGCATGAATCAGCTGACAGTTTCCCTTTAATATGTGCAGTTTTAGGCCCCATTAGCACAAAAATAAATACATGCTATCTGTATTACATCCTGTTTTTTAACTATGCAATGGATACGAGAAGCTTGGAAACCTTTTTTTTTTCTTTGATACAAGACAAATTAACAGCGATGGTTAAAATGGACACATGGATCTAACAATGGATAAAACTCAGATAAAAACACTGAAAAAAATCCATTAGTTTTCTTGTACACAAAAAAGGGATGTCTGAATGAGATTTTAAGGTGGATTTTTTTTTTCACCAGATTACGGTAAAAATTTTGAGCCCAATGAAGTATTTTACGCTAGTAAACTAATGCTGAAAAGCTGCATGATTTTTCCTAACACGCAGTTGTGCAAAAATGTGACTGTTGGCGTTTTGTACGAGTTCTGCCAACTTTTTAGGAAATGTGTGGGGCTTAGTAAAAGGGATGTGGCCTATCATGTCTCAAAGTTTATATTGCAAAAGTGGCGAAAATTAGCAGAGACGTTACTCCAGTCTATGACTAGAGTACATTTTCTGATGCTTGTGGACGGGCAGCCGAACAATACACCAAATTCATTGCATGCCGCTTAATGAGCTCAGAGCATCTTACACAAGGAAATTCTAGATTGTGAATGATGTACAAAATGATAATTTTCCCCCTTTCTGTGTGAATCCATAGTGGCAGTCCTGACATGACTGTAGTGTCAGGTGGTGGGGACATCATCTTCCAACAAAAAAAAAAAAGAAGAAATAGTGGAAAATCACTTTTAAGGCTGTCACCCAAAAAGTTGTTTTCTAATGGGTGGTCTTCTCAAAGATGGTTGGTAGGTCTTATATATGACAGAAAATCAGTCACAGGAGTTCTAGTAGTGGGTAAAGTGGAAGTGTTTTGGAGTGACACAATGTGATATAAGGTCTTAAAAGGTGGAGTAGCACTTACACTTTTTATTATTTATAATACTGTATTACATAGTGACATAAATAGCATAAATAAAGGGCAGTGTAATAGGAAGAATGAATTTGCAGGTAGGAGAGTGTGAGAAAATGTGTTTTAGTGATTTATTTGTAGTTAAACAGAGATTAAGCTGGAGATGTTGATTTAGCTTAGGTAGTCGGTTTTATTAAAGGCTGTTCAATGTTTAATCTGTGTTTGATGAGCTCGCATCGCCTGCGCCAATGGATTTAATGCTAGCAGTAAAGCCATTTGACTTTTGTGGTTAGTGGAAGACAGGGTGATGGAGTGAAGCTGGTTTCAGTGCAGAAAGTTGGACTCTTTCAATTTGTTCTACTTCATTATGTCATTGAGCTCGATAGAACGTATATGGGACTGGAAACATGAATGATACCGATGTTAGGTCATTTACACACTACCTGACACATGAATCAGAAAACTGTCAATCTGCTAATGATGAAACGTCTATTATGTCTCTTAAATTGTATGTAAATTGGAGCTCAGGGTGCCGCAAGGTGATCCGACTGCTACCATTTTCCCGATCGCAAGATTTTCTATGTGTCTAAATAAGAATTTATGGATTCCTATCAGACGATATTGCTGTGAACACCCTACCAGTCTGAGATGATTACCGGGACAGTGAAATACAATAAATGTCTTAATATAGTGTTAAAATAAGTTAATAGTTTGGAAATGACTAAAACATCCCATACTCATTAGACTATTGTTGGCTGAGCCTTCCAATATTGACTGGTTCAGACAGCTGATTCTAATATGTATGGTGGCAGCAGACGATTGATTGTCGGGGAGTTAAGGATGTAAAATGGTCAATTTCAAACTACTGATCCTTTATCCTCCGAGTCCCAGCTCTCTCATAGAGAACAAAGCCGATATCAGGAGTGGACACTGACAGCTTGGAGCCCCTTTGCAAGAAAAGTGTTTGGGCCACCCTCCTTTTATGGCAAACAAGCTACCTACTATCCTCTCTCGTTAGATATGTAATGCAATGACGAATGATGGGACATGGGTAAGCTTTATTTTCTAATGGAGGAAGCTGATGGATTGGTCTTCTGGTCAGATGCTGGTCCATCAGCAGTCATTTTGTATTTCACTTGAGAGTACTCTATGTAATAAAGAGAGGGCGCTGTGATTAACAAAAACAATGGGAATACGCTTTGTAAGAGACGGTGCTATATATAACAAGAGGTAATACTATGTAATAATGGGACAGCACAGCACTGTACATAACAACAGGACATTATGTGATAAGGGACCGCCCCATCCTAGTCTGCTTCCTGGTATAATGTCCCCCATTCTGGTCCCCTTAATATAAGGTCCCCTTCCTGGTATAATGTTCCCCATCCTGATATAATGTGCCCTTGCTAGTATAATATTCCCCATGCTGATCTCCTTCCTCATATAATGTGCCTCATCTTGGTCCCCTTCCTGGTATAATGTCCCCTTCCTGGTATGATGTTCCTCTTCCTGGTATAATGTGCCCCATCCTAATCCCCTTCCTGGGATAAGGTTCCCATTCTGGTTTAATGTCCCAAACCCTGGTCCCCTTCCTGGTATAATGAACCCCATCCTGGTATAATGTTTCCTCTCCTGGTCCCCTTCCTGGGATAATATGACCCATCCTGGTTGTCACAGGGATACCGCGACAGAGGGGAGCCAGAAGACTGTGATGCCTGGCTTCACTAACTCCTGCACTGGTTAGAAGTAGTGATGAGCGAGTATGCTCGTTACTCGGGTGGTCTCCGAGAATTTTGGTCATGCTCGGAGATTTAGTTTGTGTCGCAGCAGCTGCATGATTTGTGGCTGCTAGACAGCCCGAATACATGTGGGGATTGCCTGTTTGTTAGGCAATCGCCACATGTATTCTGGCTGTCTAGCAGCCACAAATCATGCAGCTGCGGCGACACAAACTAAATCTCCAAGTACTCCCAAAATACTCGGAGACAACCCAAGCATGCTCGGAAAACCCGAGTAATGAGCATACTCGCTCATCACTAGTTAGAAGTACTTCACTATCATATTCAACAGTGCAGGCTTTTTTCCTTGCTAGCAGTGCAAGGCTTAACAATAATAATAATAATAATAATATAATCTGCTCTGTTGAAGCTCCTGGAGCTTTCCTACTTGGATTGTCTCAGCCGTTCAGTGTTGGCTACTCCCCTATGCTATATATGCTTGCCTCTGGCACTTAGAGATTGCCAGTGTTCATACTGCCTGGTTCTGGAGTTGGAGTTGTTGTTTGTAGTTGAAGTTAGTGTTTGGAGATTGTTCAGGAGATTGTAGCTTGAAGTTTTGTCTGTGTGCACATCATCATCCTCTCCTATTTGGTTTCTACTTCCTTTAACTCCCGTGTCCCACTCTGTTGTTATGTGTGAGTATTTTGTATGGTTGTTATTTTCATTTATCCCTGTCCATCTTCCCTTGTTTGTGTGGTTTGTGTGTTCCTATGCACTTCATCTTCATCTTCCTACTACCCTGGGTGTGGGAGGGGACAGATCAGTGAAGATATAGGAGCATAGCAAGGCACGGGAACCCGACGTCTCCACCTTCAAGAGTAATCTGGGGGACAGGGATAGATTAGGGCTCTCCTAGTTCTAGGGACCTGGATAGCGCCCAAAGTCCCAACACCATTGTGACGCTGATATGATGTGCCCCATCCTGGTTCACTTCCTGGTAGAATGTGCCCCATCCTGGTCCATTTCCTGGTATAATAGGTAATGTACTGTTCTCAAATACATTAAAATAAAACAATACTACTCACCTTCCTCCATTCTCTAACCCCGCATAAGTTACTATTCTGCAGCCGACGCAGGAGTCGGCAGCTGACTTTGCTGTCCCCGCCATGGCGCATCACGTCACTGATGTGTGACCCTCACCACAATTGTGGGTTACCAGGGCAATGGGGTACTCAGAGCCGAGCCCATGGAAGTCTATGGGGTTGTCACAGGTAGCGGTGGCTCGGTCTGTGGCCCTGGCGGTCAGGCGTATGTTGGGGGTATATTTACAGGGGATAGATATATATATACAGTTCGTGACGCCACCTGTAGTTCTCTGATCACTGAGACCAGCGCTGCTGTAGAACTCTGAGGGGATGGTGAGGCAGCTAGATGACGGGTCCCCTACAGGTGGGACTGGTCCCTCAAAGTCTATGAAGTTAATGATGTCGGGTGCAGGTAAATAAATCAGTCTCACACCATCCAGCGTCTTTCCATACCTTTTACTTGTCAGATGTTAAGGCAGGTCCCAGGGAGGCTGGTCCGATGGAGAATGTGCTTTGGGGTAGCAGCTGAACAAGTTAGGGGCCTCCTTTACTTTCACAATGATGATGAGTCCGACTAGCATAAAGCCAAGTCCACTCCAAATACTCCAGCTAACTCCTTAGCTGTACTGCCCGGTCAGTTTTGTGGTCGAAGCCTTCCAGTGATGGAACTAGGTTCTTGCTTTTGCTGATCAGGCTCAAAGTTCCTATTCCACCTGACCCCTGTTACGTACTGACACTCCAAGGCTGCTTGCTGCGACCTAAGGTCCAGTAAGACTCTGGTTCTTCTATCACTATGCCTGGAGCTATAGTGACACTTCGGTCCCCAGTGACCGGTGACAATGTGCAGGATACTCCAATCCTAAGGCACTTCTGAATTCCTCCACTATGCCCTTCGCCTTGTCCGCGCTTTTAGCATAAGCACTCCACACTTCCAAAGGCTATACAGGTCAATCCTTCCTTACTTCTTTCTTGGAGCTTGCTGACAGAATCTCAGTATTCCTCTAGGCAGGAGCACGTCAACTGAACCTCACTGTCCTTGGGACAGGCGACTGAAGTATCTGCAACTAACTCTTCTTTCTCAAAAGATGTCTCCGTCTGTCTGCTAGTGGGGCACAGCTCTGACTAGGCTGAGGTGAACTGGCTCACCTTTACTAGCCTCCACTTTCTGAACTGCACACAGGTGGAATGACTCAGTCTTGAGCCACCCGAGCTAGACTCTGCTCCTTCCTCCTCCTCTGTCTGACTGAAGACCCAGACTCCACACTCTGACTCCGCTGATGTCACTGGCTTATATACCTATGGGTGTGTCTAAGTGTGTGTTGGAGTGAATGTTTATTGAGCATTAAACTGCTACCTCTCCGCACATCCTCCAGGGTACTGCGTGTGCCTTCACACCAGGGCTACACATTCCCCCATGGTAAAATACAGCACTCCCGGGCTGTGAAATACAAGAAGACATTTTGTTTTTGCATTAACAATAAACATTAACTCTTCCCATCCGGGAGGTAAGGATTTCTTGAACGTTGCATCAAAACATTAGATATAGAAAAATACAAAATACTAAATAGACATCTTCATATACATAGATGACAATATTCTTGCGAAGGACCCGCACCAAACCTTCAACGTGGGTCCTGGGTGGGCTGCAGGACCCATGAATGCAGACCTCACTCAGTGCCACACCACACGGGTCTTGTATTCAGAGGTAGTTGGAGTGGTTTCATGTAAAACCAATATAATGCACAAAGTGCAACTATATACAAGATCAGTTCTTGGGCTGGCTCAGTCCTCAGCCTCAGAGTCCATAATAAGAAAAAGACACATATTTATATCACATCACAATAAAGTGCAAAAACTCTTTATCTGCTTACCCAGCCGGGTATTCTACTTAATATATAGTTAGAACTATGTAAAACACTATACACAGCAATAAAGTGCAAAATAGCAACTATTCCCTTTATCAAAACTTTTTACAATTTTCTTAGTTGCGGTAAACCCTGTCTGGGTCCTACCGTTCTTCACATTTTCTTGCAGGCTTCCATTAAACTTTCCATCCCGGGGGCTGGAACAATGCGATGATCCTTAGATCCCATGACCAACAAGTCGTGACCTGCTATCAGGGTTTGGGTCGCTACAGTTCTCGTGCGAACCACTAGGGGCGCAACGGGTATGTCGTCCTTGCAAGATTCTGAGGGCATCTTTACTGGTGCCGCCATGTCCGGCGGTATAACTTGCGACTTAAACGGGGTCGCGGTTTGCGATTTGGTACTAGACTCTGGCAGAGTAGAATATGCAGGGGGCGCTTCCAACGGTGACGTACATTCACGGGGCGATGCCGGGGCACGGCCTGATGCAGCGAAAGATTGGGACTGGGTTGCGCTGGCAATGGTGACGTTACCTGCGTCTGGGACGGGGTCACGAACGATTGTGACATTAAGGGCATACCATCCCTTCATACCCAAGTGCCGTGTGTAGTGGACTATGTCTCCATTAACCAGGTCCCTTCCCGGGTGGCCTTGTGGCAGGTGGGACTCTACGTCGCGTCGGCTCACGAACACCCCTGGGTATAGTCCCGGTTCCCGAATAAAACCCCAGCCCTTACGGAACTGGAATTCAGTAACGCACCCCTGACGTCGTGGTTCCCTCAGAGTACCTTTATCGCGGCGAACTGTCTCCTTGTCTGCGATGAGTTCTGCATGTTGCCGCTGTCGGTTGCGCTGGGCCTCACGCTCCTCCTCCTGCCGGCGTCGCTGTTCCTCTTCGCGACGCTGCCACTCACGTTCCCACTGGGCGGCGTAGGCGACGTCATCCAGGCGCGCCATCTCGTCCCAGTCCACGTCTGGTAATGATGGACAGGACCCCTCCAGTGTCCCTGCCGGGGATCGATCATCTGCTGCGGCCTCCTGGCCGGGCGGGCGTTCCGGAACTGGCGGTACCTCCTCAACCTCCTTCGCTTCCACCGCTTCCTCGGTAGGTTCAGGGTCGGTCCTTTTGGGGGTAGCCTCCGGTTGCTCCTTAGCCTTGGGCAGCAGAAGTTTCGGCAATTCGAATCGTGGGGGGTCGTCGAGGGAGAGAACACCGCGTCCCACAGCCGCCGCTGCATCTGGGTACGCCGGCGTCTCTCGATTTCTTCGTCGCCAGGTTGTTGCAAAACCATCTTTTTCAATCTGGCATTTTCCTCTTTAATCTCCAGCAATGCTTGCTGCAGGTGCAGGACCACAGATGGTTCCGGTTCTGGTGGCAGCTTGGCTGGGAAACGGGGCCTGCCTTCCACCGCTTCCCTGCTCGGCTGCACACGTCCTGCCTCCATCATGTTCCAGAACACTCTCTCTTCTTCTTTCAGAACAGTCCCGTCTCTTCCGTGGAGGCGGGGTTTGCGTCTCCTCCTCTTCGCAGGGAAGGTGAAGAGGAGGCGGACCTCTTTTGCTGTAGGGCAGGATCGCATATTGTAATAGCACTTTGAGAGGGCAGGCATTTTCTTCGCGCCACAGGGGGGCACACGCCCACGAATCCACGCCCACCTTCTTCTCCAGCGCCTGAGGGCGCGAATTTGGCGGCAAAATGGCGGATTTTAGCGCCAAAAATAGCAAACAGTCCTTTTTCACAAAAACAACTCCACAGGCACACAGGGCTCGCAATTTTGCGAGTTTCGTATCCTGTTCGTGACGCCAAGTTGTGTGACCCGCACCACAATTGTGGGTTACCAGGGCAATGGGGTACTCAGAGCCGAGCCCATGGAAGTCTATGGGGTTGTCACAGGTAGCGGTGGCTCGGTCTGTGGCCCTGGCGGTCAGGCGTATGTTGGGGGGTATATTTACAGGGGATAGATATATATATACAGTTCGTGACGCCACCTGTAGTTCTCTGATCACTGAGACCAGCGCTGCTGTAGAACTCTGAGGGGATGGTGAGGCAGTTAGATGACGGGTCCCCTACAGGTGGGACTGGTCCCTCAAAGTCTATGAAGTTAATGATGTCGGGTGCAGGTAAATAAATCAGTCTCACACCATCCAGCGTCTTTCCATACCTTTTACTTGTCAGATGTTAAGGCAGGTCCCAGGGAGGCTGGTCCGATGGAGAATGTGCTTTGGGGTAGCAGCTGAACAAGTTAGGGGCCTCCTTTACTTTCACAATGATGATGAGTCCGACTAGCATAAAGCCAAGTCCACTCCAAATACTCCAGCTAACTCCTTAGCTGTACTGCCCGGTCAGTTTTGTGGTCGAAGCCTTCCAGTGATGGAACTAGGTTCTTGCTTTTGCTGATCAGGCTCAAAGTTCCTATTCCACCTGACCCCTGTTACGTACTGACACTCCAAGGCTGCTTGCTGCGACCTAAGGTCCAGTAAGACTCTGGTTCTTCTATCACTATGCCTGGAGCTATAGTGACACTTCGGTCCCCAGTGACCGGTGACAATGTGCAGGATACTCCAATCCTAAGGCACTTCTGAATTCCTCCACTATGCCCTTCGCCTTGTCCGCGCTTTTAGCATAAGCACTCCACACTTCCAAAGGCTATACAGGTCAATCCTTCCTTACTTCTTTCTTGGAGCTTGCTGACAGAATCTCAGTATTCCTCTAGGCAGGAGCACGTCAACTGAACCTCACTGTCCTTGGGACAGGCGACTGAAGTATCTGCAACTAACTCTTCTTTCTCAAAAGATGTCTCCGTCTGTCTGCTAGTGGGGCACAGCTCTGACTAGGCTGAGGTGAACTGGCTCACCTTTACTAGCCTCCACTTTCTGAACTGCACACAGGTGGAATGACTCAGTCTTGAGCCACCCGAGCTAGACTCTGCTCCTTCCTCCTCCTCTGTCTGACTGAAGACCCAGACTCCACACTCTGACTCCGCTGATGTCACTGGCTTATATACCTATGGGTGTGTCTAAGTGTGTGTTGGAGTGAATGTTTATTGAGCATTAAACTGCTACCTCTCCGCACATCCTCCAGGGTACTGCGTGTGCCTTCACACCAGGGCTACACACTGACATGCACCCTAAGTCATGTCATGCTGATGTCAGCTGCCGGCCTTTGATTGTCAGGCGGTGTAAATTGCAGCACAAGGAGCCGGGGGATCCCAGGCGCCGCAATACATTTCAGCTGAATGTGTTGTTGGTACCGGCAGTCCCTCCTCCACCTCCATGCCCCGATGCAGCAGCACCATCGATATGTCTGTCCCTGGCCGAGATGGCTGCAGTCAAGTAATTGTCCGTACCATTGTTTGTCCGACAGCCATCTAATATGACTTATCGCTACAATACACAGTTGGTACATTCATATAAAAATGTAAATAATAATAAAGGTCCCCATGTACATTTTTTCGACTGACAGCTATCTCCCTCGATTCCCCATGAACATGCATGCTCTTCTGAGAACCCCTATGTTCCCAATGAGAGAGCAGCTGTCCGACTCCTCTGTTATTCGCTTTTGTTCCGGACAACAAAAGGATTGGACACTGGAAATCCAATGTATCCTTCTTTTCCCCAAAATTATCTGTCTGAAAAGAGTTGGGGAGGTCTCCTATACACAGTCGACTGTCTGCCGATATTAGAGGTCGCGTCCGATCTGAGTGTCTAATGTGTATGGGGGTTTTAAAGGGAATCTGTCACCCTAAATTGGTGGGATATTTAAATGATGGCAGTCAGGTCAGATGGGCGGTGTTTTGGGTACTTGCCTTAACATGTTCACCGCTGTCTCCATTATTTCTGGGAATTGTAGTCGTTGCCCTCCATATAACGCATCTGCGCATTGCAATCTTGAATTGCGCACGCGCAGTATGCTTTGCCCGCAGATTGCATTGCGCAGGCGCGTTATATGCAGGGCAACGACTACAATTCCCAGAAATAATGGAGACAGCAGCGAACAACATGTTAAGGCAAGTACCCAAAACACCGCCCATCTGACCTGACTGCCATCATTTAAATATCCCGCCAATTTAGGGTGACAGATTCCCTTTAAGTTATTGAGCACAAGTCCGATACCCAAAATCTAGGTCCAGATACTATTGCATCGTATAGTTTGATAGCTAAGGGGCCCAAGATTTCTAAAATGGGGGTCCCAAGCTTTCAGAGCCAAAAATTCTGCTACTTTTGTCAGCCCCAATGACAATGAAATGAAATGAACTGCAGGGTACTTGTCTCGCCATCACACCATTCAAGCTCCTCCTTATTGTGGTCGCACAGATAAGCCATGTGGCTCATTTCAGTGTCTATTGGCTGATGTGCATAGCCGAGATCTATGCTACATGATTCCCATAGACTTTAAATGAAGCTTCTGGAGCATACTTGACACCAGCAGAATGTAGAGACAGAGAGTATAGACCCTGATTCAAGGGATGTGTCACTTACTGGGCTACTTGCTGCAGTTTTGATAAAATTTATGCTTTTTCTGATGCAGATCTACCAGTTTCCTGAGTGGTGTATAACCCCGCCCACGCCACTGATTGGCAGTTTCCTGTGTGCACTGTGCATAGACAGAAAGCTACCAATCAGTGGTGGGTTATACAGAGCTCACTTGAATATGGAAGACTATGGTAGCAGGATTACTAGTCCTCTAGCGATAATTTCCTGCTAATAAAACAGTGATTTTATCAAAACTACTGTGAGCACATTGCTGGAATCAGGGTCTCTGTCTCTGCATTGTAATGTTCTCAGATTAGGTGGCAAAAACCTGGTGACAAATTCCCTTTAATACTGGGTTCCCCTACAGATTACATGTCTCTGCTTGTTGTCCAGACAGCAGGACACTCAGTTGTCAGCATGTCATTATGACGCTTCTAACAAAAAGGGATTTGTCCACATATTGAAAAACAGTCCAGGACAATGGCCATTGTAAGCACGAGGCATGTGCAAGCAAAGACTTGTAAGTACCAAGGCCTCAGGGGTAGTAGATGACATGACCAATTGATGCAAGTCATCAGTCTTAGTATAGGTCATCTGTATTTAATAAACCTAATTGATTTTACAAGGTTTAATGATTTGTATAGGGAATGTTACAGCAACCATGGAGTTTCCAGAATAAGCACATCATCACTGACTACTGATATAAGAGATGTCTCTGGTTTTTAATGCTGCTACTAGATTTGCAGCAAAACAGACTGTGAGTTTACCGAGTTCTTGTCTTGAGTGTTTGGGTACCTATTGCTCAATAATAAATATCTATTGCCTTCTATGCTTTCCTTACTCTGTGCCAGACCTGGCTAAGACAGTGACAGTGGAGGTAAAAATAATTAGTCATCAGCACCTACCGTATTTTTATAAGACGCGCCGGTTTATATGACGCACCCCAAATTTTGGAGAGGAAAATGGGAAAAAAAATGTTTTTTTAATAAAAGGGTGCGTGTTATAATCCGCTTTTGCATTAGCGGTAGTGGAGCGGGGTCCCAGGTGACAGGGTCCATGATGGGGAGGCAGGAGATGCTGTGGGCTCTAGGCTGGTAGGACAGGGTGTTCAGCGGTAGCAGAAGTTGGGCCATGGCTGTGGGCCCCAGGCTGGTACAACGAGGGGTTCAGTGGTGCAGGGGCTCCGCCGACATTTTGTGAAACCCCAGAGCCCCGCACCTTCCATACATTCTAATCTCCTTGACTCCAGGAAAATGGCTTCCGGAGGTGGCGCATGCACAATTGAGATCTTGGGAGATGACATCTCAGTGCCGAGATCTCAATTTGCGCATGTGCCGCATCCGGCGGCCATTTTCCCAGAGTCCACAGCATAGAAGAATATGGAAAGTGTGGGGCTCTGGGCTTTCACAGAATGTCGGCGGAGCCGCAGCACCGCCGAACACCTCGATGTACCAGTCTGGGGCCAGCAGCCATCGCCCGACTCCTGCCACCGCCAGAAACTTTTGCCAGCAGCAACCCTGGGATCCCGCTGCACCGCAGACAGTAAGCTCCGCTGCAGCTACAGTTCGGATTATAAGACGCAACCCCATTTTCCCCACAAATTTTGGTGAAAAAAAGTTTGTCTTATAATCCGAAAAATATGGTATATTCTCTGATGGTCCTCAGACTGAGGGACAGGATTATATGTTATGCAGTTATATTATAGTTGCCATGCTAACTTTTAGAAAGTCATACATGCAGGTATAAAGTTCTTTATTTACATACTGTAGTTATCAGTAATTCTGAATGACCACTTACAAATTGTGGTGGTCACTATGTGTGACTGCAGACTTGTGATTCCTGACATCGCGCTCACTGTGCGCTGTGAGGATTCTCCGATGCTGGCGCAGGTAGTAGCGGTCATGAAACTACAAGTATGCAATTTGTATCTTTCCGGCCACATTTCGACTAGACTGTATCCGGCCTCGCTCCGCACACTTGCATTGAGTGAGATGCGCCCATTTAGTTGGCATGTGACTTCATAATTTGTGGATACGAACCCCCCACCCCTGGTGCCGGCACCAGAGAACCCTCACAGCACACGTTACACGCAATGTGAGTATTTACAAGTCTGCAGTCACATAGACTAAGATCGGACGACCCCTTTAAATTTGGGTGCGATTAAACATTTGCATGAAATAATGAAAACAATATAAAATAATTTCTTTTTTCAAAGATACAGAATATAACAAAACTCATTTTAAAACCTTTTAAATGTGTTTCCACATTGTGATTTTCAGCAGAACTGAGTCCAGAGATTGACCTTCACTCAGTGATTGACAGCTGTCTCTCTCTGAGAAAAGTCAATAGTTATGTATGGAAAAGTTGAACTAAGACATGAGAAGCATTTGAGCACATATACATCTGCCGTCCTGGAGGAGCTGGACTGTATGTGCAATCTGCTAAGCACAAAACTAAAGAACATTCATACAGGAGGGATAGGGAAAGAGAAAATCCCAGCATACACATAAGACCCTTCATTTGGAATTCCTACCGGGCAAGTAAACAAAATCTGGAATTGTCAGGAACGCATGTGTCCAGATATGGGGCAGACTACATTCTGTTGTGATGCCGGAGCCTGCACAACCTGACTGGGAGCGGACATTATGTGGTTTTCTCTTGAAAACTCCAGTTTCCAAACTGCATCGGGGCCTTGGATGGGAAACACATCAGGGTAAAAAACCCACCAAACTCTGGATCCCAATATTACAATTATAAACAGTATTTTTCTGTAGTACTATTGGCATTAGTTGGCAGTAACTACATGTTTATAATTGTAGATATTGGGGCCTATGGGAGAACAAGGAAATTACCGAATCTTCAAAACTTCTGTAATGGGTCGGCGGCTTCAAATAATGATCTTGGTCTTCCACCTCCATGTGTTCTCCTGGATTCGAGGGCTGAACTGGCACCATATGTATTTGTTCCTGATGAGGCCTTCCAATTAACTCGCCATGAGTTGCGGCCCTACCCACATTGAGGATTCAATCACCAGAGGCGAGTTTTCAATTTTCTTCTCTCTCGTGCTCGCAGAATGGTTGAGAGTGCCTTTGACATTATTTCCGCTAAATGGTGGGTGGTCATATCTGCTCTCCAACTCCTGGATCATTAAGGTTCGAGATATGTTTGCCACGTACTTCCTCACACCAGAGGGTGGAACTCGATGGTAGGATTCACAAGTAATTGTTCCCTGAATAGTAAATGTGTTTAACTGAAATTTTTTGCTTTTTTGATTGTAATCAAATGTTTCGACTATAAACATATGTGTTGTATTTCACATCTTCAATAGCAAAATACATTTTTATCCTAGAGATAATTAGATGTTTTTTGTGTTCAAAATAACTTTAATAAAAAAAAATATTTACAAACCTGGCTATTCATATTTTCTCATATGAACACCAAACATAAAAAGGGAATGCTTATATTTTTTATGAAAAAATTGGCTACAATAAACACTTAAATCCCAAATTTAGCAAAAGACATAACACACTCATCACAAATTGTGATATGTGTCTGGGGATCTTGGTTGAGAGTCAGGAATGTTTCCTGCCATAGATGGTGGTGCTGCTGTATGTGTTTGGGACAGCAAATATGGGTTTGAGGAACCTGATGGTAAAGGAGCCTTCTGTGTCTGGGGCTCTGGGGGCAAATGGTATTGGCTACTTGTCCCATAATAGGCTCCTTCATTTTACCCATGGCTGTACCATGGTCTCTGCATCTGTCCCCCAATGTAGCCAGGCATTGAAGCTTCTGGCCAAGCCAACTCCTCATGTGGTTTTAGTGAATGGGTGGTGGTTGAGGCACCTCTGGTGGTGATGTTGTTGGAAGCTGTGTGTTGGCTGGCCTACGTGTGCTGATCATCTTCCTCTAGCTGGCAAAAATGGTTTCTGTTACCCCAATGCCAGCTTTCAAAGCAGTCAAATACCTTGAGAGGATTATTGGGTGTGGTACATGCATCTAGCACAATGTGGATGGCGTTTTTGGTACACAGCCGCACAGTCCTGGCGATGTCACACAGATAATGTGCCAGGCTACGCTCAAAAGCCTTCTCCCCATCATCCCTCACCTTCACCATGCGCAACAGAGTGCCATGCGCGCCTGGTGGTGATGATAGGGAGCTCCATCCTGGGCCGCACTTGTCGTGGGATTAGTGCAGCTATAGGGGAGTTGTCAAGCGGAAAGGTAGAGCTGCTGCTCCGGTGTCCTTCTACTTCCTCTGAGACTTCTGCTGGTGCTGGTGAGGCTGGTGGAGCTGAGTCTGATGATTGGCCTGGTTGTTGTGTTTTGGTAGCTGAGGAGAATAAGCAAAAACTGCAATACACCAGAGAGGCTGGAACCTATTGGATTGCAGTAACCTGAACTAACCACACAACTAGAGTTAGCCGTGGAGCGTTCCTACGTTGATCCTAGATGCCTCGTCACAGCCTGAGAGATAACTACACCTAAAGGCAGAAAAATGAAAGCTATCTGCCCCGGAGCAGATCCCCAAAGAATATAGGAAGCCCCCAAACATGTAATGGCGGTTAGACAAGAAGAAGCACGGACACAGACAGAAAATAGAATGAGCAAACGCTGGGGCCCAATCTGTCTAGACAGAAAAGTACAGGAAAGGATACTCACTGCAATAAAAAAAAAAACCCTAAAAAATACCAACCCTTCTGATTGCAAAAACACCTGAGATCACACGATCTCTACCACCTAAATCAGATCTCTGGTGTAACAAAACTAAGCCGCAGCCACTGAAAAAAACAGGAAAAAGCAAATGAACAAATAACAGTGGCTTCAGAAAAACTGAGAGGAGCACAAGCCCCCCGGAGGGGACCTGGCTGACCTCCACAGAAGAGCAGGGAACAATGCAAAAAGCAAGCACAAAAATAAAAGCAGAAAATATCTGATAGCAGAAGATGCAGGCAAGACTCAGCAAACTTCCGAATGAACCAGAAACCACAATTGAGACAAGAACAATTGATCACCGGCAACCATCATGGGAGGGAACCTCCCTTATATCAGACCAGTCAGCGATCCCAGTTTGCCATTCCTCGCTGAAAGGTTCAGTACTGTCTGTAACCACCAGAGGGAGCCTCTGCTCAGAAACCATCTCTAGCACATTCATAACACCTGGTGTTGCTCCAACATCCTCAACGGAGTCGCCAACAGGATCCAACACAGCATCTGACTCTGAGGCCGCCTCCCTGTCACGGAAGTTGGATTCCGTTCTGCAAGTGACAGAGTTAGGTGATGGTGGATGAAATTACACAATATAACAAATTTAAAATCTTGGAGAATGAAGAAACAAGCCAGAACTTACAGTTGTAATTTCATAATATGGACCAGGAAATGTAGACAGTCCCTACAGATATACTGCCGTTTCTTGCTTATATTCCTTGTAATAAATGTGATATCATTCCATGTAATAAAATGTCCAAAAACAAAATTAAAATTTGAACATATCACTCAGTTTACCAATAATGACTATTCCATATGTTTAACAAAATTACTAGTGTGACCAATGATATTAACATTAAAAATTACAGTTGTCCTAATGCATAAACATTGGCATGAAAAATCTGAAAACTTGAGACCTCATGCAGGAAGCCAAATATTACCCTACATCCTTATGTCAAAAATACTTCATGCAACTGTGCACATGTGGTAAATGAAATAGTAATGAGGAAGTGCTGACCTCCATGTATAAATTTACATAGCGGAAATTTGGTGTATCATAAATGCTGCTTGCAAGCAATCTGAGCGTACTGACATGGTTTATTGTGGACATACAGAAAAAATACTTTATGAATTATGGGTACTTACTCGTGGCTGTTTGCTCCTCTCGTGACCTGTTCCCATAGTTCGGACACATTTGGCGGCAGATATACAGTTGGGAAAAAAAGTTTTTAGCCAGCCACCAATTGTGCAAGTTCTCCCATTTAAAAAGATGAGAGAGGCCTGTAATTGACATCATAGGTAGACCACAACTACGAGAGTCAAAATGAGAAAACAAATCCAGAAAATCACCTCGTCTGATTTGGCAAGATTTATTTTGTAAATTACGGTGGAAAATAAGTATTTGGTCAGCTAAAAACATGCAAGATTTCTGGCTCTCATAGACTTGTAACTTCTTCTTTAAGAGGCTCCTTTGTCCTCCACACATTACCTGAAGTATTGGCACCTGTTTAAACTTGTTATCAGTAGAAAAGACACCTGTCCACAACCTCAAACAGTCACACTCCAAACTCCACTATGGTGAAGACCAAAGAGCTGTCGAAGGACACCAGAAACAAAATTGTATCCCTTCACCAAGCTGGGAAGACTGAATTTGCAATAGGCAAGCAGCTTGGTGTGATGAAATCAACTGTGGGAGCAATAATAAGAAAATGGAAGACATACAAGACCACTGATAATCTCAATCGATCTGTGGCTCCATACAAGATCTCACCCCGTGGGGTCAAAATGATCACAAGAACAGTGAGCAAAAATCCCAGAACCATACAGGGGAACCTAGTGAATGACCTGCATAGAGCTGGGACCACCGTAACAAAGGCTACCATCAGTAACACACTATGCCACCAGGGACTCAGATCCTGCAGTGCCAGACGTGTCCCCCTGCTTAAGCCAGTACATGTCCAGGCCCGTCTTAAGTTTGCTAGAGAGCATTTGGATTATCCAGAAGAGTATTGGGAGAATGTCATATGGTCTGATGAAACCAAAGTAGAACTGTTTGGTAGAAACAAAACTCGTCGTGTTTGGAGGATACAGAATGCTGAGTTGCATCCAAAGAACACCATACCTAGTGTGAAGCATGGGGGTGGCAAAATCATGATTTGGGGCTGTTTCTCTGCAAAGGGACCAGGACGACTGATCTGTGTACATGAAAGAATGAATGGATCCATGTATCATGAGATTTTGAGTGCAAACCTCCTTCCATCAGCAAGGGCATTGAAGATAAAACGTGGATGGGTCTTTCAGCATGATAATGATCCCAAGCACACCGCCAGGGCAACAAAGGAATGGCTTCGTAAGAAGCATATGAAGGTCTTGGAGTGGCCTAGCCAGTCTCCAGATCTCAACCCCATAGAAAACCTTTGGAGGGATTTGAAAGTCCGTGTTGCCCAGCGACAGGCCCAAAACATCACTGCTCTAGAGGAGATCTGCATGGAGGAATGGGCCAACATACCACCAACAGTGTGTGTGCCAACCTTGTGAAGACTTACAGAAAACGTTTGACCTCTGTCATTGCCAACAAAGGATATATAGCAAAATATTGAGATGAACTTTCGTTAATGACCAAATACTTATTTTCCACCATAATTTGAAAAATAAATCTTGCCAAATCAGACAAGGTGATTTTCTGTATTTGTTTTCTCATTTTGACTCTCATAGTTGTGGTCTACCTATGATGTCAATTACAGGCCTCTCTCATCTTTTTAAGTGGGAGAACTTGCACAATTGGTGGCTGACTAAATACTTGTTTTACCCACTGTGTATCCAGGATGCATCTCGCCCGCCATTGTCCTGGTAGCTTGGGTCACGTTTGTCCCACAGTTCTGGCTGCTTCTGGACCTGGACGATAAGCATCTCCACATTATTGTGTGGTTGCATGGTCCTGATCTCCATGGTTTGAGTTTTTTTGTAGGTTGCCTGGATGCTTTGGGCTTACAACTTCCTGCAATGTGCTGATGAAATTTCCAGGCCCAGTGGAGACATTCGCACTAAAATCGCATGACATTCGACTTGCCTATGTGCCACCACATTTTAAAATCACATCCATTGATTTGCATTGGCAATTGTGATCTGATTTTCACAGCCACTTGCAGCATGCTGCGATTTTTTTTCTCTGCCCGTTCTTAGTCAGATCCGAGCTGAGAAAAAAATCACAGATGAGCACTAAATCATTGAATAACATTGGTCCGAATGCAATCCGATTTTTTATCGGATTGCACTCATCCGACTTATTCGCTCGAGTAAATGACCCCTTAGATGGCTATCCGCAAGTGCAGTATGCACAAAAGATTAAGGACCCCAAACATACAGTTCTAGAGACTCATCCCCAAGGCACAGGTATGTGTCTTAATGAACCTTAAATATTTCTATGGAGATTATGTCATTGATCCACGCCGGGCGATATGCAAAACGCGACGTGGCGAACAACAGAGGGCAGTGGACCCAGGGGAAGGAAGTGGAGCCCAGGATACCCGGAGCAGTTGTGTAACAGAGTTTTTGGGGTCCTCTTCAAAAAGTACCTGAATTATCACCTAAAAAATGCTTTAAAGACTCTCCCTATTTATTCCTATTGTAAAACCATAATGCTGCTCATGTGTACAGGGTGGGGAAAAGGAAAGTACGTGTCACTTATTTTAAGCGGATTCTGATGGAATCCATTCCAAATTAGGCACTTTCCAATCTAAAGAAGGCAAAAACAAAACAAAAATTAAAAATAAACTCTTCCAAAAAGCTTTCAAATCCTTTTTCAGGAAATGCTTCAGGAAAATTCTCCAAAAATTAGTGTTTTCTGAATCAGTTTCCACTTAAAAGCTCATCATTTTTTTCAGTCTCAAAAAACTCAGTGTTCACGTAGCTTATTTGTCTGTGGCCACCACCTGTAAAGCCAATGGGATATCTCTTGTAACGTCTCCAGTGCGCCTATTGTAAAACACTGATTGTTCAGCTTTGTTCAGTGCGATATGGAGGTACATGTGATAAAACAACTATATCTATGCAACTCCACCGCTTCTAGGTAATCTTTATGATTGGGTAGATAATTTTGGGAACATGTGGAGCAGGTCAGGGAGCCTACAATTGAGTGAAGGGAGTATTTAAAGTGCTTATTCACACAACACTCTAGAAACGTTATTTTTTGGCACATATTATGTCCACAATACCTGGATCCAAGATCATCTGACTCAAACTAACAAAGTCATATATGAGACTCAGTTCAGGTCAGGAGGCCTGCCATGAGATAATACCTAACACGTACTATAAAATAATAAAATGCAACCAACATAATGTTTGAATAAGCCTTTAAAGAGAGTCATAATAGATTGTTTTGTTTTTCAATTAATTAATTATGTGTAGAGACCCTTTACAGCAAACTCTTATTGGCTTAAGGGGTATATAAAGTCCTGTCTTGAACTGGAGAATGTTACATCCATGAACAGAAATCTTTTTGCAAGATTCTAGATGTTCAATGAACAAGACTTTATACTTTGTACCGAAATCAAGATGGACATAAAAATTAGTTCTTTATGTTTCCCCCCAAAAAATACACTTTGCTTCTCATTTGTAGCTTCTCCAAAAATACATTTATAAAAGTAAAAAGGTTTCTCCTTGTTCCTGGTCTGAAAGAAAATACTGGTACGTTTAGTCTCTCACACGACAGCTATTATATTGACTTTCTTAGCATCGGACATGTTGAATAGTTCATAGATCATATAGAGTTTATCACAATCTAAGAATTCTTAAAATCATTTATCACATGGATGGACATAATACTGTAGACTGCAGGAGACAACCTGATTTCTATTAGTTGTAGATAGTAGATATCAATGTAGATATTGTTTGGCAGTGAGGGGGATCATATTTGAGGGTCGATATGTGTCCCCTAGGATGCGGACAGAGTCTTATTAAACCCACTGGAGCGCCTTGTGTTCACAGCAGAATGCATGTGAATCACAAGGCAAAAAAAGAAAGAATGGATTGGGTCCAAGTAGTGACCCAATCAGATTTTTAGGAAAACCCGTCAAGGGCTTTTATTTATAGCGGGATGTGCAGGTTTGGTAGTGGAGTGAATCCCTCTCTCCTCTCCATGTTTTGGAAGTGACTCTATGGCCACGATTCCATTTAAAATCTGTCAATTTGGCCTTGGGTGTGTCAGTTTGGAGTTTGCAAGCTGCAGAGCAGGAGGCTCTGTGCAACCCAGGTCTGTGTGGAGCTAACACAGAGACAGGGACTTCAAGGCGGTGCCATTGCCCACGGCAACAGGTTTTGAACACGGACTGTATTTGTGGAAACCCGTCTGATATCCGGAGGATATCACTCCTGTATGTGAGTCTGGAAATAAATATATTGTTTATGTTGAACTTTCTGTGGTCCCTTCCTATCTATTGCATTGCACCAACCCTGCTGCACTACATTATCAATAGAAAAAAACATTTAATGTTTGGCTTCAGTGATACTTCTTAGCTTCCTGGCTCTTGGTTTTCATAAAAATGTATTGTTATTATGGTATATATATTGCTGCTCCTTACATAAAAATGATCTTTTATAGGCGTTTTTTAATTTCAAACCTGTAAGGAACGAGACCATGGTACCAGTAGCGCAAGAGAAAGACAGTGGTACTAGTGGCACAGGAGGGAGATATTGATATCAGTGCACAAGGGAAGACCATGGTAAAAGTGGCGCAGGAAGGAAACCATGGTACCAGAGGAGCAAGAAGGAGACCATGGTACCAGAGGAGCAAGAAGAAGACCATGCTACCAGAGGAGCAGGATGGAGACCATGATAACAGTGGTGCAGGATGGAGACCATGGTAGAAGTGGTGCAGGAAGGAGACCTTGTTACCATAGGAAGGGGAGGGAGACCATCATACTAGTGGCAGAGAATGTCAACCATGATATCAGTGGTGCCTCATGGAGAAAGTGGTACCAGTGGTGCAGGAGGGAAACCATGGTACCTGTAGTGGAGGAGGGAGACCATGGTAATAGTGGCGCAGGAGGGAGTCCATGGTACCAGTGGCAGAAGAGGGAGACTGTGGTACTACTGGCTGATGAAGGTAGACAATGGTACCAGAGGTGTGGGCGCAAGATTGTGGTATCAGTGGCAGGAGGGAAAGACAATGATACCACTGGCACCGGAGCTGCATAGATTTGTGAGTATTTTCCAGTTTATCATTAGCCATTTGCAGCTGTTGAGACTTATTACTAGGAAAACCACTTCAGAGCATCAGAGACAAGCTCCTTTTTGCATAGAGAGAAGTGAGAGTGAGAAAAATAGAAGTAAGTGTACTGTCTCAATGAAAATGAGACAACACACTGTGTGAAGAATGGCTCAGTATAACATTTTCTTATCTCTTATTTTTTATGAACAGAAAATCCACATAATTATGTAACATAACTTTCCTGAAACGTAAGAGTACTTACAAGGAGTGATAAAATAACTATTGTTTTATTCCTAACGCTGCATAGCAGGAATTTCATTTGCCAGAAAATAACATGACAATTGGGTATTCGGGATCCCGGTGTTTACAAACCCTTCCCTTCTACCATCTCACATGTCCTTAGCCCATAACCCACAACTCTCTCCCACAAATTAATCACCAGACACTTTATTGGATAAATTGGCCACAGCAGCCTTTTATTAATATTTTGTGAAACAATTTAACAATAATTACCAACAATTGGGGGAAGGGCGATCCTCGAGGCCCCAAACCGTAAACTCCTCGTATTTATCTCCAAAAACTTGCCGCCCCAGGACGAATCCTGTCTCCAGCCGTTAAGCACCAGCTCAGAGACCTTAATAAACTCGCCTGGCCAATCTCTGCCGTAACTGCCCACGGCTCCCATATCCACTTGCCGGTATAACCGTACCGTTCCAACACGTGATCCACCCAAGGGGAGTCCAGGACCTTTGCGATCCCCCCCCCCTCCAAGCCGCCATTTTCTATCACCACCAACCTCGAGGACCTCCCCCCCCCCGCCATGCTGCCATGACAAACATAATAAAACAGTTTATCCATAACTACTATCTTAATTACCTATTTATTTCCTTCATCTGCACTCGAACTTTGTACCCTTACTTCAGTAATGAAATTCTTAACAAAGGGTGGGTGGGTGGGAGTTTGCTCTTCTTACTGTGGGCACCTAAAATGGTTGTTCCAACCATGTGACTGCCCTTTATATACTACCCCTCCTTTTCCCCTCCTACTCCATCCCCTCCCAACCCTTTCACATCCCTGAGGCAAATTAACCCTATCCTTACCAGCTCTACCATATATCCGCACACCTATGGTCCCCTCAACTTTGTCATGCTGGCCTCCCTTTAAAGGCCTGAGGCCCCACAGTACGGCCTTACTTGACAATTGGGTATTCGGGATCCCGGTGTTTACAAACCCTTCCCTTCTACCATCTCACATGTCCTTAGCCCATAACCCACAACCTCTCTCCCACAAATTAATCACCAGACACTTTATTGGATAAATTGGCCACAGCAGCCTTTTATTAATATTTTGTGAAACAATTTAACAATAATTACCAACAATTGGGGAAGGGCGATCCTCGAGGCCCCAAACCGTAAACTCCTCGTATTTATCTCCAAAAACTTGCCGCCCCAGGACGAATCCTGTCTCCAGCCGTTAAGCACCAGCTCAGAGACCTTAATAAACTCGCCTGGCCAATCTCTGCCGTAACTGCCCACGGCTCCCATATCCACTTGCCGGTATAACCGTACCGTTCCATCACGTGATCCACCCAAGGGGAGTCCAGGACCTTTGCGATCCCCCCCCCTCCAAGCCGCCATTTTCTATCACCACCAACCTCGAGGACCTCCCCCCCCGCGCCACCAACATAAATGTTCTGACCCCTTAAACATTTATGTCCCTCCAAACTTGCAAGCCCTTTTCTATACCTTCCTGAATTGCTAGGCACCATAAATCAAGGCCTATTGCATTCAGATGAATGCCATCCTTCCTCCAGAATTCCCCTTCACCCGACTCCAACTCTGTATGTCGAACCACAATCGCTCCGTTTCTCACCATGAATCGGGATACTGCCCTATTCAATTTGATTCTGGCTCTATTTACACCTTGAACGGACCTAGCCCCGTACCAGACCTTCCTGGGAATGATATCTGACCAAATCACCAACAGCTTAGGAAACATGGACCACAGCCTCAGCATGTCGAATTTTATGTCCCTAATTAATTCCCTGCAAGTGCGCTTAGCCAGATCATTACCCCCTAAGTGTACTACCAGAACATCAGGAGCTCTGTCAAGCCGAACAAATTTATGGAACTCCGGGACCAACTGCTTCCATACCATGCCCCTTTTTCCGATCCACCTCAACAACGCTATTGACCTCATCACTCCCAGCTGCCTCCCGTTCGGACGAACGTCTGCTCTCAAAGCCGCCCAAAAAACGAAGGAATGGCCCATGATCCAAGTAAGCAGTTGGCCCGTACCTAAAACAGAAAACAGAAACAATAGAAACACAGAATAACACCAATACACATATAAACCATTTACACCAACGATAAACGCACATATGACCGAAATCTTGCTGACTCCCATCGCCCGATCCTCATCACTGTCTCGTCCCCAAGACCTCTCCTTGCTGCCTCTGTAGCTGCTCCGATGCGGAATGAATGTCCGCTATACTGCTCTGCCGCTATCCCACCTTTTTCTAAGCAACTTTTAAATATTGACAAAAATTGAAAGCGAGAAAGAAAAGAACCATCCTCATGTACCAACAATGGCTCATCGCCTTTGCCTCCCCTTTTTAAGAAATTCTTCATACACATCACTGGGCATAAAGGTGAACCTTGCACCTCGAAAAGTACCACCTTACAACCTTTTCCACATATATCCGTTTTTGAAGAGCGCAGGAATAACCTTACCCTGTCTCCAAGCACCTCCACATCGCCCCTAAGTAGCCCACCTTTCCGACTTTTAGATGGACTAATCAGCTCTCCAAGACGAAAAGCCCCAAAAAATGCTAAGGAAAAGGCCAATTTGAATAACGTCACCTCCTTTCGAGAAGAACAAACCTCACTCAGTTGTTCGCCCAAAATTAATAATATCTCATAAGAAACCGGGCGTCTGCCATCCAGCACCTTCCAACCTTTCCGCCACCCTCTGACCAATTGCCGAACCAAAAACTCCTTAGTTAAATCCCGTTGACCCCTGCACTTAAATCCAAACGCCAAACCCGCTAAGAAATTATTAATCTTTGGGACCGACCAACCAGCTTCCCAGTTGTGACCCACAACAATAACAATTTAACCTCGTCCTCTAATTCCACCTCCAAACTCTCTTTCCAAACCGCCCAACTGTCCCATGCCCTCCTATAATGAGACCATGTTCCTGACGCCAAGGACCTAGATAATAAAAATTTTACTGCCCCAAGGGAAGATTCCATAAACCTTCTGGACATTCCAGCCTCTTGAGATCCGATTGACGACCCGTCTCTCCAATTCGTTCCCACTGTGAACAAAAAAGAACTTCAAAACTAGAGTAGTCAGTCTCCTGCCTCTCTTCAGCAATAACCCACAGGTTAAAAGTCAGCCCAATCCAAACCAAGTGCTGTAACACTCTTACCACTGCGTGATCCGGTGAAGATAACGAATTGATCGCCCTCAATGCCCCCACCGACCTACATCCGAAGCAAATCTTTTTATTCCGTACTCTCTCACCCCATAACGTTAATGCTATGACTATAGGGAACAACTCACGCAATACTTGATTGACCGACAGGCCTTTCTCAACCCACCACCGAGGCCACTGTTCTGCTATCCACTCATCATGGAAAGACAAACTAAAACCTTGTTCATCCGACGAATTTAATACAATGCCCAGAGTCTCAGCTAGCACCATTGGCGCAATCCAGATGGATTTTCCATTATAAGAATCAAGGAATAGTGCCCAAACCTTTAAGTATCTTTCAGCTCTCTCCTAAGCCTGATGAAATGCGATGGGCCCTGATCCCCACCGTTGCCAGAGACAATCTGCGACAAAACGCCCGACCCATCGGCATGATCCGACAGGCGAAGTTTAATTTTCCCAACAATGATTGGACCTCCCGTAACGTAGCTTTCTTTAAAGCCCCAACCGTTTCACCTCTGCTCTCATGTCTAGCAGTTTGTTGTTTGGGATTCTACACTCCATTGACTCTGTGTCAATTTCTATACCTAGAAAACTCAGCGATGTCACTGGGCCTACGTTTTTTCCGCCGCCAAAGGTACACCGAATTTTTTAGCCACACTCTCCATTGTGTGCAATAACATCGAACAATCAGAAGACTGCGCCGTACCAACAAACAGGAAGTCGTCTAGGTAATGAATACATGACCTGACCCGCCCCTTACCTCCATTCTAACATTTAATGTGCTGAAAGTTTCGAAATAAGCACATGACAGCGAGCATCCCATCGGCAAACAACGATCCACGAAAAAACCCCTTCCCAAAAACAACCTAACAAGTGCATGCTGTCAGGATTAACTGGTAACAATCGAAAAGCCGCTTCTATATCGGTCTTAGCCAAACGAGCCCCTTTTCCGCAATCCCTGACTAACTTTACCGCTGCATCGAAGGATGTGTATATGACAGAACACAGTTGTGGGTCAATCCCGTCGTCAACCGATAATCCCTTTGGAAATGAAAGGTGATGTATCAACCTGAATTTATTTGGCTCCTTTTTTGGCACCACCCCTAAAGGAGAAACCCTTAAATTGTCAATAGGAGCGGTGTCAAAAGGTCCCGCCATTCTGCCTAATGCAACCTCCTTGAATAATTTTTCTGTGACCACATGTGGAAACTGAATGGCAGATTTCAAATTTTTGGTTGACAACTTCACCTCAACATCTACAAAGGGAATTTTAAAACCTTCTTTAAAACCTTCGCGTATTAGCGTTGCCGCCTCCTTATCCGGGTAACTATTTAGAAAATGCTCCATCTCTGGCAGTCGAATTGGGGTCTCCCCTTTTTTCAATACCCTCTGATCCTTTCTGTCTTCCTGATTTAAAACATCTTGATGACCCATGATTACCTCCGCATGACGAACATTCGTGTTTGAATTTACACTTTGCTCCAAATTTACACGCTCCTTCATTGAAAGAGAAGCACAGTCCCTTTTGTACCGACACCGAGTGTCCTGACTGTCCTGAACCCCCGGTGCCCCCTGGAAAAGGCTGATACCCCTGCCCTGATGTAGCTGGAGCCGTTACTCTCATCCATAAAGAAATATCTTTATGGTCCCAACGAATACTAGGCCTAACTGCCTTCCGTTGACAAAATTGTTCATCATATCTTAACCAACCCTGCCCACCATAAACTCTATAAGCCTCACCAATTGTATCCATGTAACAGAAAAGTGGCGAACAGTTCTCTGGTGCTTTTTCCCCGATAACACTGGCTAATATAGCAAACGCCTGCAGCCAGTTGGCGAATGTGCGGGGAATTAATCTAAACCTCCTCTTCTCTTCCTCATCCTTTTTTGTCTCATCCTTTCGTAACCTATCTAAATTAAAGCGCTCCAGCGGAAGCAACGAAAAAATTTCCACGTATTCCCCTTTCCAAATCCTTTCTCTAACTTCTTGCTTTAAGTGTGCCCCTAAAGGCCCTTCAAAACAGACATAAACTTCCCCTCTGGCTGAATCATCCAGCCGCACAGTTTCATCCTTATTTTGCTCAGCTGTATCCCCTATTACCTCTTGACCCCTTAACGCATTTTCCGACCCCGTATTGCTAGAAATCCTTGGGCTCTCTGTCCTGCTTCCCTGCCCCACAACGGAAGAACCTGCTGATCTAACAACCCCGGATTTCAACTCATCCCCCCTGTTACCCACCCAAGCTGATACAGGCATGATTCCCCCTGCCCGCTTCCATATTCCCATAATCTAACTAACTCCTTTAAACCCTGTAATACTGCCCCCATACCGGCACTAGCTCCCCTCCCAGCCGCTTCCCCCTGTCCAATTACACTAGAAGCTAGTGACGTTAAAGAATGTAACATTGAATGTGCCTCACCTGGGTGCTGTGTTCCCAGCAGCCGCCAATCCTGAATCCGGGCGTATGCGTTCGGCGTCCTGTCCGTCTTTATTCGTTGGAGCCGACGATCCTGTGGGCCCATACAGCCGGCCCCAGGTGGCCGCTGCGTGATCCATGCAGCTAGGTGCCGCATACTGTCCTGCTGAAGTCCCAGGGCGAGATGGCTGTTGCATGTTATTATGGGCTCCCCCTCCCCCCACTCTCCTGGAGCAGTGTCATAAACCCGGGTGCCTGCCTCCCCCCCAGCATCCCTCCCTGTGCTGAGCCCAGCATGATGCTGGCCGTCATCTCCTCTATCTTCTGCAGCAGCCAGTGAGTGGGAGGGGCTAACTCTCCTGCACACACCAGCAGCTCTGCTCTCCCTGGCATGTCCTGCTGCACCTCTCCGACGAGCTGCTGTTCTCCGCCGAGCTGTAGAGGGGCCTGCACGCGATGTTGCTGGTGCAGCGCTTGCTGAACTGGGCGTCGGCGCCGGGCAGGCGATTCCATCTGAGCTCACCGGAGCAGAGGGCACCCGACTAGCAGGCCCCCGCATTTGCCCTCTCCCACGCCGAGCTGGGCCTGATGATGAGCCCAGCGCCGCAGCCGCTCCTGATCCCGGCTCCCTCTCTCTGCCTGTCGCATCTGTAGAAGGGGAGGCCGACAGCTCCCCCCGCTGTGGGTACCGCCTTTCATGCGGATTCCTCCCAGCTCCAGGCTCACGCGCTCCCGGCCTGCCGCGCGACTTTTGAGCTGGAGGGTCCCCGGAGGGGCTCCTAACACGGCGCCGAACCCTGGGGGTTACCTCAGGGCTAAGGCGCTCCGGAGGCCTAGTTCTCCGAGGCCGTCGCCCGACGTCCTGAGCCTGAGGATGTCCGGCTCCCCCCTGAAGTAGGCCCTGAATTGATGCCTGCAGCCACCCCGAGCCCCTGGAGCTGGCAGCGTCTCTCAATTGTTGCAGCATGAGGTCGACCTCCATCATGCTAGCAGGTAAGAGATTGCTCTTCTTACTGTGGGGCACCTAAAATGGTTGTTCCAACCATGTGACTGCCCTTTATATACTACCCCCTCCTTTTCCCCTCCTACTCCATCCCCTCCCAACCCTTTCACATCCCTGAGGCAAATTAACCCTATCCTTACCAGCTCTACCATATATCCGCACACCTATGGTCCCCTCAACTTTGTCATGCTGGCCTCCCTTTAAAGGCCTGAGGCCCCACAGTACGGCCTTACTTTTGTGCTGGTAAAAACTTAATGCGCACACACAATCGTTAAGCTGACAGCAATTTCTCCTGATTCCCCCAGGCACAAGAACTCTCATCTTGTCCAATTGCTTCTGTAATCACTATGAGAAATCTGCTGCCAGATTTCTCTGGCAGAGGCTTATCTCTGTACAGTAGAAAAGGATCAGCAGTTGGAGTTACAACTTGCTGATCTTTCTCTACCCTGACATACAGCGACATGGATAAGTATTCCTATCCTGTGAACTTTTCCACATTTTTTCGCATGACATCCATACACTGAAATGTTTTTTTATTTGGATTTTCTGTGCTATTGCAACACAAAGTAGCAAGTATTTGTGAAGTATGTGTGAAGTGTAAAGGAAATGATACAAGGTTTTCTAAATATTTAAAAAATATAAATCTGAAAATTGTGACATATTTGTATTCAGCTCCCCCACCTTCCCCGAGTTAATACTGTGTAGGACCACCCTTTGCTGTGATTGTTGCTGCAAGTCTTTTGGGGTCTGTCTCTACCAGCTTTACACATCTAGAGGCTGAAATTTTTGCCCATTCTTCTTTGCACTCTAGTTCAGTGAGATTAGATGGAGGCATCTATGAACAACAATTTTCAAGTCTTGCCACAGATTCTCAATGGGATTTAGTTCTGAAATGAAACTGGGCTATTCACACACATGAATATGATTTGATTTAAACCATCCATTGTAGCTCTGGCAGTATGTTTAAGGCTGTTGTCCTGATTGAAGGTGTCTTTTGCAGCCTTTAAACAGTTTTCCTCTTTTATTGCCCTGTATTTAGCTCCAACCATCTTCCCATCAACTATGACCAGCTTTCTTGTTCCTGCTGAAGGAAAGCATCCACATAGCATGATGCTGCCACCACCATGTTTAACGGTGGTGATGGTGTTTTCAGAGTGTTGTGCAGTGTTAGTTTTTTGACACAAATAGTGTTTTGCATTTGGCCCCAAAAATTCTACATTGGTCTCTTCTGATCAGATCACCTTCTTCTACATGCTCGCTGTGTCCCCTACATGGTATTTTGCAAACGGAACTTCTTATGGCTTGCTTTCCAAACTGACTTTCTTTTTGCCATTCTCCTATAAAGGCCAGATTTGTGGAGTATATGACTAATAGTTGTCCTGTGGACAGATTCTTCCACCTGAGCTGTGAATCTATGCAGCTCCTCCAGAGTGACCATGGCCTCTTGGCTGCTTCTTTAATTAGTGCTCCCCTTGCTTGAGTTTAGGTGGATAGTCATGTCTTGGTGGGTTTGCAGTTGTGCCATATTCCTTCCATTTTTGGATGATTGATTGAACAGTGCTCCATTAGATGTTCAGAGCTTTTGCTATTTTTTATAACCTAAACCTGTGTTTAGTCTTCCCCGCAGACTTATCCCTAACCTGTCTGGTGTCTTTCTTGGTTTTCCTAATGCTGTTTGATCCTTAATGATCGCAAACAAACCTTCCAGACCTTCAAAGAACAGCTGTAGTTATACTGAGAATAAATTACACACTAGTGGACTCAATTTACTAATTACAGTATTTTGCAAACTATGAGACACACCCCAAATATTAAGGTGGAAAATATGAAAAGTTATTAAAAGTTTTTAAATAAAATGGTGGTGCGTCTTATAGTCCGTTTTAACTGTAGCTTACCAGAGGGGACGACGGTGGCGGTGGAGCAGGTCACAGGAGACAGGGTCAGTGCTTCACGAGGCCGGTGGCGGCGGCAGGAGTAAGGCGATGCTGCGGACCCTGAGCTCTCACAAGATGTTGGCGTCGGTGAGTGAAATAACCTTTCCCAATGATTTCCCTGCAGTGCACTTTGGGAAAAAGGCCGCTGGAGGTGGCGTATGCCCAGATTGAGATGTCAGGAGATGGGATTTCGTCTCCCAAGATCTCAATCTGCGTGTGTTCTGCCTCCAGCAGCCATTCTCCTGATGTCCCCACTGCAGGGTAATCATTGGAAAAGGGAACTTTGCTCATTGGCGTGAACATATTATGAAAGCCCAGGGCCCTCTGCATCGTCCCACTCCTGCCGCTGCCAGCCTCCTGAAGCAGCGACCCTGCCTCCTGTGACTCTGTTCCACCACCGCCGCCGCCCCCCGATAAGCTTACTTCGGATTATAAGCTGCACCCCCATTTTCCTCACAAATTTGGATGAAAAAAATTGTTTCTTACAATGCGAAAAATACGGTATGTAACTTCTGGATGCAATTGGTCACTATTGATTTTAATTAGGGTATCAGACTAGATATAGTGAGCTGAATACAAATGCAGTCACAATTTTCAGGTTTATATTTTTAAAACATTTAGAAAACCATGTATCATTTCCATTACAATTCACAAATACGTGCTACTTTGTGTTTATATGGCACATAAAATCCCAATAAAACACATTTAAAGGGTTGTCCGGTCAAAACCAATAAGTCTGCAATCACTCTGTGTAGCATCTCTGTGCAGATTTGGAAAAACATTATGATAGTATGTGCTGTATGTAGGAGTGGTTGTCATTCAGTCTCTATTAAAATGACAGTGACAATATCCTTAGTCATCACTACTCTGAATTTTATTTTAATTCTTTCATTTTTTTTATGTCTTGACACAATGCATATGATTTGCCATTTTAGATGAATCACTCTCATCACTTGCATTGTTATAGAGAGCAATATACACAGGGAGCTGAGTGTTCATGAAACAATATGAACTTTTTTGGTTTCATTCTTATTCCTAGGACATGATCTCGTCAGAATGGGCTGTAATGTGAGTACGCACAACATTTTATTTCCTTGTACCTGTTGTTTGCCGACTAGGTTAAGTTCACCTCTGCATTTGAGCCACTGAGTGCTTCCATAATGTTTACCTGGAAAAAAAAGCACAGCATACTTTATTATTATTCTTTTTTTTAGTAAAATGATGGGCACCGTAACGGAAACCTAACAGACCCCATTATAAAATAGGTGGGGCCCGTCAGAGTGTCGTTGGGTCCTTGATTTCACCGATCCCTCACTGGCATGAATTTCATTTTTCTGTTCCTAATACCAAATGGAAAACAAATGATTCTTAACACAGATGTGAAACAAGAAGACAAATTGTTGAATTTGCACTGCAGCTGCTGCAGCAAACAGGTCACAAGGTATCAGGGGCAGCACGGTAGCTCAGTGTTAGCACTGGATGGTGGCTCAGTGGTTAGCACTGTATGGTGGCTCAGTGGTTAGCACTGTATGGTGGCTCAGAGGTTAGCACTGTATGGTGGCTCAATGGTTAGCACTGTTGCTTTGTAACATTGGAATCCTAGGTTCAAATTCCACCAAGGACAATATCTGCAAGGACTTTGTATGTTCTCCGCGTGTTAGCGTGGGTTTCCTCCGGGTTCTCCAGTTTAATCCCACACTCCAAGGACATACTGAGAGGTAGGATCGGACTGGGGTGTCTGGGGCCCACCAGGGGAATGGACTCTATGGGCCCACCCTACAGCTATATGCAAATATCTGTCAGTCATTATCCCCATTATAGTGGAGTATCGGCTGTAAAACATAGGCGGCTCCTGCACATCTACTTGCGCCCCCATAATTGGGATGTATAATTATAGTAGTTTACATTAATGGGGTTCTTTGATTAAAACAAGTTATCACCGATCCATGGGCTCCACAGGACAGGTGATCGCTTAGGTCCGACTATTAGAAACTACACCAATCGGAAGAATGAGGAAGTTTTATCGTTGATAGGACACTTATCCCCATTTTAAAATGGAGCGGCAGGTGGGATATCTGACCGCAGCTCCATTCACCCTCTTTGGAGCTTCTAGAATAAAACAAGTACTGCCACTGATGGAAAGAATGGATCAGTGGTCAAGTCAGAAATGCCACTCCAGTCTAATGGGGATGAAAAGTTCCACATTTTGCTGAATGGATCCAAGTAGTCAGACCTCCACCAATCAATACGTTATCACTTATCCTGTGGAAAGGTGATTACTTTTTTCCCCCAGAAACCCCCAGTAAGTGCATCTCTGCCGCTGTGTACAAAGTATTTAATCTCTATTGGAAATAAAGAATCTTCTCCTAAATAATATCAGAGAGAACAAATGACCGCCATACACAACACAATCCACTATACCAAGACCAATACCACAATTACAGGAAGAAATACCAAAACACCATGACCAGACCACATGGTGACCAAATAATACTACATACAAGGGATAAATACCACAACACCATGACCAGACCACATAGTGACTGAATAATACTACATACAAGGGACAAATACCACCACACCATAACCAAACCACATAGTGACCGAATAATACTACATACAAGGGACAAATACCGCCACACCATGACCAGACCTCATATTACCACAACATAGTAACCGAATAATATGACATATTACCAGCATATAGTGACCAAATAATACCACATACAAGGAGAAATACTGCCACAAAATGACCAGACCACAAATTACCACCACATAGTGACCGAATGCTACAATACTGATTATGAATACAAACCACAATACTAACAACACTGTTATTAATACCACCAATGACATTATACACAGTACCTCTGTATAAAGTGTCAGTGTACAGGAAATACAGTGATCACCAGTGACATTATACACAGGATCTCTGTATATAGTGTCAATGTACAGGTAATACAGTGACAACCAGTGACATTATACACAGGAGCTCTGTATATAGTGTCAGTGTACAGGTAATGCAGTAATCACTGGTGACATACACAGGAACTCTATATATAGTGTCAGTGTACAGGTAATGCAGTAATCACTGGTGACATTATACACAGGAGCTCTGCATATAGTGTCAGTGTACAGGTAATACAGGAATCACCAGTGACATTATACACAGGCGCTCTCTGTATAGTGTCAGTGTACAGGTAATACAGGGATCACCAGTGACATTATACACAGGAGATCTGTATATAGTGTCAGTGTACAGGTAATACAGTGATCACCAGTGACATTATACACAGGACCTCTGTATATAGCATATAGTATACAGGTAATACAGTGATCACCAGTGACATTATACACAGGAGCTCTGTACACAGTGTGTAGTGTGTGTGTGCATGTAATAAACAGACTCACCAGTGACGTCTGTAGTTGAAGTCCTTCATCTTCGCTTTTCTTCAACCAGCACAGACTGGTTGCAGATCCTCTCCAGTTCCGTCAGGTTTGATGGTGAACGTTGGTGGACAGCCATTTTCAGGTTTCTCCAGAAATGCTCAATTGGGTTTAGGTCAGGGCTCTGGCTGGGCCAGTCAAGAATGGTCACTGTTGTTCTGAAGCCACTCCTTTGTTATTTTAGCTGTGTGCTTAGGGTCATTGTCTTTTTGGAAGGTGAACCTTCAGCCACGTCTGAGGACCAGAGCACTCTGGAAGAGGTTTTCATCCAGGATATCTCTGTACTTGGCCACATTCATGTATCCTTCAGTTGCAACCAGTCGTCCTGTCCCTGCAGCTGAAAAACACCCCCATAACATGATGCTGCCACCACCATGTTTCACTGTTGGGATTGTATTGGGCAGGTGATGAGCAGTGCCTGGTTTTCTCCACACATACCGCTTATAATTATCACCAAAAAGTTCTATCCTCGTCTCATCAGACCAGAGAATCTTATTTCTCATAGTCTGGGAGTCCTTCATGTGTTTTTTTTAGCAAACACTATGTGTTGCACTGAGGAGACGCTTCCGACGGGCCACTCTGCCATAAAGGCCCGACTGGTGGAGGGCTGCAGTGATAGTTGACTTTGTGGAACTTTCTCCCATCTCCCTACTGCATCTGTGGAGCTCAGCCACAGTGATCTTGGGGATCTTCTTTACCTCTCTCACCAAGACTTCTCCCATGATTGCTCAGTTTGGCTGGATGGCCAGGTCTAGGAAGACTTCTGGTGGTATTAAACTTCTTCCATTTAAGGATTATGGAGGCCACTGTGCTCTTAGGAACCTTGAGTACTGCATAAATGCTTTTGTAACCTTGGCCAGGTCTGTGCCTTGCTACAATTCTGTCTCTGAGCTCCTTGGCCAGTTCCTTTGATCTCATGATTCTCATTTGGTCTGACATGCACTGTGAGCTGTGAGGTCTTATATAGACAGGTGTGTGCCTTTACAAATCAATTCCTATCAGTTTATTTAATCACAGCTGGACTCCAATGAAGTAGTAGAACCATCTCAAGGAGGATCACAAGGAAAGCATGTGACTTAAATATGAGTGTCTGAGCAAAGGGTATGAATACTTATGACCATGTGATAATTCAGTTTTTCTTTTTTAAAACATTTGCAAAAATTTCTACATTTCTGTTTTTTTTCAGTCAAGATGGAGTGCAGAGTGTAGATTAATGAGAAAAAATAATTTTTTTTTTTGAATTTACCAAATGACTGCAATGAAACAAAGAGTGAAAAATTTAAAGGGGTCTGAATACTTTCCGCACCCACTGTATGTCTATAATGTACCATGAAGTATGAAAAGATACAGCTTGTAACATCAGAACATGTCGACAGCAGAGGGAGCAATGCTTTCTGAAGCTGGAAGTCTAGTAGTTATTGTATGTACTCTTTATAGTATGTGTTATGTTTTAGTATATTGTGAGGTTCATTAGCAAAGATGGAATTTCATGTTCATAGGCAAACTTTAGAAAATGGAGTTGTCAAAGATAATATGCTTCATAGGTCTGAAACTGGCCTAATAGGTCATATAACTAAACAACCGGACGGCTGCCCATCTGGGAGAGAGACACGTGCAGTTCTTGCTGTGGTTTCAGTCTTCTGTATTATTATTACTTTTGTACACAGCCTTAATAGAATTTTACCTCTGCATTGCTCTGATTTCATAGCGAAAAGTTGGATTATGTTCCATTGATGGTTCTAGAATGCAAAAATAGCTCTACAGTATATTCAATATATGACGGCACATGGATTCCTTAGTGAGTCGGCAGTTTTGAGCCATTTAGGAGTCTACGTGCCGCCATAAACCATCTGTGACACGTACATGAGGCTTTGTGCTATATATTTATGTATTTCAGAAAGGTGAAGCACTTATGTGACAGATAAGATTTACATTTTGGCCATTACAATAATTGATTTGTGTGACCAAATGCAATTGTATTTTAACTCTTTACTGACATCCACCACATTTTAAAGCCTAAGACCTCAATCAGACATCCCACTGATTATTTTGATCAGTGTTTGATCAGAGCGTCATCAGTTTTTGGACCACACTCGGATGTCATCCACTTTTTTCACCGACCCATTGACTTGAATATGCCAATTGTGATCCGACCCTACGATCAAAATCTGACATGTCTCTGCGATTTTCCGCGGGCCACTCAGGTGTACAAGAAAAAATGGGCGTCTGAATGAGGCCTCAGTCACAAGAAATCTATAGCACGAAGTATTAAAAACTACACATAAATAATGCTTATTTACATGTGTTTAGAGGTCGTACAGCCGATTTAACTATCAGTACATTTTTTTATACCTCTTTTATACCGGTCTTTGTTATTAGAGACATTTGTCATGAGCCGCACAATCTTATATGAATGTTACAGAATTTCTTACAATGGCAAAACTCTTTCTTGCAAAACTATTGATTAATTTTACAACTGCTATAATGCAAAATATCCTTGAAATAATGTTCACTGGTATCACCACGGTGAATATTGTATTTATATACTGCCCTAAAATTTGGGATTGAGGGATATGACCTAGAAATAAAACTTCTAATTTTTCACTCTTGTAGATGATTCTAAATTTTAATCTTGATTCTGTTGCTCCCGGCTCTTTTTATGCTGCACAGATCTGCTGTGACGAGAGACCGCTGCCACGGTGGAGAGGCTAAATTACAATTTTGACCATAATCAGAGTCATGGAAATTTCATTTAAAAATAATCCACATTCTGGCTGTAAAATTTATTTTAATCCCTTTCAGAAGAAGACAAATACATAATTTTTCAACATAACCTCCCTAGTTTTCAATACACTTTTTAATTTCAAAATGGTTTTATTGAAATTTATAAGTTTAAAGAACAGAATACTTAGAAACATATTACCTTGCAGGGGAATTTTTAGCTTATCATAACATATACATAACCTATAGGAGTAAAGACAAGACAACTACAACAAGAGGATAACACAGTAGAGAGGGGGACATTAAATCCACAGTGTACATTAAAGTCACTCTAGTACTTTCAATACACTTTTTAGATCTAACAAGTTTTCGCATTCTCTTATTATTAAATGTATTGGGCTGTTTTACCACAGATGCAAAACATGCTGTCTTCACATATGAATCTTCATACTCGTAGGACTTCTTTTAAGGGACATAATGCAATGTCACTTGTCTTTCCAACAGAATCAGTTCACGTATATGGTCAATGTTGTCAACATTCGTGAACTTGGATGGGCGTCCTGCTTCATCTTCATGGCTGCCACTTGTGGGTCCCTTGTTGAACTTCATTCATTGAATCCATTCATACACACTTCTTCGTGACAAAATGCTTTCTCCATAATGTGCACAGTCTGAAGTACATACAGTATATCAGCCCCAGACACACTGAGACAAAAAAAAAAAACAGCGAATCACTGCACATTGTTCTTGTTCAGTGCAAGTCACAAGTGGGGCAGCCATTTTTTCTTGCACCACAGTCACAAATGAACTGACGTCTCATGCTCATACCTTAACAACAATGACTGGTGAGATGACGACCTGGTACGGAAAGCAACAATAGGACAGTGCAGCCAACAGAGTGCAGAGTGCAGAAAACTTTTTGATTCCTCAAAAAACGATGACGTTATTGCATTTCTATCACCATTTCATCCCAATTAGAATTTTTTTTCCTGTTTCCATACATGAGATGGAACATGAATGGTGTGATTGTGATTCAAAACTACAACTCATACAACAAAAAAACAAGCCTTCATATGAAATTTTACCAACTCATTTTGGGATGGCATATTACTAGGATATTCCAGATCTAGATGTCTTGCGGGGGTCCAACCTCTTGTATAACCAGTGATGTTGTGAATATACTGCACAGATGAAGGAACTTTAAATGTGAAAAGTTTGTACAGAGGTAACATATCGCTGACTCTCACAACCAAGCATTGGATTGCGGACACGAATGTTGGACCTTCAGGAGTTGGATCTTGATTCCCACTGATCTAATGGTGAAGAAAAAAATCAAAGGAGACTCCAATGATGTAACACTACTCAAAAAGGCATATCGCCCCAAAGAATTTATTGAACTCACAAGATTACAATGAATAAACGCTGTAAAAGCAATGTCTAAAACTCAGCCCAAATGTGTGTTTATTGCACACTTTCGTATTTCGAGCTTCGTCTGGGGTGTGTCTACATAATGAATTAACCGCATTGTGATGACACAGCGTCAACCTGGCCTGGTGCAGGGGGTAAATTATTTGTAATTATGCTAGACATATTGTTAAGTAGGTCAAGGGACATGAGCCATTGTTCACCTGAGCTTGTACGTTAACTCTTAATGTGTGTTAATTTGTTGAATGCCTGCTGATTACATATTGTATCAGCCCTCTGCAGTTAACTAGTCCGCACAATTTATAGGACAAATATGCCCCAATCGTGTGGGAGAATGCATACCTTGAATAAGAGCTGTGGATATATAAATAGGGGCTCCATTTGTTTCCAGAGATACTCTACAGAAAATCAGACGAGGAAACATGGCTTCAACTGATGGAACACAGATATTCTCCACTGCCCATCACGGAATCCACAAAGATGTTTGGAGAACCCAAGTTGGGATAATTAGTTCACCTGGCCAAATACCTCATTGTACTTGGTCAGCTTCCTAAGCTTGCTGCTATCTCTTCTCTGTGGGTGCCTGACAAAAGTGGGGTGCTACTGTTTGGGGCAGTTGCAGAGATTTTATTTCCCAGCGAGGCCGTGGAAGGGTGAGACTCTGTCATTTGCATCATCTTGTGTACTTCCTGTGACTGTGCTATGTGTTGTTGCCGGTTGGAGTTGGATGCACACGCTATGGTCGTGATATCCGTTGTCTGGAGGAGCATGGACTCTGACTACAGACCATACTGGTGGGAGAAAAAAAGCTGTGGGCCAAGCAAAAGTTAGGAGACAGTGGGTATCGCCTGATACAGAGGCAGTGATTCTACTGGTCCCCGGTTGGGATCTTGTGAACAAAAAAATAAATTGCATTGTTAACCTGCCTAGATGATTATTACAACCCACAACCTCAGATGTTCACACCTATCAGTATATATTCTTGTACAATCACTGATCCTGAGAATGAAGGCGATGCCCTGCTGGTCTAGTGCTGAGTTCTCTTCGCTGTTTTTACTGTGCACAGTGGCTCCCGGTCGCCCAGCAAGTGACAGTTCCTCAGGTGCTGAGAGCACCGTGGCGCAAGAAAAAATTTAGAAGTGGAGAAAGCAGAACATCAGATGTGAATTCTCTTTCTTCTCATTGGGGGTCCCTCATTGATCATAATGGGAAAGTACAATATATGCTAATGATATGCCATCACTTTGTAAGATAGAAACAACCCTTTAATAGACAATACTGAATGATCTGTGCTCACACTTAGTTCTGGCAACATTACTCTTTTTGTGGTTACGTTTGATTGATGGACTGTATGTCTAATTTACTGATTAATTCTTTCTGCAAGATAAACAACAAGGCTATTTCATCCACTTAAATAATAAAGATGATAATCATACAACTACTTTTCAGAAAGCTAATATTAATAGTACGGGCGTAAAAAAGATGAATATGTTGTGTCATTTGCTACTTCACTTTTAACATGTAAATAATTTATTGCGGATTCTCCAGTCGAGCGATGGGATACAAGTTATTGTGAAATGTGTCATAATAAAACCTTTCTCTTGTTTCTTTCATAGCTTGGGGCTTGAGGTGGCTGAAGCCAAGTCTGTGAAATCCTTTAAGTGGATTTAGTCTCGGGATGATAATTAATCTGAGATATTTATGGAAGGGAACTCAGCTTTCCAGGGTATACCATTAAGATATTACACTTCTGTTTCCTCCTGAATCGTTCCATTGGAAAAAAAACAATGAAGCAGTTTATCAAAACTCCATTCCCGCTCTATGGGAAAATAGCAAATTATTTAGCTTTTTTTTTGGTAAATAGTTTCTCACAAATATGTTTCTTTTACACATGCATTAGGGGCTGAGATCTTAAAATAATACATCCACACCCATTCAGTTATAGAGATGCTATTTTTCAGTTCAAGAAATAGGTGGAAGTAAATTACATACTTTACAAATTCCAATATCTGTAGTAAGAATGATATGCTATAGGGCTGACATCAAGATGACAGATTGGGTACTGCTGAGTCCTCCTGATATAAAAAACGGATTTATAACAACCATTTTTTTAAGCTAAGCCTTTCCTACTTATTTCCAGGATGTCCTCCTTTTATCCCTACCTACATCATAGACTGTGCTTGCCTATTTCACATACTTGTAGATAATAGATAGATATGGTATAGATAGATAGATAGATAGATAGATAGATAGATAAGATAGATAATAGGTATAGATAGATAGATAGATAGATAGATATGGTATAGATAGATAGATATGGTATAGATAGATAGATAATAGATAGATAGATAGATAGATAGATAGATAGATAGATAGATAGATACAATTAGTGGAGAAGTTATTTTCAGCAAATTCAATGTTCCTTATTAATCTTTGGCTAATAAACATAAACATAATACGGAACAAGTGAGAAAAAAAATTCTTATACTCACCTCACCACTCACCCTCCGCTCTTTATCATCCCCCATTCGGTGATCGGCACATTGTCAGATCACCTACGCTCGAGCTGGAATCGACTTTGATGTGGCCTGAGGGAATTTTGGGTTTGAGGGTTCTGGGCATACACGCAAGGTCATAACACCATGGCCTTTCGCAAACTTGCACGGAATCCTCCTGGGTCTCGCCAAAACAGTAGTGCCGGACCACCGTGATAGGGGATTTAAGTATGAGTGGAGGCAATCTGAAGATGTGGCGTGGACCGGACGGGTAAAACGGAGGAGACTGAGAGGTGAGCAGTAAGGTAAGTATAAGTGTTATGTTTCGGTAGCTGAGGAGTGCAGGTAAAAAAGGCAATACACCAGAGCAGTTGGAATCTATGAGATTGCAGTACCCTGACTAACCACCACAACTAGAGGCAGCCGTGGAGCGTTCCTACGTTGGTCCTAGACGCCTCGTCACAGCCTGAGAAACTAACTACACCTAAAGATAGAAATAGGAAAGCTATCTGCCCCGGAGCAGAACCCCAAAGATAAAAGAAAGCCCCCAAACATGTAATGGCGGTTAGACAAGATGAAATACTGACACAGAAAGAAAATAGTATGAGCAAACGCTGGGGCCCAAACTAACTAAAAAGAAAAGGATAGGAAGGGTACTTACTGCAATCCCAGAAAACCCTGAAAGGCACCAACTCTACTAATTTCAAAAACACCTGAGATCACACGACCTCTTCCACCTAAATTAGTTCTCTGGTGTAACAAAATCAAAACAGCAGCCACTGAAAAAACTGGAAAAAGCAAAAGTACAAACATCAGTGGCTGAACAAAACTGAGAGGGCAGAAGCCCCCGGAGGGGACCCTGAAGGCCCCCACAGAAGTGCAGGACAAAATGCAAAAATATAGCAAAAACACAAAAGAAGAAAATGTCTTATCTGTTAGCAGGAGATGCAGACACGACACAGCAGGCTACAAGGGAAACTGGAATACAGGATTCAGACCAGAACAATTGATCACCGGCAACCCTGATGGGAAGGTGACTCCCTTATATAAGACCAGTCAGTAACACCTGATTCCCACTCCTCACAATCTTCACTGGACAGACTAGCACCGCTTGTAACCACCAGAGGGAGCCTCTGCTCAGAACTCATCTCAAACCCATTCACAACAGTACCCCCCCTTGAGGAGGGGTCACCGAACCCTCATTTGAGCAACCAGGTCGGTCAGGATGAGTTCTATGATACGCACGGATAAGTCTCCTAGCATGGATGTCCGAAGCAAACACCCAAGAATTGTCTTCCTGACCATAACCTCTCCATTTAACCAAATACTGGAGTTTCCGTCTAGAAAAACGAGAATCTAATATTTTCTCAACCACATACTCCAGATTGCCCTCAACCAAAACAGGGTCAGGAGGCACAGCAGCAGGAACCACTGGCTCAACAAACCTCTTCAACAAGGACTTGTGGAACACGTTATGGATCTTAAATGTCCCTGGAAGAAGCAAACGAAAAGAAACAGGATTAATAATCTCCATGATCTTATAAGGTCCAATGAACCTAGGCTTAAATTTAGGAGATGCTACTCTCATAGGAATATTCTTTGAGGACAACCAGACCAAGTCCCCCACTTTAAACCGAGGACCATCAGTCCTATGCCGGTTAGCAAACCGCTGGGCCCTCTCCTGAGAGAGGGACAACCTCTCCACTACCTGGTCCCAAATCAGTTGCATACGCTCCACAACAGAGTCAACACCTGGACAGACAGAAGCCTCCGTCTGTCCTGAAGAAAATCGAGGGTGAAACCCAGAATTACAGAAAAACGGAGACATCAAAGTAGCAGAGCTAGCCCTATTATTAAGAGCAAACTCAGCCAAAGGCAAAAAAGAGACCCAGTCATCCTGATCAGCAGACACAAAGCATCTTAGATAAGTCTCCAATGTCTGGTTTGTTCTCTCAGTTTGACCATTGGTCTGAGGATGAAATGCCGAGGAGAAAGACAATTGAACACCCAGTTTAGAACAAAAAGTCCTCCAAAATCTGGAAACAAACTGGACTCCTCTGTCAGACACAATGTTCTCAGGAATGCCATGTAAACGAACCACGTGCTGAAGGAACAACGGCACCAATTCAGAGGAGGAAGGCAACTTAGGTAATGGCACAAGATGTATCATCTTGGAAAACCTATCACAAATTACCCAGATGGTGGTCATTCTCTGAGAAACAGGAAGGTCGGAAATTAAATCCATAGAGATATGGGTCCATGGTCTCTTGGGCACAGGCAATGGCATCAACAAACCACTAGAGCGAGAGCAAGGCTTGGAGCGAGAGCAAGTCCCGCAGGACTGCACAAATTCCCTGACATCACGAGACAAGGTAGGCCACCAAAAGGACCGACTAACCAAGTCTCTGGTACCAAAAATTCCGGGATGCCCAGCCAATGCGGAACAATGAATCTCAGACATCACACTCTTTTTCTACTGGTCCGGGACAAACAATTTTCCAACAGGGCAGCACTCGGGCCTATCCTCCTGACACCCCTCCAGAGCAAGTCTCAAATTGGGCGAGATGGCGGAAAGAACTACACCCTCTTTCAAAATAACAGAAGGATCAGATAACTCAGGAGAGTCCGCAAGGAAACTCCTCGAGAGGGCATCCGCCTTAACATTCTTAGTGCCAGGAAGAAAGGAAACCACAAAATTAAAACGTGTGAAAAACAAGGCCCACCTGGCCTGTCTAGGATTGAGTCGCTTGGCAGATTCCAGATAGACCAGATTCTTATGGTCCGTAAGGACCACCACCTGATGTTTGGCTCCCTCCAGCCAATGTCTCCACTCTTCAAAAGCCCACTTCATGGCCAATAACTCCCGATTACCCACGTCATAATTACGTTCAGTAGGAGAAAATTTTCGAGAGAAAAAGGCACAAGGGTTACTTTTAGAGGTCTCTGGATCTTTTTGGGATAAAACGGCACCTGCCCCAATTTCAGAGGCATCAACCTCCACCTGAAATGGCAGAGAAACATCAGGCTGCCGTAGAACAGGAGCAGAAGTGAATCTCTGCTTAAGTTCCTGAAACGTAGAGACTGCCTCAGGAGGCCAATTCACCACATCAGAACCCTTTCTGGTCAAATCAGTTAATGGTTTAACAATAACCGAGAAATTACCAATAAATTTACGATAAAAATTGGCAAAACCCAAAAATCTCTGAAGAGCCTTTAATGAAGTAGGTTGGACCCAATCACAGATGGCCTGAACCTTGACCGGGTCCATTTCAATAACAGATGGGGACAAAATGAATCCCAGAAATGAGATCCTCTGTACGCCAAAAAGACACTTTGATCCCTTCACATACAGAGCATTCTCTCTCAAAATCTGGAACACAGTTCGAACATGTTTCACATGAGAGTCCCAGTCATTAGAAAAAATCAAGATATCATCCAAATAAACAATCAGAAATTTGTCCACAAAATCCCTGAAAATGTCATTCATGAAGGACTGGAAGACGGAAGGAGCATTAGTGAGCCCAAAGGGCATCACCAGGTACTCAAAATGCCCTTCAGGGGTATTGAATGCCGTCTTCCATTCATCCCCGTGCTTAATGCGAATAAGGTTATACGCCCCCCTGAGGTCAAGCTTGGTAAACCAATTAGCGTTTTTCACCCTGGAAAACAGGTCAGAAATCAAGGGTAACGGGTATTGATATTTCACAGTAATATTGTTCAAGAGACGATAATCAATACACGGCCTTAATGAACCATCCTTTTTGGCCACAAAGAAAAAACCGGCACCTAAGGATGAAGAGGATGGTCTGATATGACCCTTCTCCAATGATTCCTTGATATAAGACTGCACATATATACTGCACAGTACCACTTCTCCTGTCTTATATACTATGTATAATTCTCGGTACATCCTTTTATACTGTGTATATACACTGCACAGTACCACTTCTCCTGTCTTATATACTATGTATAATTCTCAGTACATGCTTTTATACTGTGTATATACACTGCACAGTACCACTTCTCCTGTCTTATATACTATGTATAATTCTCAGTACATGCTTTTATACTGTGTATATACACTGCACAGTACCACTTCTCCTGTCTTATATACTATGTATAATTCTCAGTACATGCTTTTATACTATGTATATACACTGCACAGAACCACTTCTCCTGTCTTATATTCTATGTATATTTCTCAGTACATGCTTTTATACTGTGTATATACACTGCACAGTACCACTTCTCCTGTCTTATATACTATGTATAATTCTCAGTACATGCTTTAATACTGTGTATCTACACTGCACAGTACCACTTCTCCTGTCTTATATACTATGTATAATTCTCAGTACATGCTTTTATACTGTGTATATATACTGCACAGTACCACTTCTGCTGTCTTATATAGTATGTAAAATTCTCAGTACATGCTTTAATACTGTGTATATACACTGCACAGTACCACTTCTCCTGTCTTATATTCTATGTATAATTCTCAGTACATCCTTTTATACTGTA
>JARQOD010000009.1:25101235-25230697 GCA_033576555.1 Oophaga sylvatica | reverse complement strand
AAAATGACAAAATGTAGTCCTTTATCTAAAGTTCTAGATGTTATCTCACTCCTAGCAGTTTAACAGCGACTACACATGGCCCCTGGGTAACTTTAGATTGTGGCATCTGAACTTTATGTGTGATTTCAAGTCACAAGGGTGAAGTGCTCAACTCTTCTGAACTTGCCGCCCCCTGTAAGGTTTGTGTAGGGGGTCTTACAACCCCTTTTAACATCAGTTTAAGCTGTATGATGTATCTGATGGTCAGAACTCAACTTTTCATACAAAACAATCATCTAAAACTCCCAAACTGAACTGCTCCCTTGAATACATCACCTATCGCTTGTCCCACAATATTAGGACAACTGACATTGAATCTGACACATCTTTAATCCAGACTCCCCATTGCCATGAGCTTTTGTTGAACCCACAAAGCCGATTCTGCTCCAGCTCTATTGTGGCGAGGTAAATCAATCACAGCTACAGCCCGGCCACAAATAATGTGTGAGCCAGGAATCGAATCCAACTTCAGCTATAACTTATATCACTTTGCGGCGGTTATACACAAGCACCACTAAGCACTTTATTAAGTTTGTAACCACGGCATCGAGAAGAATGTTTGATTTCAATGACAAACAGTATAAAACTACTAAAGAGCGCAAAACACAAAAATAATTATTACAGTCACTCAGCACCAGGAAAATTACCTTAACTGACACAATAATGGTTTGGTTGATTCCAAAGGGTTCCTGAGAATTAATTTCTATGGTAGAAAGTCCAGTGAGGAAACCCGATATCAGTAGCCCATTACTATCTACCTGTACAACAGGCAACTTGTTTGGCCCATCCAATATCCGGTAATTAACAATGGCAGCTCGATCTCTGTAGGAAGATGATGATGACATTATGTCAGGATTGTATATCAAATGAAGGAATAGAACTTTATGTAAAAAGTAGAAGAATTTTTTCTTAATATTTTATATTAAACAAATTATGTACGTATACATACGTGCATGAATGTGCGTGTATACATGTAAAACAAACAAAAAAACAAGGCTTTATATAGCGAAAATTAAAAGAAAAAAAGTTATTTTTTAATATGCATGTATTTAGCCTTTTTTTCTTTTTACATATATACATGCATAATATAGTAATAGAATAAACTAAGTTCCTAAAAAAAAAATTGAAAATATAAAAGTGCAAATCATCTGCCCTTTTTGAGGTTAAAAATGAATGAGAAAGAAAAAAAAAACATTTTTGGTTTTTCCGTGTTCAGAAAAGGAGGCAGCATGTATGTGTATCCAGCTGTCATGCTCTGGTCGGGAGAGCCGATGGCCCATCCATGCATTGGGTTGCAATCCTTGAGTTATAGGACAGTCCCACTCTTCCCTAAGATGCGTTTTTTAGCAAGAAAAACCATTGCTAAAAATTGTGTGCGTCTTGTAGTCCAGAGGCAGCTTCCTGTGATGGAGGACTGCATCCTTCCCAATCACAGACAGAACTTCTCTTCCTCCTCCTGCACTACAACGATCTATGTGATCGGTGAGGAGGAAGGCACCGGGACCAGAATGGAGGCTGAGTAACATGCCTGGAAGTAATAGCTGTTACTGTGATGACAATAAGAAGACTGCTGAAAAGTGATCGCTACAGAACAGGAAGCTGTGCAAACAGCAAGAACTCAGGACTTTCTTCCAACATAGATCATGATCTAGAAAGTTTAAAAAAAACAAAAACGTATGAATGCTCACATCACGCACAGTCCGCGCTGTCAGGATTCTCTAGGGTCGGGTGTGGTGGGTCATGTGACCACAAGTTTGTGATTTGCAGACTCTGGGTCGCATTTCGACTAGACATGTCCGGCCTCGATTGATTCACTTGTATGGAAATCACATGCTTGCGGTCAACATGCCTGTGAATCCTGCCAGCGCGCACAGTGCGCTCACTGAGAATTCACAAGTATGCAGGCAGAGTGTGACTTTAAATCAATAGATCAGTACATTTCTTTTAGGTTGCTTAGTTTGAGTTTCATGGACCAGATGTATTTATTTATGAGGTTTCATGGTTTTTTTGGTTTTCTTTTTTTACACACCTTATTCTTAGCTTCATCATTCTTTTTTCATTTTCTTTTTATTAAATTTCAAGGTTTTGGAAACTTTCTTTCAAGAGAAAAAGCAATTAAATTACCTGTTAGTTTGTAGCCTCAAGTTGGAATTTGGAGACATAAGTATCTGCTCAGCTTCTATACTGGGGTTTATTAAGTGCAATCGCTCAAATACCTAGAACAGAAACTGGAAGTTAGAAAATTGCTGCAGGAAAATAAGCCGTGGGAAAAAAATAATGAAAAGTTACATAACATCAATACTTGTCACAGGTTTAGCACGACAGAGAGGGTCTTGAGGACAGCGTTGTCTGATTTCACATACTGCTGCACTAATTAGAAGCAATTCACCAACATATTAAACAGTGCAGGGGTTAATTTGTTAAGTTGGAGCTCCCGGAGCTTTCCTGCTTTGATGGTGTCAGCTGTTCAGTGTTCGCCACTCCTCTCTGCTACATATTCTCGCCTCTGTCAATCAGGGATTGCCAGTGTTAGTTTCATACTGCCTGGTTCAGGAGTTGGAGGTGTTGGTTGTTTGCGGAGAAGTTAGGAGTGTTGTTCAGAAGACTGTTGCTTGTTGATTTGTCTGTGTGCATATCCTCATCCTCTCCTATTTGTTTTTTCCTTCCTTTACTTCCCGGTGTTCCACTCTGTGAGTGCATATTTGTAGGATTGGTATTTTCAATTATCCCTGTACGTCTTCCCTTGTTAGTCTGGTTAGTGTATTCTTATACACTACAACTCCCCACTTCCCTGGGTGGGGGAGGAGACATAACGGCTGATTTAGGAGCTCAGCAAGGCACGTAGCCCTAGTGTCTTTGTAGTGTCCCAGTACCTCCTCCTATATGCTGCAAAATAAAGTTGTCGAGTGGTTACCAAAAACCTACGTCCTGTTATGTGGTTTATTCGATAAATTGTCAAGAAGTCGACTTCCTAGGCTGCTTTGCTTTCAGCCTAGGTCCTGCTTCCCTTAATCTTCCAGGAAACTGCCACAGCCTACGCCAGGAGGGCATGTTACATTTCAATCTTCATAGAGACAGAAGAGAAAGCGCTGTACAAGGGCTCTTCTATTACACTCCACGCCTTTAATGGTTCTGCCAGCGTGAGTGCCTCATGTTCTACTGTATCGTCTACTGTACGCCCTGTGAAAGGGAACCGTATCAGGACTTAATCGGGAGTAAGCAGTGAACAGTATTTCCCCAGTGAAGCAAACTGTGTAGGCCCATCCTTGGTAGTAATATAACTGAAGGACTGTGTGAATTAAGATAGTAATCCGGTATACAACTGGCAGTCAGCCGATTACTTTATTCAAGCCATTAACTGGGAAGATTCCATCTTAAATGTCACGGTGACCATCTCAACTGCTACCTAAAATTTCAAGCTTGTCTTAAAGACTGCGATACCATCGCTATGGACTATGTATTGTGAAGTGAATACAGTAAAGACTTCATTTTGATTACGTTAATACCCTTGTTAGCATTCATCCTTGAAACTGCGCACACACACACATTAAGAGGCTGTAAGGGCTCAGTGTGAGGAACACAGGACTAGCACGCCACAACGCCGCCTGTGACATTCCTAATTTCTTTATTATTGGCCGGCCCTGGCACCGATGACATCTAGTTCCCCCCTGGGCACTGCATCTTCACCATCAGAAGTAATCCGGGGAGCAGGGATAGCTAGGGCTCCCCTAGCTTTAGGAATCGGGAAAGAGCTACTAAACCCCAGGATTTTCTGTAATAGTGCCGTGACACCTGTGTAAGACGAGGACAGTGACCATCACGTAAAGAGAGGACAACACGGAAAACAGACCCCAAAACAGACTAATTTTGGCAGAACCCACTCAAATCTGTTAACTATGTGGGGGCTTCCCGAAAAATATCAGTGGCGAGAAGAATACAGCTTCAGCTCTCATAGAACACCGAAGTCGCTAGAGTTCACCGTCAGTCGATCAATCGTTATACAGTTTTTTAATGTGCACAGGGGCCATTAAAACACGGATTTTGGTAAGAACTTACCTGTAAAATCCTTTTCAGCGAAGGAAGGAAGAGAGACACAGTATTCATTACTGATGGGTAGGCGGAGCCCCAGATCAGGATGTTACCTCAGATCAAAAGAGTGATGACTGGCTGGCCCCTCCAGCTCGGGCTCCTCCTACTCAGCTCCAGTCGTACCAAAGCTTTTAGGAAAAGAGCCAAGATCACCAGCGGAGCAACATAACCCCTTCTGAAGGAACTTCAGAGAAAAAACACAAGGATACAGGTTATGCATGCAAAGAAAGCCAAAAACCACAGAGTTCCAGGTACTACTCACGGAACCTGACTACTGCGATGAGCTGGCGATGCTGGAACAGAGCCTTAGCACGCTGACCTCAGCCCAGATAATCGCTATCAGATAAGGGTCGCGCTGCATCTGAAAACATCAACACACTTCTGCCTTGGGAGGGTGCTGTGTCTCTCTTCCTTCCTTCGCTGAAAAGGATTTTACAGGTAAGTTCTTACCAAAATCCGTGTTTCAGCTGCAGATGGAAGGAAGAGAGCCACAGTATTCATTACTGATGGGACGTCCCAAAGCAGTTCAAAAATAAGGGTGGGAAAAACCAACAAAAGGCAGAAACCCAACAACCTTAACAACAAAGCGCAACCAGCGCTAAACACAAGTTCATCCAGAACTTCAAACTACAGCTGCCTGCAGGACCCTACGTCCGAGGGCTGCATCAGCGGAAGCACTGACGTCCACTTTATAAAACTTTGTAAACGTGTGGACAGAGCGCCAAGTTGCCGCTCGGCAGAGCTGCACTGCCGAGGCACCTTGATGAAAAGCCCACGATGAGGCCACAGCTCTCGTAGAATGGGCTCGAATCTTAATCGGGCAAGATTCACCCCGAAGACGGTAAGCTTCCAAAATAGCTGACCGGATCCAACGAGCTATAGAATCCTTGGAAGCTCGTTGACCACGCCGACGACCTGCTGGAACCACAAACAGGGAGTCCGTCTTACGAAAACCTTGAGTAATAGATAGATAAAACTTCAAGGCCCGCACTAAATCCAATGTGTGTAAATCTCGCTCTTTCGCATTCTTCGGATCCGGACAGAGTGAAGGCAACACAATATCTTGGTTAACATGAAATTGTGACACCACTTTAGGCAAAAAATCACCCCGAGTGCGAAGCACTACACGATCCGGAAAAAACTCCAGAAAAGGAGGCGAACAAGAAAGAGCTGCCAACTCAGAAACTCTCCTCAAAGAAGTGACTGCAACAAGGAAAGCCACCTTCCAAGAAAGTAAAGAAAGGCTAGCAGAAACCATCGGCTCAAAAGGTTTATGCTGAAGAGCCTCCAAAACAAGGTTGAGCCGCCAAGGAGACACGGGAGCCTTCCGCGGCGGAAACTTACGAGATATACCTCGGAAAAAGGAGAGCACGTCTCTATTTGAAGCAATGGTTCTCCGGAACAATAAAGACAGAGCAGAAATCTGACCTTTCAGAGTGCTGACTGCCAAACCCTTGTCTAGCCCATGCTGCAGAAAAGCCAACAGGTTGGGAATGGAAAATTTTCTCGGGTTCCGAGAGGACCCCAAACACCACGAAAAGAAGGTTTCCCAAATTTTGTGGTAAATCCTAGTAGTAGCCGGACATCTTGCAGCACGAAGGGTAGCAATAACCTCGGCTGAGAAACCTCTACGGGTCAAGATTTCGGTCTCAAGAGCCACGCCGTCAAACGCAGGGACATCAAGTCCGGATGACAAACAGGCCCCTGAGTCAACAAGTCCGGTTGAAGAGGGAGTGGAAAAGGAGGTGCCGCCAACAGCGACATTATTGTCGAGAACCACACCCTTCTTGGCCAGTCTGGAGCTATCAAAATAGCTGAAATTCTCTCTAGTCTGATCCGACGCAGTACTAGAGGAAGTAAGGATATCGGCGGGAATACGTAGATCAGCTCGAACTGATCCCACTGAGCCACTAGAGCATCCACCGCCACCGCCTTCGGGTCCTTGTACCTGGACATGAATGTCGGTAACTTGGCATTGGACCTGGACGCCATCAAATCCACTTGGGGGGTTCCCCAGCGAGAGCACAGTAGTGCAAAAACTTCCGGGTGAAGGCTCCATTCCCCGGGATCCATCCTTCTGCGACTGAGAAAGTCCGCTGTAATATTCTGAACCCCTGGAATGTGAATCGCCGAAATGGCTGGTACACTGGCCTCTGCCCAAATCAGAATTCGGGACACCTCTACCATGAGTCTGGAACTCCTTGTCCCACCTTGGTGATTGATATACGCGACAGCCGTCGCATTGTCTGTCTGCACTCGGACTGGCAGACCGCTCAAAGGGACCGTCCAATGTTGGAGGCAAAGGAAAATTGCCCTCAATTCCAGGATGTTGATCGGAAGAAAAGACTCTTCTGATGACCATACCCCCTGAATCCAGAGATTGTTCCAAACACCCCCCAGCCCGTCAGGCTGGCATCGGTGGTTATGACTGACCACTTCGGAGGGAGGAAAGACTTCCCCAGGGAGAATGCCCCTGGACGTAACCACCATTCTAGAGAATCCCGCACCGCGCGAGAAATGGTGACACTGCAATCCAGCGATTGCGACTGGTTCCATCGACTCAAGATGAACCTTTGGAGAGTCCTGGAATGGAACTGGGCAAAAGGAATTGCCTCCATGGACGCCACCATCAGTCCCAGAAGACGCATACACTTCCGTAGGGACATTGCCGTTGAGGATATCATAATCTGTACATGTCGAAGAAGACATGACTGTTTGTCTGGTGGTAGGGAAACTACCGACCGAAACGTGTCGAGATGCATTCCCAAAAAGAGGATTGTCCTCGATGGTTCCAGGGACGACTTCTCCCAATTGACCAGCCAACCGAAGTCCTTCAGAAACTGAAGAGACAAATCCCGAGCCGTCAACGCCTCCTCCTCCGAGGAAGCCATGATCAAAAGATCGTCCAGATAAGGGAGAATCGTAATCCCCTGCCTTCGAAGGATTGCCATGAGGGGCGCCAGAATTTTTGTAAAGACCCTTGGCGCTGAGGCTAAGCCGAACGGCAGAGCCACGAACTGGTAATGATTCTGACCTATGGCAAATCGAAGAAAGCGCTGATGAGCCTTTCCGATGGGAATATGCAAATAGGCGTCGCGAATGTCGATTGACACCAGAAAATCGTTCTGTGACAGAGCTGCCACAACGGAACGAAGTGACTCCATGCGAAATTTCCGGGCATGGACATGCCGGTTTAATCGCTTGAGATCCAGAATCGGGCGAAATTTGTTCTCCTTTTTGGGAACTATAAAAAGGTTGGAATAAAAACCTTTCCCTCGGTCCTCTGACGGAACCGGTATCACTACACCCTTTTGTAGTAGAGATTCGACCTCTCGCTGTAGAGCGACAACAAGCTCGGGTTCCGACGGAACGTGAGATTGACAAAAAACATTTGGGGGTTGAGAAGCAAACTCTATGAAATAGCCTGCCGACACTATCCGCGTTACCCAGGAATCTGGAACGCGAGCCATCCAAGTCTCCTTGAAAAGAAGCAGGCGACCCCCCACTCGAGAATCCTCGAGTGGACCCCTGGCGTCAATCCGACTTTGCGGGTTTCTTGTCAAGTCCCCGCTTGTCCTGGCGGAAACTCTGCTTCCAGGGAGTACGAGTTTTCTGAGAGGATTTCTTTCCTGAGAAAGAAGGACGACCCGATCCCCACGAGGAGTGACTAGATCGTCCTCGGCCCCGAAAGGACCGCCGACCACTATAGACACCAGGCTTACTGGACACCGAGGCCATGGCCCTTCGCTGTGGTAATGCTGATTCCTTCGCCTTAGCCTTGGAAATCAGCTCTGTGAGGTCGGATCCAAAAAGATGGCCACCCTTGTAAGGTAAGGCCAACAACCCTTGTTTGGAAACTGCGTCCCCGGCCCACTGTCTGAGCCATAAAGCTCTTCTGACTGTGACCGCTGAAGCTTGCGCTTTGGCCAGCAGAGATGCCGTATCCAGACCGGCATCAAAGATATAACAGGCTGCCGTTTCTAACCATTCACAAGTTTCCCGTATCTCAGATAACGGAGATTCATTTTGCAACTCCGTCTTCAGACGTGCCAACCAGCTTAGAGAAGCTCTAGCAGCACACATGGATCCTAGCACTGCTCGAAATCCATGACCCGCAGCCTCATAGCTTGCTTTTGCCGCCAATTCTGCCCTTCTATCCAAAGGCTCCTGTAAGCTCGCTTTTCCCTTAATAGGGAGTAGTGAGGATTTACTAAGCTGAGATAAGGACACATCCACTTCAGGAGCAGAAGTCCAATTAGCCTTTAACTCCGCAGAGCAAGGATAAAGTGTATCAAAGAAATGCGTTCCATGAAAACGCTTATCTGGACATAGACGTTCCTCCTCTATTACACTATTAAGCTCATCCAGAGCTGGCAATGTTGTACGCGAAGCACGGGACTCCTGGAACATGCGTGCTGATTTACCAGGACGACTAGTTACCTCCTCCGGTAACTGTAATATATCTCTCATGGCTTCAATCAATGCCTCCGTACGCTTCGCCATAGAGGAACGCCCCTGCGGCTCGTCCGCATCAGAATCGGATATTTCTCCATCCGAATTTAAAGGGGAACTCTGCCCAATATCAGATACATCTGACTCGCTCCGTGTAGAGGCCGGTAACGGCCTGCGTCGCTTCCTCTGAGAGGAATTAGCAGACACATATTGACCTAAAAGGTCAGACAAGTTGTTGATCGATCGAGCGATATCATCCAATTTTCCACCGCTGTCGACCGCAGCGCTAGACGCTGTGGAGGTCTGCGTATCTGATTGCCGCAATGGCACTGGGACGTGATCCGCGGCATCTGAACTCTGTTCAGACATGTCTCACCTGTATGAGCAGGTCAAAGCGGTAATACCAGCAAAAACTATGCGTTTTTTTTTTTTTTTTTTTTAAACGCTGAAGGGTTAACGCTCCACCAAGCAGGGTTACCCCAGCGGTATTCAGTCAGCAAATTTAGCTGGTAGAAATAACCCTCAGAGGGGTTAATATTGCAAACTCACCACAATATATATATATTTGTGAGCCCCAGCCAATTTTTATGTCTCTGATGAGACTGCAGCTGCAGGATAGCGATCGCTGCGCTGCGGGGTGAGGAATCAGCACTCACCCAGCTGGCCGTGGTGTCTTATGAGGAGAGGAGCGGTCCGAGGAGCCCAGGAGCCTGAGTAATGGCCGCCACAGTGAGGGGGTCGCAGGAGAAACGCCAGAGCGCGCGTCTTCCTGCTCAGAAGACCGGGAATATTTAGGCCACGCCCCCCGCCAGCTCGAATAATGAGCGCGAACTCCCCCGCTCCTGCTCCCTCTCTGTCCTGCAGGTATCTGCCTGCGGACAAAAAATCACCACATCTACTTGTAACAGCGCTGTCACAGCAGCGCTGAAGCATACTGACATACATGTAGTAGCGCTGTCACAGCAGCGCTGAAGCATACTGACACAAGTAATAGCGCTGCTCATTCAGACGCTAAAGCACTCACACATAATTATATCATTAAAATTTGTGTGGAGTACTCACCAGCCAAGGCGCCACAGGGACCCTCAGGGGTTTCTGGCGCTGTGCCCATGCTTCCCCCCAGGGCGAAGAACGCAGTGACCGCACGTGTGGTTTGCGTCCCGCCAGGGAAGCTCTCCTCATCCCCCAGGGCCGGCAAGGATTCTGCAGGGACTTTGAGTAAATACAGATCCGCCAAGGGAGAGGTTGGGGTACAGCAGCGCTGGTACCCCTGAGACCTCTAGACCAACTAGTGATCCAAGTCTCCTGTCCGAATATTAAAATAATAAAATCTTCTGAGGAGCTGCATTAGCAGCGACCATCCTCTGGACCTCAAATCTTAGACTGGAGCTGAGTAGGAGGAGCCCGAGCTGGAGGGGCCAGCCAGTCATCACTCTTTTGATCTGAGGTAACATCCTGATCTGGGGCTCCGCCTACCCATCAGTAATGAATACTGTGGCTCTCTTCCTTCCATCTGCAGCTGAAATAGTGTTTTTGAGTCAATTACCTGAATCTGAATCTCATCCGACAACTCCCGTGTCTGGCCGGAGAACTGATTTGCCGAAGCATCCGTTACTCGCACGGTTACTCTGAGCCCAGTTTTTCCTTTCATTTTGGCATAAACATTCATGGCAAAGTTGAATTGTTCGGGAAGATTGAAAGATGCCTGGCGAGAAAAATTGCAAAAAAAAAACATCACATATCTGGAGTATAGAAAACAATACGATGGCAGAAGAAACTGGTGGCCAGCGAGTTAGCACTTTGGACACCCAAATATGTCTTTAGAATTGACAGATATTGTAACTATCAAGAAGAAGACGACAACATTATGTATCAGATTATGCGATTCATTTCATACAAAAAGACAATCCCTCAATTCTTTTTTCTGTTTATAGCATTCACTGTGTGCTAATAATGACCTGGTAATAAGAGTCACAATGATTACGGGGAATACCAAACTTTGATATATATATTTTTTTAATTATTATTAAGTGATAAAAACATATTTGGACATTTGTAAAAGAAAAAAAAAATACGTCCCTATTTTCGAAGACCTGTAACCTTTTCATTTTTCGGGCCATGAATCTGTGTGAAGGCTTGTTTTTTCATACCCAGTCTATTTTATTGGTACCATTTTATGTCAGCTATGATACTTTGCTTTTTATGAATTTTTTTTAGCAGGACTGCAATGACCAAAAAACACAATTCCAGAGTTTTTTTTTCTCACTTTACCAACTACAACAGACAGCCACGGGCTGGTATTTATAAGATCAAGATTAGTGATGAGCAAACCCAAAACTAAAAAGTTTGGGGTTCGTACCGAAACTTTGTGGCCGTTATGAAACCCCGAACCCAGACTTTTTACTGTATGTCCTTTTTCATGTTTGGGTTCGCCAGTCTAATAAAGCTTGTTGAAAGGCTGCAGAGCAGCCAATCACAAACTTTTATAGACTGTGGGAACTTCCGAAGCCTTCACAGCTATGCCAAGTAATCCTGGTGCAGCACGTGACCCGGCCTGTATAAAGGCCGAATCATGAGTGCTGCCGCTCTGCGTACTCTGCACCCCCTGACTGTGGGAGTGCTGTCCTTTAAGCCGCTGTGTGTACTCTGCACCCCCGCCTGTGGAAATACTGTCCTTTAAGCTGCTGTGTGTTTTCGAGTAGTCTGAGAAATAAATAATTGGCATCAGCCGTCTCATTACCATTAATCATTACCAAATAAATAATTTTTCTGGGCCGCTGTGTGTTTTCTAGTACTTTTGCAAATAAATAAATCTACTCTTCCACCATTCTCTTTGCGAGCAGGGTTTAGAAAATCAACTTCCAAAACTGAGGAGAGCATCAAATAAAGAAACGTGGTGGTGCTGGTGCAACTGCTGACGATGGTGTAGCTGATGCAGGGAGAGGACATGGTCGTTCAGCAGCTGCTACGCGCACAATTCCAACACTTTCCTCCGATGCACGCAGGCGACAGGACATTATGCATCCTTTCATAGGCCTGAACACCACTGCACGAATGGTGCGGCCACAAGATGTTGAAAAGGTGTTCAATTGGATGGCTGATAGTGGCTCCAGTTCCAATACAATAAGCTTAAATAATGCACATCCGGCTTCCACCTCACCCCCTCATAAATCAGCCAAGCAGTCTGAGCCCCAAGTCATGCAGGTTCCTGCTCTGCTTTTTGATGAATCTGCTGGATGTGGTTCCATGGCCCATCGACATATCCCTGCTCCATAAGTGGAAGACTAAGTGCACTGATGCCCAACCACTTGTTAGGTTGGATGATGAGCAAGTGGGAGGGCTAGTACTCACGGTCAGTGGACCACCGCAGCACGCCAGAGGGTGATGAAACTCCGTTGCCAACTGCAGCGTCTTTGTGCAGTGTGCAGACTGGCAAGGAGGGCAGGGTTGAGGAGTTGGTGGAAGATGATGCGGGGGATGAGATGGCTGGCGGAGGCCAGCCTAGCGACGTGTGCAGTTCGGAAAAAGAGGAGGTGGCCATTCTGCCACAAGAGCACAGCAAAAGAAGCAGCAGGGTGCAGAAGTACAGCGGGTAGCCCCTGTCCAGTACATCGGCTGCTGCTGTCCACCGCGCTGCTGCTTTAAGCACACCAAAGACCGTTCAAAAGACCTCCCTGGAGTGGCATTTCTTCAGGTAATGTGTTGCCGATAAGCGACAGGTGGCTTGCACTCTGTGCCGTCAGACCCTGAAGTGAGGGATAAGTGTTCTGAACCCGAGCACCACTTGTATGATGAGGCATCTAATTTCCAGGTGCAGTGGAGACACACCTTAAAAAGCATTTAGAGTTGAGAGTCCTCAGTGGTTGATACCTTTTAATAACACGGTACAAAGATATACATCTTTACTGTCTTAAAAAGCATGACAGATATGAGCCTCCTCCTGGCTCCCTCTTCTGCTGTGGTCTCAGCCTCTACCTCCTGTTCACGATCAACATGGCCACCTACTTCCTGGCAAAGATAGGATGTGAAAGCATCACCACCAGTGTCAAGGAGCGACTTCAAATCGTCCTATGTAAGTGTTCAGCTTTCTATCCCCCAACTCCTCGAGAGAAAGAGGAGATCACCCATGAGCCATGGTCCTGAATGACAGCATTTCCAAACTAGTGGCCTCTGAATTGCTGCCATTCCGGCTGGTGGAGAAAAAAAACTAATGTCGGTGACTGTCCCACAGTACACTGCTCCCAGCAATCCCAACTTTTCCAAGCTGGTCATCCCTGCCCAAACATGTTGCAGACCGAGCCAAGTGTGCACTGCACATCGGCATCAGTAGCAAGGGCCATATAACCACCGATACGTAGACCAATAAGCACAGCCAGGGATGTTACATCTCTCTGACCACTGAATAAATGTAGTGGCGGCTGGGGCAGAGGCAGAAGGCGTTCTAGCTCCTGTCCTACCACATAGTATTGCTGGTCATTTATCTGTCCAGATTCACTACTTGGGGACAAATCGAACAACGCGCAGGAATCATGGACTGGGTTCAAACAGCAGACAGATCAATGGTTGGTGTCGGTGAACCTCAAAACCCAGCCTGGTGGTGCGACGACGCACGAAATCTAATAGCCGCGCTGGGCCTAGCCAGTTTGACGCACATCCCTTGCCTGGCGCATGTGCTAAACTTGGTGATGCAGATCTTCCAGAAAAACTACCCACACGTCGGCGCTGCTGCTGAAAGTGGGGGCAGTGTGTGCGCTCTTTCGGAGTTCTCACCCTGCTGCTCGCCTGTCTGCGCTGCAGCGTCATTTCTGTCTACCCGGACACCGGCTGATATGAGACATACTAACAAGTTGGAAGTCCATCTTGGGCTTGGCATATACTGAAGAGACTGTGCGAGCAGCAGCAGGCAATAGTGGAGTTTCAGCAGCAGCACACACGGATGAGTGGCTCTACAGGACACCACTTCACCACCAAGAAGTGGGCCTCCACGCGGGACGTATGTGCCGTGTTACGCTGTATTGAATATTCCACTAATATGGCCAGCGATGATGACGGCATCATCAGCATTACTATATCACTTATATGCCTGCTGGAAATAATAATTCAGGCCATGATGGATGAGGTGGTCAAAGCAAAAGGTGGCTACTTTGAAGAACCTAAAATATAAGACATAATTTCAGTTGTTTCACACTTTTTTGTTAAGTATATAATTCCACATGGGTTAATTCATAGTTTTGATGTCTTCAGTGTGAATGTACAATTTTAATATTCATGGAAATACAGAAAAATCTTTAAATGAGAAGGTGTGTCCAAACTTTTGGTCTGTACTGTATTTATCAGCTTGCCTCACCGGGGTAGAATCCTGATTCTTCGTTACACCTGTGGGTGGTTTGAGACTGGATGGCTGAGAGTGCCTCCAGTTCCTTCACTTTGTGTTCTACCGTGATCTCTCTTATTCATGGCGCCAGTGCGAACAAACAAAAAACTAGAAATGGAGTACAATTCCATTGTGGGGTACTCTGCCCCATGCTCTATGGGTGAAATCTGTAAGCTGCTACTGTAGGGGTACTCTGCCCCATGCTCTATGGGTGAAATTTTTAACTGGACTGGCAATAGCCAGTCTTAGTCTCTGTTAGGCTGTTACATTTTTTATGCTATTCATTTATTTACTATTTTACCATGATTGCTATGGTGACAGAACCCCTTTAAGTAATTTCCCTATTCACATTTGTTTGTAGGGCAATTATACCTCTCTTACCCGCATTCAGCTTCCTTTTGCAGCCCCTTAGCCCTCACTATGACCATTTTACAGCCATTTTAAAGTACTGAAGTTCAGGTCCCCATTGACTTATATTGGGTTGGGGTTCGGGATCAAGTTTGAGTTCGACTTTGGATTTGAACTGAACTTTTTGATGCATGTGCGTCGAACCCGAACATCCACGGGTTCCCTCTTCTCTAAACACGAACATGACATCATGGCATAAACAGGGATCTTTAGCAGACCTTAGGCTGACCCATTGCACCATGCAATAGCATCGTCATGTGGAGGCCGATGGCCCTCGTGCCTCAATCTGTAAGTGCCGCTGTCAGAGATTGACAGCCTCATTGAATAGGTTAATAGCAGCAGGTTGAACTCAGCCGTTAAGAGGCAGATGATGGCCGAATAAACGAGCCATCATGTGTCAGGAATGGAGTGGCATCATCTTCTGAGCCTGCTCCTTATGTCTGCTCCTGAAACGCGCCATACATTAACTGCGCTCGTCGTTAACAGGTTAAAAATCTGTATTTCTAGCACAAAGCTGTCGTTACCTCATCGTGCCTGCTCTTCACCTCTATGAAATCCCGTTTTATCACAGACCAGTGGAAAGTAAGACCAGGAACAGCATTGCCAAATGAGAATGGGGTTTGGCTACTGGACATTCCCATTACGTAAACCGGCATCTGTCAGAAAAAAAATCACAATATTGGCATATAACACAGATTATCTGTAGATACACTAAGTTACTACTAAAAAACAATGTAAGAGCATAGTCACACCTCACTTTTTAGAAGTGTTTTGTGTCTGTTTTTGAAATGAGAAAGCACACAGACTCTATAGGTTTTAATGGAACTATTCATACATTAATTTTTCATTTTATTTAAAAAGGATCAGAGACAACGGAAAATAAAAGTTCATAAAGTTTATCTTTTTCAGTTTTATTTAATCCCTCTCTGCCGGAAATCTCACGCAGGTGGGATCACTCCCCGCGCAGGTCGTCTTCTCAGAGGGGACGGCGCATGCGCAGATTCATAGTCCAGAACTTCCTTGCACATGCTCAGTGCCAGGAGTGACGGCACCTACGTGAGATTCCCAGCACGTTTTCTCTTTTTCATGTTATTCTGTCATGGTTTGTCCAATCACTGCATCATTACTACCTACCTGTGTGCCGCTCTTCATCCTAGTGACCGGGGCGTGAATCCGAACACCAGAGAGTTGAACTACTTCAACTTGTACTTTATCCTAAAAAGAGAAGAGGTAAATACGAGCTCATAAATGCAGGAAAAATTCAGTGACGTCATGCCCATAGAAAAGCCGTAGTCGGTGTAAGACTTTCCCTGTAATCATTACCTGATCGCTTATTCTATTAAACAAGGATCTCTTTACCTCGGAAACGATCGCCACTTTTCCAGATTCAGCATCGACGGCTTGGATGACGCCGGTCACAGTAACGTTTCCAATTTTTGCTCCTTTCACCAATCAGTTACTGCTTACCGAGGCTACGGCATCATCCGTGATCGAGAAGAGGATGTTGGACTGGGGTTGTGGGCCTCCTTCTGACGTTATCTAGATGAACGCACATTAATTGTTTCAATACATAAAATTGGATTTTAGGAACCCTTGAAAGATCATAAATCACCCAAATTTACATTCCCAGAATATGCACCTGCATGGAAGCACCAATGAGAAGTACGATTCGTCTAGGCAGAAGTCGGAAAGGAGGGAATACCTGTGGGATAAGGGGACAAAACATGAGTTCCACCATGGTCCGAAGTATTTGTAGGGTATAAAACAGTCAAACATATATTTGTAAGTCATTTAACCCCTTGACAACACAATTTTTTTTTTCATTTTTGCGCTTTAGTTTCTCCTCCCCTACTTTTTTAGAAAAAAAAAAAGTATGATGAAAAAAATGCAATTCTACCACAGTTTTTTTTTCAGTTTTGTTTTTATGAACTTCATAGTGTGGTAAAAATGACTTGGAAACATGATTCTCCCAAGTCAGTACTATTACTACAACAATAAACTTACATAGATTTATTTTTTATTTAAAGGGGACATCCGGGACTTTGTAATGTGCCCAAGAACTAACAGGCAGGTATTCGCCTGGTTCGGACAGACCTCTTTGTGCCGGCAATTCAGCTGCCTCTGCTGACGTCACTTGGCAGCTTCTTTTCCGCTCTGCTCTGTTTACAGGGTGGGACTGCTGACCTAATGCTGATAGGCAGCGAGGATCCATCTCTCAAACTGGGAGGGCCGGTTGTCAATCACAATGACATTGAAAGTCACATTCCGTCGACAGAATGGAAAGGAAACACGGATTTTGGTAAGAGCTTACCTGTAAAATCCTTTTCAGCGAAGAAGGAAGGGAGACACAGTCATTACTAGTGGGTAGGCGGAGCCCACATAGGATAGACACACCTCAGATTAAAAAAAGTGTTGACTGGCCCCTCCAGCATATAGGGCTCCTCCTACTCCAGCTCTCCAGTCGTACCCAAGCTAAGGAAGAGTAAATATCACCAGCGGAGCAACATAACCCCTTCTGAAGGATTTCAGAGAGAAAAAACAAGGGGACAGGTTATGCATATAACAGAAAAAAACACACAGTCTCAGGTACTACTCACTGAACCTGACCACTGCGATGAGCTGGCAATGCTGGAACAGAGCCTTAGCGCGCCGACCTCAGCCCAGATAATCGCTATCAGAGAAGGGTCTTGCCGCATCTGAAAACACAACAACACACTTCTGCCATGGGAGGGATGTGTGTCTCCCTTCCTTCTTCGCTGAAAAGGATTTTACAGGTAAGTTCTTACCAAAATCCGTGTTTCAGCAGCAGATGAAGGAAGGGAGACACAGTCATTACTAGTGGGACGTCCCAAAGCAGTCCAAAAATAAGGGTGGGCAAAAAACCAAACGAGGCAGATACCCAACAACCTAATAAAATGCGCAACTAGCGCTAACTGCAAGTTCACAAGAACTTTAAACTACAGCCGCCTGCAGGACCCTACGTCCTAAGGCCGCATCAGCGGAAGCACTGACGTCCACCTTATAAAATTTTGTAAATGTGTGGACGGAGCGCCAGGTCGCCGCCCGGCAGAGCTGAGCTGCCGAGGCTCCTTGATGGAAAGCCCATGATGAACCCACAGCCCTTGTGGAGTGAGCTCGAATCTTAATCGGGCAAGGTTCGCCCTTAAGTCGGTAAGCCTCTAAAATGGCCGACCGAATCCAACGAGCTATAGAATCCTTGGAAGCTCGTTGCCCACGTCGACGACCTGCTGGAATCACAAACAGAGAATCCGACTTCCAAAAACTGAGTAATAGACAAATAGAACTTCAAAGCCCGCACCAAATCCAATGTGTGCAAGGCCCGTTCCTTCGCATTCCTTGGCTCTGGACAGAGCGAGGGCAACACAATATCCTGGTTAACATGAAATTGTGACACCACCTTAGGTAGAAAGTCACCACGTGTGCGAAGCACTACGCGATCTGGGAGAAACTCCAGAAAAGGAGGCGAGCAAGAAAGAGCCGCCAACTCAGAAACCCTTCTCAAAGAAGTGACCGCCACTAGGAAGGCAACCTTCCAAGAGAGAAAGGAAATATTAACAGAGTCCATAGGCTCAAAAGGTCCATGTTGAAGAGCCTCCAAGACAAGATTGAGCCGCCAAGGAGACACAGGCGCCTTCCGCGGCGGAAATTGACGGGTTACCCCGCGAAAAAAGGAACGTACGTCCCTACGCGAGGCGATAGTCTTCCGAAACAGCAAGGACAGAGCAGAAACCTGTCCTTTCAGAGTGCTAACTGCCAAACCCTTGTCCAGCCCGTACTGCAAAAAGGCCAACAAATTGGGAATGGAAAAAATCCTCGGGATCTTAGAAGAACCCGAACACCACGAGAAGAAGGCTTCCCAAGTCTTGTGATAAATCCTAGTAGTTGCCAGACCTCTGGCAGCTCGCAGAGTGGCAATGACTTCGGCTGAAAAACCTTGACGGGTCAAGATTTCGGTCTCAAGAGCCACGCCGTCAAACGCAGAGACTTCAGGTCCGGGTGACGAACGGGCCCTTGGGTTAACAGGTCCGGGCGAAGAGGAAGTGGAAGTGGAGGCGCTGCCAGAAGCGACACCAGTGTCGAGAACCACGTTCTCCTTGGCCAATCTGGGGCTATCAACATAGCCGGGACTCTCTCCAGTCTGATCCGACGCAACACCAGAGGAAGTAAGGATATCGGCGGGAACACATAGATTAGCTCGAATTGGTCCCAAGGAGCCACCAGAGCATCCACTGCCACAGCGTTCGAGTCCTTGTACCTGGACATGAACGTCGGTAACTTGGCATTGAACCTGGATGTCATGAAATCCACTTGGGGAGTTCCCCAACGGGAGCACAGCAGTGCAAAAATTTCCGGATGAAGACTCCATTCTCCGGGATCCATCTTCTCGCGACTGAGGAAGTCCACTGCGATATTCTGAACTCCTGGAATGTGAATCGCAGAGATGGCTGGCACTCTGGCCTCGGCCCATACCAGAATTCGAGACACTTCCATCATGAGCCTGAAGCTCCTTGTCCCACCTTGATGGTTGATATATGCGACCGCCGTCGCGTTGTCTGTCTGCACTCGGACTGGTAGACCGCTTAAAGGGACTGTCCAGTGTTGGAGGCAAAGGAAAACTGCCCTCAATTCCAGGATGTTGATTGGCAGGACAGACTCTTCCAACGACCATACTCCCTGAATCCAGAGATCGTTCCAAACACCCCCCAGCCCGTCAGGCTGGCATCGGTGGTTATGATCGACCACCTCGGAGGAAGGAAGGACTTCCCCGGGGATAATGCTTCCGGGCGTAACCACCATTCTAGAGACTCTCTCACCCTGTGGGAGATGATGACACTGCAATCCAGTGAAAACTGTGATCGATCCCAACGGTTCAAGATGAACATTTGGAGAACCCTGGAATGAAATTGGGCAAATGGAATCGCTTCCATTGACGCCACCATCAAACCCAGAAGGCGCATACACCTTCGAAGGGACATTGCTGTCGCAGACTTCATAACCTGTACATGACGAAGAAGACTCGCTTGTTTGTCTGGAGGCAGAGACACCACAGCTCGTATCGTGTCGAAATGCATTCCCAAAAACAGGATTGACTGTGACGGTTCCAGAGACGACTTCTCCCAATTGACCAGCCACCCGAAGTCCTCCAGGAGCTGAAGGGAAAGATTGCGAGCCGTCACCGCCTCCTCCCTTGAGGACGCCACAATCAAAAGGTCGTCCAGATAGGGAAGAATCGTAACCCCCTGTCTTCGCAGAATCGCCATAAGAGGAGCCAGAATTTTTGTAAAAACTCTGGGTGCTGAGGCCAACCCGAATGGCAGAGCCACAAACTGGTAATGGTCCTGGCCTATGGCAAAACGAAGGAAGCGTTGGTGGGCCCTTCCGAAGGGGACATGCAAATAAGCGTCGCGAATGTCGATTGACACCAAAAAATCGTTCTGCGACAAGACCGCCACAACGGAGCGAAGTGACTCCATGCAGAATTTTCGGGAGCGGACATGCCGATTCAATCTTTTGAGATCTAGAACGGGGCGAAATTTGCCCTCCTTTTTGGGGACCACAAAGAGGTTGAAATAAAACCCTCTTCCCCGGTCCTCCGGTGGAACTGGTACCACCACACCCTTCTGTAGAAGGGAATCGACTTCCCGCAGTAGAGCGGCATATAGCTCGGGCTCTGACGGAATGTGGGATTGGCAAAAACTGTCTGGCGGTCGAGAAAGAAACTCTATGAAATAGCCTGCCGACACAACTCGCGTCACCCAGACGTCCGACACGCGGAAAACCCAAATCGGTTCGAATTGGAGCAGGCGACCTCCCACTCGAGAGCCCTCGAGTGAGGCCCTGGCATCAGTCCGTCTTAGCGGGCTTTTTGTCAGCTTCCCGCTTGTCTTGGCGGAAGCTTTGTTTCCAGGAAGTGAGAGATTTCTGAACGTTCTTTTTTTCCCGAAAAAGAGGGACACCCCGATCGCCAAGAGGGCTGACTGAAACGTCCCCTGGACCGAAAGGACCGCCGACTAGTACCGGCACTATGCCTGCCAGCCGCAGAAGACACAGCTCTTCGCTGCGGTAAAGCCGTTTCTTTTGCCTTTGCCTTGGCAATCAGCTCCGTGAGGTCAGATCCAAATAGCTGACCACCCTTGAAAGCCAAAGAAAGCAAACCTTGCTTGGAAACCGCGTCTCCGGTCCACTGTCTAAGCCACAGAGCTCTCCTGACTGTGATCGCCGAGGATTGTGCCCTGGACAGCAGTGAGGCAGTGTCCAAACCTGCATCACTGCCATATCGTGCTGCATCCTCCAATGACTTGAAAAGCCCCTCTACCTCGGATAGTGGGGATCCATCTTGCCATGCCGTCCGTAGACGGTCTAACCAGCTCAGGGAAGCTTTACAAGCACACATGGATCCTAGCACTGCTCTGAATCCATGACCCGCGGCCTTGTAGATGGATTTTGCTGCCATCTCCGGTTTTCTGTCCAGCGGATCCTGCAGACTCGCCTTCCCTTTAACAGGAAGTAATGAGGTTTTGCTAAGCTGGGATAAAGGGACATCCACTTCAGGAGAAGGAATCCAATTATCAATCAACTCCGTCGTACACGGATATAGCGTCTCAAAAAACCGTGTCCCCTGAAAACGTTTATCTGGACACAGGCATTCCTTCTCCACTGCCTCATTAAGCTCGTCCAGAGATGGTAAGGCTGATCGTGACCTATGCGACTCCTGAAACATCCGAGCCGACTTACCAGGACGTCTAGTTACCTCCTCCGGTAACTGTAACGCCTCCCTCATGGCTCCAATAAAAGCCTCTGTACGGCTCAAAAGAGAGGCAGAGTGTCCCTGCCGATCCTCTTTATCCGAATCGGACTCTTCCCCATCCGAGCTTGAAGGGGAACCCTCCATGCCCGAAATCTCCGAGTCGCTAAGCAGGGAAGAAGGCACCGGCCTGTGTCGCTTCCTACCATGAGAGGATCTAGCTGACACCCAATAACCTAAAAGGTCAGAAAGGCCATTAATAGAACGAGTGAGGGCCTCCATTTTGTCATCACTGACACCTCCGACCGCTGCGCTTGATGCCGTCGAGGTCTGTGTGTCAGAAACGCGAGACTGATCCTGTAGCGGATCTGGGAGACGGTCTGCACCTCCTGGACCCTGATCAGACATGCCCTCACACAGTATATGGCAGGACAAAAACCTGTCAGCAACTAGAACAGTGTGGTTTTCAAAGGCAAAACGTACGCTGAAGGGTTAAGCTCTTAAAGAGAGAGCTACCCCAGCTGTCTCCCAATAAAGGGTTAACCGCCAAAGAAGGGGTTAATGTCGCAGACTCCCCACAACCCTTGTGTAATGAAAAGGGTGTGCGAGCCCCAGGTGCCTCATATGAGGTAATAGCAGCAGGACAGTGTTTCAAAGGTATGCCACACTAAAAAAGAACGCCAACGAGATCGCTAACATATTGCGCTGAATTGTACATCGCAATGACGCCAAAGTCGCTAAGGAGATCGCTAACCACTTATGCATCGTCAATGAGATCGCCCACTGTGGCAGCTACTAGCGACAAAAAAACGATCACAAAACTAAGCGACGCTTTTGTGATCGTAGCGGGAGCGTTCCGTGTGACAGTACCTCCTGCGCTGTGGGTGTGAGGGGGTCAAGCTTCTGCCCTGTCAGGTAGAAGTGACTCACCCAGCTGGCCGCGGTGTAGTGACTTCCTTTCGGTCGGTCGGGGGGAGCGGAGAGTGAGGAGCCCGAGAAGGCCTTCAGTAATGGCCGCCGCGCTGAGGAAAGAAGCTCTTCCAATGACCCGGAAGAGAAAAAAGGCAGGGAAGCCACGCCCCCCGCCGGTTCAAAAAAAAGCGCGCGAATCACTCTGCTCCCGCTCCCATGTCCTGCAGGTATCCACCTGCGGACAAAAGTACATAATCACCACACATGAATACATGTAGCAGCGGCTGCCGCAGCGGCCGCTGAAGCACTCAAAACACATTAAAAATGTGGAGTACTCACCCAGCTGAGCGCCACAGGGACCCCTCAGAGATTTGTGGAGCTGTGCCCGTAGCTTCCCCCCAGGGCGGGGAACGCAGTGACCCCAGAAGCGTGGTTTGCGTCCCCGCCAGGGAAGCAATCCTCATCCCCCAGGGCCGGCAGGGACCACCTTACAGGGTAATACAGATCCGCCAAGGGAGAGGTGAGGGTCCAGCAGCGCTGAGACCCCGGAGACCTCTAGACCACTGGCGGTCCAAGTCTCTGTCCGACTAAAATAAAAAAATAAGTCTTCTGAGGAGCTGCTTCCAGCAGCGACTATCCTCTGTGACCTCAAATTTTAGACTGGAGAGCTGGAGTAGGAGGAGCCCTATATGCTGGAGGGGTCGGTCAACACTTTTTTAATCTGAGGTGTGTCTATCCTATGTGGGCTCCGCCTACCCACTAGTAATGACTGTGTCTCCCTTCCTTCATCTGCTGCTGAAAAATAGCCGCTGGTCTGTCGACATGACGTCAGCAGAGGCAGCTGAGTTGCCAGCCTGTGTGGCAACTGTCAAACAGCCAAGAGACATGGAGCCGCAGGGGCTCACTTATTTTTTGAGCACGCCGAAGACACCCGAGCATGCTCAGATAACACCTTTTCCCAGCACATTCGCTCATCATTACTTCCTACCAAAAGCAAGATCAACACCAATATCTAGCCGGCACTATTTACCTCTAATGATTTGGGTGAAGAGTCAATTTTGTTAGCGCCTTTGTCCACAGCAGATGCAGTGAGACTTGTCTGACCTATGGCCAGACCACGGACAGCAAAAATGGCGGTAACGTCATCTACTTTCTCGCTCAGGGCCCTGAAAGATATATATATATAAAAAAAAAAAACACTATATGAATTACAGAATCCGCACAACAAAATTAGAATATTTTCCATGGATTCTTTGGAAAACTCTAGAACACACTTACTTGATTGACACAATCTGTGAGGATGATCCCAACTCCAAATTCATATAAGCAAAATATTTTGCGAGAAATGGTTTCTGAGAAGAGTCCAGGACCCTCACGTAGGCTTTAACAGTTTTCCCAATTTCTACCTGTATAAGTTGAAGAACCTTTGTTAAAACTTTCATGTTCTGTGGCCAACATAATAAATAGATGGGTTTTTTTTTTTTTTTTTTTTGCAAAAAGGCATCGTATTAGTGTTTTGGTTTTTATTAAAAGTGTAAAAATTGCGGGTTTCAGAAATGTAGTATAGCCGAGGAGCAACGCAATGACCACAAATCAACGATATTACCTTGTCCACCACACTAACATCCACCTGGAGAATATCCGACACGTGAACGCCAACTGCGGGCCGGCGCAGGAAAGGCGAGACATAGGTCGTATACCATGACTGATAATGTTCCTGGACGCAAAGGATAAACCTGAAAGACATATTAAGTCATAAAACAGGCGCAGGTCTACAAGTCGTGTCCACCAACGGCGAAGACCATTACAGCCTACCTGCAGAGAACGAGACGTCGACCACAACACATTGATTTAGTGGATTTAATAAATGCAGCTCTAGGTATTCTAACACAGGAAACAGCCAAGACAACAACTTAAATGGTAATTACATACCCAAAGCCCTATAACAGAGGGGTACATGGCAAGAAAGTGTATAAAATAACATTTAGAAATAAGCGAATACAAAAGGAGGGTATAAATAATAATAAATAAATGTACAACTCAAGGACAAAACGATAGATGTGGTGTAGGGTCTCCTAAAAGGACAAACTCACTTCAGGGGCTCGTTCACACAACCGTATTTTCGGTCCAAGTACTGTCCGTGAAAAAAAAAAAAGAACCAATGTTTTTCAATAGGGGGTGGGGGGAGATGAGCATTTTTTTTTTTATTTTCCTCAGACCAAAGCTTCATGTGGGAAAAAAAAAAGATAAAAATGGATAACAAATGAGAAAAAATAAAAAGTTGGCCGAGTTTTCCAGATGAAACCCAGACTATTTTTTTCTATGCTAGTGTGAACCCGGCCTTATGCATCCTCGACATGTTTTTACAGTCCTATTCATTGGAAGGGGACAAGCAAGTCCATAAGAGAGGTATATAGGAGAACCTTCACTTTTATAACTCTTCTCATATAGTAAAGCTCTAACTCATTTTCAAAATACCCTACGGGCGAATTCTGAGTTAAGAGAAGGAGCCCCCAGATCAGGATTTTGTGGCCAGAGTGAAGAGGATTTGCCAGTATTGTCTTTTTCCTCTTTAGGACATGTCCTGTATTTTACAGGCAACCCATTGATTTGAATGATCATTTGGTAATACTTCATTTCCCCTGTGGTGGCGCTGCAGGAAAACTAAACGCTTATTACCCCATAAATTACAGCCGAAGTGGCCAAATTCCAAGCCGTCTTTAACGAATAACTGTCATTTTAATTCTTATTTCATGAGTCAACAGTACATGTGATAATAAGAGAATTTGTAATATTTTGTCAGAGAAATCTGCCTCTTTCATTCTTAAAAACGGCAATTCTCGGGTAAAATTTGTCTTCCATGTACACAGGTTCTTCCATTACTGAGCTAGAAGATGACAGTTGGTGCTCATAAGATTCTATGGAAAACAGTTTCAGTAGAACTTCCAGCACAGTGTCTGCTTCTAGCTCCTCCCACCAAAGAACTTTATAAGCACCAACTGTCATTTCTTATCTCAGTAATGGAGGCATAGTTTATGCAGAAATTCACAACAGGGACGGTTGGGGAGTTGTTTTTGGGGAGTCACAAAGGCCAGCTGGTCGCTGAGAGCCTCAGTTAAGATAATAACTCTGTATACATAATTCCCAGTCCTACAGACTGTCCTCACCCTGACAGTGGTGTCAATGTGCAGACACTCCGCACTAAAGTGCCCAAAATTTAAGGTCTGCTCGGTCAAAGACCCAGTGCCCAGTACTGGTATGGAAGTCACATGGAAATACAATGTATTCCATTTTTAACTTGGCTGTGTACAGAAAAAAAACGCAGTTTTCCCATATAGTACAATAAAGGTATACTAGTGTACACTGGCCAGGAAGTGGCCAAAAAGGACAATCTTTGGTCCCTGATTGGGTGATTGGAGCCCCATGCATACATTTGGTGCTTATACCAAACGCTCAGAAGAGAACCTAAAGCTATGTAAAAGTAACTGGAAAATCCAATTGTAGCTGTTCTTTATTAAACATACACTCTTGTGCTTCTCTCCAACGGGAGACATAGCCCTTATGTTTAATAAGCGAGACGTATGAGATCTAGCAAACGCAACTGTACTCACCGTCACCGCGCCTTTTGATTCTTGAAAAACTGTGTTAATAATATTGGGAATGCTGCTGTTAATAAAGAAATATCCTGATCCCTCTAAAACACGGATTTTGGTAAGAACTTACCGGTAAAATCCTTTTCAGCGAAGGAAGGGAGGGAGACACAGGAATTCATCACTGATGGGTAGGCGGAGCCCCAGATCAGGATGTCACCTCAGATCAAAAGAGTGCTGACTGGCTGGCCCCTCCAGCTCGGGCTCCTCCTACTCAGCTCCAGTCGTACCAAAGCTTTTAGGAAAAGAGCCAAGATCACCAGCGGAGCAACATAACCCCTTCTGAAGGAACTTCAGAGAAAAAACACAAGGATACAGGTTATGCATGCAAAGAAAGCCAAAAACCACAGAGTTCCAGGTACTACTCAGGGAAACCCTGACTACTGCGATGAGCTGGCGATGCTGGAACAGAGCCTTAGCGCGCTGACCTCAGCCCAGATAATCGCTATCAGATAAGGGTCGCGCTGCATCTGAAAACATCAACACACTTCTGCCTTGGGAGGGTGCTGTGTCTCCCTCCCTTCCTTCGCTGAAAAGGATTTTACCGGTAAGTTCTTACCAAAATCCGTGTTTCAGCTGCAGAATGGAAGGGAGGGAGACACAGGAATTCATTACTGATGGGACGTCCCAAAGCAGTTCAAAAATAAGGGTGGGAAAAAACCAACAAGAGGCAGAAACCCAACAACCTTAACAACAAGCGCAACCAGCGCTAAACACAAGTTCATCCAGAACTTTAAACTACAGCTGCCTGCAGGACCCTACGTCCGAGGGCTGCATCAGCGAAAGCACTGACGTCCACTTTATAAAACTTCGTAAACGTGTGGACAGAGCGCCAGGTTGCCGCCCGTCAGAGCTGCACTGCCGAAGCACCTTGGTGAAAAGCCCACGATGAAGCCACAGCCCTCGTGGAATGGGCTTGAATCTTAATCGGACAAGATTCACCCTGAAGACGGTAAGCTTCCAATATAGCTGACCGAATCCAACGAGCTATAGAATCCTTGGAAGCTCGTTGACCACGCCGACGACCGACTGGAACCACAAATAGGGAGTCCGTCTTACGAAAACCTTGAGTAATAGATAGATAAAACTTCAAGGCCCGCACTAAATCCAATGTGTGTAAAGCTCGCTCTTTCACATTCTTCGGATCCGGACAGAATGAAGGCAACACAATATCCTGGTTGACATGAAATTGTGACACCACTTTAGGCAAAAAATCACCCCGAGTGCGAAGCACTACACGATCCGGAAAAAACTCCAGAAAAGGAGGCGAACAAGAAAGAGCTGCCAACTCAGAAACTCTCCTCAAGGAAGTGACTGCAACAAGGAAAGCCACCTTCCAGGAAAGTAAGGAAAGGCTAGCAGAAACCATCGGCTCAAAAGGTTTATGCTGAAGAGCCTCCAAAACAAGGTTGAGCCGCCAAGGAGACACGGGTGCCTTCCGCGGCGGAAACTTACGAGATATACCTCGGAAAAAGGAGAGCACGTCTCTATTTGAAGCAATGGTTCTCCGGAACAATAAGGACAGAGCAGAAATCTGACCTTTCAGGGTGCTGACTGCCAAACCCTTGTCTAGCCCATGCTGCAGAAAAGCCAACAGGTTGGGAATGGAAAATTTTCTCGGGTTCCGAGAGGACCCCAAACACCACGAAAAGAAGGTTTCCCAAATTTTGTGGTAAATCCTAGTAGTAGCCGGACTTCTTGCAGCACGAAGGGTAGCAATGACCTTGGCCGAGAAACCTCTACGGATCAAGATTTCGGTCTCAAGAGCCACGCCGTCAAACGCAGGGACATCAAGTCCGGATGACAAACGGGCCCCTGAGTCAACAAGTCCGGTTGAAGAGGGAGTGGAAAAGGAGGTGCCGCCAACAGCGACATTATTGTCGAGAACCACACCCTTCTTGGCCAGTCTGGAGCTATCAAAATAGCTGGAATTCTCTCTAGTCTGATCCGACGCAGTACTAGAGGAAGTAAGGATATCGGCGGGAATACATAGATCAGCTCGAACTGATCCCACTGAGCCACTAGAGCATCCACCGCCACAGCCTTCGGGTCCTTGTACCTGGACATGAATGTCGGTAACTTGGCATTGGACCTGGATGCCATCAAATCCACTTGGGGGTTCCCCAGCGAGAGCACAGTAGTGCAAAAACTTCCGGGTGGAGGCTCCATTCCCCGGGATCCATCCTTCTGCGACTGAGAAAGTCCGCTGTAATATTCTGAACCCCTGGAATGTGAATCGCCGACAAGGCTGGCACACTGGCCTCTGCCCAAATCAGAATTCGGGACACCTCTACCATGAGTCTGGAACTTCTTGTCCCACCTTGGTGATTGATATACGCGACAGCCGTCGCATTGTCTGTCTGCACTCGGACTGGCAGACCGCTCAAAAGGACCGTCCAATGTTGGAGGCAAAGGAAAATCGCCCTCAATTCCAGGATGTTGATCGGAAGAACAGACTCTTCCGATGACCATACCCCCTGAATCCAGAGATTGTTCCAAACACCCCCCCAGCCCGTCAGGCTGGCATCGGTGGTTATGACTGACCACTTCGGAGGGAGGAAAGACTTCCCCAGGGAGAATGCCCCTGGACGTAACCACCATTCTAGAGAATCCCGCACCGCGCGAGAAATGGTGACACTGCAATCCAGCGATTGCGACTGGTTCCATCGACTCAAGATGAACCTTTGGAGAGTCCTGGAATGGAACTGGGCAAAAGGAATTGCCTCCATGGACGCCACCATCAGTCCCAGAAGACGCATACACTTCCGTAGGGACATTGCCGTTGAGGATTTCATAATCTGTACATGTCGAAGAAGACATGACTGTTTGTCTGGTGGTAGGGAAACTACCGACCGAAACGTGTCGAGATGCATTCCCAAAAAGAGGATTTTCCTCGATGGTTCCAGGGACGACTTCTCCCAATTGACCAGCCAACCGAAGTCCTTCAGAAACTGAAGAGACAAATCCCGAGCCGTCAACGCCTCCTCCTCCGAGGAAGCCACGATCAAAAGATCGTCCAGATAAGGGAGAATCGTAATCCCCTGTCTTCGAAGGATTGCCATGAGGGGCGCCAGAATTTTTGTAAAGACCCTTGGCGCTGAGGCTAAGCCGAACGGCAGAGCCACGAACTGGTAATGATTCTGACCTATGGCAAATCGAAGAAAGCGCTGATGAGCCTTTCCGATGGGAATATGCAAATAGGCGTCGCGAATGTCGATTGACACCAGAAAATCGTTCTGTGACAGAGCTGCCACAACGGAGCGAAGCGACTCCATGCGAAATTTCCGGGCATGGACATGCCGGTTTAATCGCTTGAGATCCAGAATCGGGCGAAAATTTGTTCTCCTTTTTGGGAACTATAAAAAGGTTGGAATAAAAACCTTTCCCTCGGTCCTCTGACGGAACCGGTATCACTACACCCTTTTGTAGCAGAGATTCGACCTCTCGCTGTAGAGCGACAACAAGCTCGGGTTCCGACGGAACGCGAGATTGACAAAAAACATTTGGGGGTCGAGAAGCAAACTCTATAAAATAGCCTGCCGACACTATCCGCGTTACCCAGGAATCTGGAACGCGAGCCATCCAAGTCGCCTTGAAAAGAAGCAGGCGACCCCCCACTCGAGAATCCTCGAGTGGATCCCTGGCGTCAATCCGACTTTGCGGGCTTCTTGTCAAGTTCCCGCTTGTCCTGGCGGAAACTCCGCTTCCAGGGAGTACGAGTTTTCTGAGAGGATTTCTTTCCTGAGAAGGAAGGACGACCCGATCCCCACGAGGAGTGACTAGATCGTCCTCGGCCCCGAAAGGACCGCCGACCACTATAGACGCCAGGCTTACTGGACACCGAGACCATGGCCCTACGCTGTGGTAATGCTGATTCCTTCGCCTTAGCCTTGGAAATCAGCTCTGTGAGGTCGGATCCAAAAAGATGGCCACCCTTGTAAGGTAAGGCCAACAACCCTTGTTTGGAAACTGCGTCCCCGGCCCACTGTCTGAGCCATAAAGCTCTTCTGACTGTGACCGCTGAAGCTTGCGCTTTGGCCAGCAGAGATGCCGTATCCAGACCGGCATCAAAGATATAACAGGCTGCCGTTTCTAACCATTCACAAGTTTCCCGTATCTCAGATAACGGAGATTCATTTTGCAACTCCGTCTTCAGACGTGCCAACCAGCCTAGAGAAGCTCTAGCAGCACACATGGATCCTAGCACTGCTCGGAATCCATGACCCGCAGCCTCATAGCTTGCTTTTGCCGCCAATTCTGTTTTCCTATCCAAAGGCTCCTGTAAGCTCGCTTTCCCCTTAATGGGGAGTAGTGAGGATTTACTAAGCTGAGATAAAGACACATCCACCTCAGGAGCAGAAGTCCAATTAGCCTTTAACTCCGCAGAGCAAGGATAAAGTGTATCCAAGAAATGCGTTCCATGAAAACGCTTATCTGGACATAGACGTTCCTCCTCTATTACACTATTAAGCTCATCCAGAGCTGGCAATGTTGTACGCGAAGCACGGGACTCCTGGAACATGCGTGCTGATTTACCAGGACGACTAGTTACCTCCTCCGGTAACTGTAATATATCTCTCATGGCTTCAATTAATGCCTCCGTACGCTTCGCCATAGAGGAACGCCCCTGCGGCTCGTCCGCATCTGAATCGGATATTTCTCCATCCGAATTTAAAGGGGAACTCTGCCCAATATCAGATATATCTGACTTGCTCCGTGTAGAGGCCGGTAACGGCCTGCGTCGCTTCCTCTGAGAGGAATTAGCAGACACATATTGACCTAAAAGGTCAGACAAGGTGTTGATCGATCGAGCGATATCATCCAATTTTTCACCGCTGTCGACCGCAGCGCTAGACGCTGTGGAGGTCTGCGTATCTGATTGCCGCAATGGCACTGGGACGTGGTCCGCGGCATCTGTCTCACCTGTATGAGCAGGTCAAAGCGGTAATACCAGCAAAAACTATGCGTTTTTTTTTTTTTTAAACGCTGAAGGGTTAACGCTCCACCAGGCAGGGTTACCCCAGCGGTATTCAGTCAAAAAATTTTAGCTGGTAGAAATAACCCTCAGAGGGGTTAATATTGCAAACTCACCACAATATATATATATTAGTGAGCCCCAGCCAATTTTATGTCTCTAATGAGACTGCAGCTGCAGGATAGCGATCGCTGCGCTGCGGGGTGAGGAATCAGCACTCACCCAGCTGGCCGTGGTGTCTTATGAGGAGAGGAGCGGTCTGAGGAACCCAGGAGCCTGTGTAATGGCCGCCACAGTGAGGGAGTCGCAGGAGAAACGCCAGAGCGCGCGTCTTCCTGCTCAGAAGACCGGGAATAGTTAGGCCACGCCCCCTGCTAGCTCAAATAATGAGCGCGAACTCCCCCCGCTCCTGCTCCCTCTCTGTCCTGCAGGTATCTGCCTGCGGACAAAAGATCACCACATCTATAATGTAACAGCGCTGTCACCGCAGCGCTGAAGCATACTGACATACAAGTAATAGCGCTGCTCACTCAGACGCTAAAGCACTCACACATAATAATAATAAAAAAATTGTGTGGAGTACTGACCAGCCAAAGTGCCACAGGGACCCTCAGGGGTTTCTGGCGCTGTGCCCATGCTTCCCCCCAGGGCGGGAAGCGCAGTGACCGCACGTGTGGTTTGCGCCCCCGCCAGGGAAAACTCTCCTCATCCCACAGGGCCGGCAAGATTCTGCAGGGACCATTATGTAGTTACAGATCCGCCAGGGGAGAGGCTGGTGAAATACACTGATAAACATGTAATAGCGCTGCTCACTCAGACGCTAAAGCACTCACACATAATTATAATAAAAATTTTGTGTGGAGTACTCACCAGCCAAAAGCGCCACAGGGACCCTCAGGGGTTTCTGGCGCTGTGCCCATGCTTCCCCCCAGGGCGAGGAACGCAGTGACCGCACGTGTGGTTTGCGTCCCGCCAGGGAAGCTCCCCTCATCCCCCAGGGCCGGCAAGGATTCTGCAGGGACTTTGAGTAAATACAGATCCGCCAAGGGAGAGGTTGGGGTACAGCAGCGCTGATACCCCTGAGACTTCTAGACCAACTGGTGATCCAAGTCTCCTGTCCGAATATAAAATAATAAAATCTTCTGAGGAGCTGCATTAGCAGCGACCATCCTCTGGACCTCAAATCTTAGACTGGAGCTGAGTAGGAGGAGCCCGAGCTGGAGGGGCCAGCCAGTCAGCACGCTTTTGATCTGAGGTGACATCCTGATCTGGGGCTCCGCCTACCCATCAGTAATGAATTCCTGTGTCTCCCTCCCTTCCATTCTGCAGCTGAAATTGTGAATTCAGCCTGAAAAGAAAAACAAGAACAAAACTATGAATTCTAAAAAAAAACAAAAAAAAAAACAAACAAAATTTTTACATAAAACAAAAACCCTACATATGTTGCGGCTGTCGAACAGCCGCGAGGACTCGTACATATTTTTCGAGCACGCTGAAGACACTCGGTTAGCACCCGAGCATGTTCAGATAACACCTTATCCAAACACGTTAGTTTATCACTAATTAAAAGAATTATCTGGTTTACAATTGTTGCTGTTCCAATATATAGTGCAAAAATATTACTTATCGATCCTCAACCTCCCCTGGTCTAACGCTCCATCTCCGGCTGATCAAGGTCGATTGGCTGTAGATATGACGTCACCATTGCTGCCTATCATTGGGCTCAGTGACTTGTCGTCGTCTACATTGGTAGAGCAGCTGAGTCCAGCGATTGGATGCAGCGGTAGCGTGCAATGTAGACGTGACGTCCACACTGCAGCCCATCAACAATGATCAAAGCTCTGTGCAAAGGCTGTGGTGGCCCATTATTTCAAGTGCGTTCATTTTATCAAGCAGAAACGCACATCTGCCCAGCCTCCCAACTTCTTGATGCTGGGGTCGGGCGCTCCTGCTTGAGTGACAGTGCAGCTCAGCAGCATGGGTTGCCACCGGTGTTAACTGCTCTTCCAATTCTGCTATATGAAGATGCACCCTTGACATTAGATGTGCACTGGGATTGGAAGGAACTGTCTAGGATTAAGAGTAAGGCTGAGCGGACCCATGGAAGTTCAGCTTCTGCTACCTGACCCGAACGTTATTTCAAAGTTCGGTTTGGGTATTAGAACTGTTCCCAGAATCCCAATGAAAAATAATGGTTTCTCTCTATCTGTTCCCCCTGATGAAGCAACTGTAAAACGCGCATTGGGTGCATGGTGGGTATCTCTGCCTATAATGTTTGGCATCTAATATGTAATACGCCTTTCTTGCATTGGGGTATTATCTTCTCCACCCTTTTTTCTGCTTGCTATGACTACAGATCTAGCACTGTGACACATTATATTCTATATGGACTGCGGGTCACACTCTTATTATCCATGCTGTCGGCTCTTATTCTATGGCGACTTTATGTAGAACTACTAGAGACTCCTCAATATAAGTAGCATTTTTTGTCATCTTATATATTACAATTCAACCCTACAGCATATTTCAGCATTTAGTCCCCACAGTCCCAGAGTATTCCTCACTCACTCGGCTTTTTTGTCTGTGTGTCTGAAGATTTTTTTGAAAAATTCCCTATGTGTTTTTTAACATCTGTACTAATAAATTGATCTTTTAATTAAATAAATATTTAATTAATTTAAATTGTCCTGGCACATTCTTTCTCCCCTTGTTGGTATCAGTTCAATTCATTAGTGCCTTGAGGGAGACATTACCCCCATCTGGGTTCACAATTTCCTGTTTCTCACTTTTATTTTAGTTAAAAATGCTAGATCTCCTGCTAAGCTAGTATGAGGGACAGAAGAGGTTTGCGAGACCATCGTGTATGCCAGGATTTCAAGTCCCAGATGTTTGACCCTGATCCGGTTTTTTAAGGGTGGGACTAGGGGCTCTTCTGGGCAATTATTCTAATTAATGTGATTTGGTAAAATCATCTATGGCTGCATTCTATTTTCTTAAATAAAAAGTGACATGCAGACTTGTGAATCCTCATGAAGCGTACACTGTGAGCTTTCAGGATTCTCAGATGCTGGCGCTGAGAGTGGGACTACAAATATGCGATTTGCATACATGCAGTCATGTGTCGACTAGACGTGCGCGGCCTCACTCAATACAAGTGAATTGATTGTGCCTGGACATATCTAGTTGGAATGTGGCCGGATGTTGGCAAATCATATACTAGCTGTCACATGATCGCCTGCTCCCGGCACCGGAGAATCCTGACAGCACGCAGTGTGCGGATTCGCAAGTCTGCAGCCACATATGGTGAATGCCGCTTGAGCCCCTTGCCTGGACAACCCCTTTAAGATCAGATGAAGTTTGTCTGTTCTTTTTCAATTTAGTCCGAAGGGCGAGCCGTCATATTCAACCAAACCTCACCGTGACATCCGGATGATTATAGATGGAAATTGATCCAGGGTTCACTCTCACATCCTCCACAAGAAGAAGCTCTAAACTGGCGGCAACTGGTGCGAGTGATTTGGACTGGAACAGAAAAGACAATTAACTGAAGTGCAAAATATCAGACAAAAAAATAGATCACAAATCAGGAAATCGGCATAGACAGAATGCGCAATAACTACAAAAATCCCTGAGTATATTAGTTAGAGGGGAAGAGTGCACAGGTAATATATTTACAGTCTTCTTTGTTTGCAGCACTGTGTAATTGCAAGGGAAATGCAGCAACCAAAAAGGATGACAATTTTATTTTTTGGGGTTTTTTAGAGCACAGTTTAAACTATTTCGTATTTTGACAGATAAGACTTTCACAGACATTGGTACCAAATGTCTTTTTCATTTCTGTATTTTTAAAACGGAAAAGGGGGCGATTTATTTATTTTTTTACTTTTTAAAACTACATTTTTTTTCAGACCCCCCCTATGTTAAAATCACTTGATTGCTTAGACCATATACTGCAATGTTACATAATTGAAGTATATAGGTAAACTGACATTCTCCTATGAAGCCCGGACAACGGCAGAGGCTGGACTTCATAGTAGGACCAACATGGCAGCGAAGGGAAGCTTTGCTCCTGAGCCAGCTCCATACACGCACACCCAGTGTGTGATGGCTGCACAGATACGGCAATGCAAGTGAAAGGGTTAAAATTAAAACCCTTGTACCTATGCATGCCCGATTGCATATTGTGCCATAAGGCCTCATCTGCATTACAATGAACAATGGGATCATTTATCAGAATCACACAGACTACCAAGGCTTTTGCAACTTACCAGTGCTCTGACATTAGCGGCTTTGAGATGAGATTCCTGGTAATTATTTGCTTTGGCGATAATAACTGCTGTACCGGATACTTGATGAACATGAACAGTGTTCAGACCTAAAACAATGACCGTAAATGAGATCTCATAGCGTCATCGTTACAATCAGTCACATGGAAAACATGAATGGACGGAATACCGTGCATCTTCCTTTGACCACTTCCATCTTCTTGCTGGCTATATTCCATGGGTTTAAAAAGATCAAAGTTGGCCAATGTCATCTTAGAGGAATCCCACTCCACAGCCAAGGAGGAAAAGTTGTCAAACTTTCTTCCCTGGTGATCGTAGGCCGACAACTGCAGTAACTGATTCCGATAGTTGGAAACTGGGATCTAGGACAAAATAAAAAGGTACGCAGATTTAATGTGTAAATCGTGAACGGAATACATTTATACCAATAGGGGATATAATCACATATGTGCTTCAGTGATCCATACATGGTGTACAATAATAAATTATATTGTGGTACAATGTTAGCCAGAAAAATCGATGTGAATACTTTTCCATCCAATTATGACAAGAGCATTCTTAAGGTGATACCTTTATTGGCTAACCAGAAAATTATATGTTCGCTAGCTTTCAGAGCTCAAGGCTCCTTCTTCAGGCACTCGACCGCTACGTCATCAGAGGTCATTCTCGCAATGCATCCCTGGGAACTGAACTTGCCGGCAGCGTCGCTGAGGAGTGGGAAGACTCCGGGGGCCGACGGAGGATAAGTATATCAATATTTTTTATTTTTTACATTACTCATTAGTAAACAGTGGGTCACACTTGTCAGCACTATGCGTGACAAGTGTGAACAACTTGTCAATCACTTTTCCAAGCGATGCTTCAAATCGCTTGGAAAAGCGCAAGCATTCTGCAAGCTAAAAACACTTGCAAAATGCTTGTGTTTTGCAGGAAACGCATACTAATTATGTATGCGTTTTACCTGCGACGGGGAGTTGCGCAAATGCTCTGCAAAATTTCGGAGCATTTGCGCAACGTGTGCACATAGCCTAAAAGAGCAAAGAATTAAACCTATGTTCTAAACTGTTCTGCTGTAAAGGATCAGGGAAGGCTGCATGATGATCGTGGGAGTTGTTGATATGGAGATTATACATATATATATATTTAGATTATATTATATCACCAACTCCCATGGCCATCGTGCAGCCTTCCCTGATCCTTTACAGCAGAACAGTTTAGGCTGGTTTCACACTTGCGGATGGAGGTGCTGCGGAGGGCTGCGTACTTCCTCCGTGAAGCTCTGCCCACCGCCGCACCTACTCCGGTCAGCTCCGCCAACGTCTGCATGCGTTTTCTTCATGCAGCCTGCGTACCTATATTTAACATGGGTATGCAGGGCCATGCGGATGCATCGTTTTGACGGTGCGGCAACGGTGACAAAATGCAACATGTTGCTTTCGGCACAGGTTGCCGCACCGTCAAAACAATGCATGTGGACGCATCCGCATAGCCCTGCATACCCATGTTAAATATGGGTACACAGGCCGCATGCAGAGGTAAGCGGCGCTTCACGGAGGAGGTGCGGCGGTGGGCGGAGCTTCACGGAGGAAGTACGCAGCCCTCCGCAGCACCTCCATCCGCAAGTGTGAAAGTGCAAAAATGCAGCAAAAAAAAAACAGGTATCAGTTTTTCCCGCAAAAATCTAACAAAATTAAATCAGGCTTTTTTATTTTTTTTGGGTGGGGTGGTGACTAAACTTTTACCAACATGCTTTTTGTAAGTAGCTTCTTTACTGCCAAGAGAGCAGGTTTCGCCAGCTTCCCCCCCCCCCCCCCATTATCAGGTTTTACAAAAATGCCTAGTAGACAAATGAAAGAGTACGCAACTGCTTTCAAGAGGATCCTGAAGGAAACTTCCCTACACTAGGGACTGTGCAATCAAAAGTCTGTGAAGAACGCTTCAGAAAATAAATAAACCAGATCCACCCTTTTTGGGCTGTGCATATTTGTATATATAGCTTTCTACAGACAATTGATGAAAATACTAGATGTAGGACCATCCTGATTGGGTCACCTTGTCGCGGAGGGATGGCTTTTATGCTTTTTTTGATCAAACTAATGTCAACCAAGCACCCCAATGTTATTTACATGTACTACTATTCACTTGCTGCTTACTTACTGTAGAGTATTTGCTCATTGATTTCCCCCTAGGTTTTATGTTTATGGCCACAGTGTGAATGTGCACCTACACATTGCACTTATACCAACAAGTGTTTGGCACATTTCTTTGTTTTTTACTTAAAACACAAAAAATAAATGGATTTAATAAGAATACCTTCAGATGACAACATGTGTGGGAAGTGAAGTTACTCGTCGGTCATATGGAGGTAAGGTGAACACAAGGATTTCCGTCTAACATTTTATTTACCAGGGAGGAATATTATAGCGGTAGATCCAAAGCACCAACCCCCCAGGTGAAACGGCTTACTTTATGACTACGGCTCACCCGGTTTTTCAAGCCTTCTGTGTATATACTGTAAGCTTTTCAGGGGATATAGCTCTGGGATCGCCGTCTGGGTAGACAGAGTGGCACGGAAACAGTTCATTCAGACAGCAGTTCTGGTGAAAACTGGCCGCAAGCAGCTTTATTAAAGTCCACAGCAAACAGATATAAAACAAATCATAAACAGAAGACCTAGGCTTGTCTAGCCACTTACTACACTTAGATAGATTTCCCTATCTATCCGGGTCCCGACTCTACCAGCCGGGGCCAAAACAACACATATGTTCAGCATTTACCAGCATTTACCAGCATTGAGGTCAACAGAGTCTCCTCCTTGTGTCTGAAGGCACCTTCAACGTCCAGACTTGAGAGAGCTCCCCTCCTATTCAGCTGCTATCCGCATAGATTCTCACAGAGACTACTCCTGTGTCCGGGGTACATCGAGCACCCAGACTGAGATAGCTCAAACTCCTGGAGACACCTTCTGTGCCTGGACCCCTCCTGTGTCCAGACTAAACGTGCTCTCTGACTGTGTTCGCAGACACCTACTTCTGGTCTCCTAATTAACAGCTGAATGGTTTCAGGCCTGAGCTGCAAGTGTGTGCTGAATGTAAGGTGTAGTGACCTTTCTCTACCACTAGGTTTACAAAGCCACACATTTCCCTTATACCATACAGCACAGTACCTAGGTGAAATGTACACCCCATTCGACACATATTCCTTCACTGTCTCACATATCCCCTCCCTCTTCTCCAGACCGGAGGGCTGGTCATCCAGACCGGAGGGCTGGTCAACAATCCAAAAGAGACAGCGAACTCTGGACCAGTCATGGCCTTCATCAGCTTCATCTTCACTACTGTCATCTGTATCTTCACCTGAGCCATAGCCAACATCAGCTTTCTCTTCATCTGAAGCATCCGCACTACCCTGTACCCTCCCAGGCCTATGCTCTCTGCGGGCCTCGGGTATCCTGCACGGTTTCATCTTGACCTTAGGGCCGGGCTCAGTTTCGATATAGTGCCTGGCCAGAGAAGTACGACTCGGCACATCAGAACACTTCTGCTGACTCTTTCTCAGAAACTCACGTACCTCCTGTCCCTGGTGCACTGACCATGTGTCACCAACTATCACAGAAGGTATAGGGGGTTTTTCACTTTTCTCCAGTTCCCCTTGAACCTTCTTTACTTCATTGAGCTTCTCCAGAAGATGCTCATGGCTCTCATCACGCTCCTTCATCACAGTTTGGAGTTTTTTCTGAGAAGTAATCAATTCATCTTGTACCTGTTGGCCGTCCTTTATGTCTTCAGCCCCTTCTTCAGGCTCTTCTGGTAGGACATGCTCAGAAGCCCTACCGTCAGTCTTACATTCTACTTCTTCATTCACATCATTATGGTCTCCAATATCTCCATTTATTCCAGCTTTCAATTCTCCTTGATAGCTGCATCTGTATACTCAGAACCCGCCGGATTCTTCTCTTCCACCACGTTCTGCATCCCATCTGAGCTCCCGTGTGTCTGCAGCGGCAACGGAGTGACACACCGCTTTTCCCATTTATTGGGACGTGGCTCCGATGTAGACTCCATGAAAGTGCGCTTGAGCTCACCAACGCCAGCCTGATGTCTCAAAATCTCATCTTGTGACTTATCCAGATCCTTGGTATCACTCGGGAACACCGCTGGGGCTCCGGGCGCCGAACTTCCAGCCTGAGCTTCACGAGTTGCGGCTACTGATCCGGACCATAACCCGTCCACGCCGCTGTCTTCGGCAGAAACAGATTCCTGGACAGAGTCAGTCCCCATATCTTCAGTCTTGTTCCTCACAGCTTCACTTGAGACCTCAGCTTCTGATGAGGCATCTGGCTTGGTGACCACCACTTCCATGGCTTTTTCCACCTCTGAAGCATTACCTTCAGAGTCCTGGGCAGGATGCAGCTCCATACCATACATTGATAACTTCTCCTCTTCAACAGCATCCACTTGTGCTGTTTTCAGTTTCAGAGTCCTGCCTTTAAAGCTCAGCTCTCCTCCTTTCACCTTAGTCTTTGCCAGGGAACCGGCCAACTGTAAAACATCTTCAGATGCCATCTTCTGTCCGGCTGTAAGGTCAGCATCAGCTTTCTTCTCAGGACTCTCAACCTCCTCTGCTACCATGCCTTCCTCATTTGCACTGGTTGCTTTATGGTCATCAGATGATTCACTATCACTACCACTATCCCTGTCTGACCCCTTTTTCTCAGCCACATCTGGCTCACTGTCAGGGCTATACACTTCATTTTCATTCACATCCTGCTCACTGTCAGGGTTATACAATTCATTTTCATTCCCATCCTGCTCACTGTCAGGGTTATAGAATTCATTTTCATTCACATCCTGCTCACTGTCAGGGTTATACAATTCATTTTCATTCACATCCTGCTCACTGTCAGGGTTATACAATTCATTCTCATTCACATCTTGATCTGGAACCTTAGTTAACATGTCATCCACAACATTAACTTCACCATCTGGTCCCTGGTTTCCCTCAGGTGGTCCCTCAAGTATGTGACTATGTGACAACCCCAGCACTATACTTCCATATAGCTCAGGCACTAGGAGCTGGCTCACGACCTCTCCCTGGACTTCAGTGTCCCTATACAACAGGTTATTGTTTATGGCAACATGAGGAAACCTCTCCTCAGAGCCAGGCTCCTGGGAAACCTCATTTAGAACATTTATATTTTCCTGTGCCGTTTTAAGAGAGGGGTCTCGCCACTGCTCACTCTCAAAATTGTCACAGGACACAGGCAAGTCAGGGACACTCGGTTCCCGAGAACCACCATCCTCGTCTCCCAACATCACCTGCAAAGGAATTTCATCACTATCATGATCATTATCATGATCATCATCATCATCATCATCATCATGATCATCATCATCATCATCATGATCATCATCATCATCATCATGATCATCATCATCATCATCATGATCATCATCATCATCATCATATCATCATCATCATCATCATCATCATCATCACATAAGTTTAACGGCCCACTAGCATTGTGTTCCGCCCCTCGGGACTGCGCACCCTCAATAGGAGCTTCATCACACTGTCCATCAGAAACATTTTTCCCCCAGAGATCCTTAGATCGGGGAAAGTCATTACCCAATATAACGGGTTGCACCAGGTTCTTCACTACCCCCACTTCATATGAAACCTCCCGCGTTTGGGGATCAAGTCCACGGCAGTCTCTGGGTACACTTTGGTGTCTCCATGGATGCACACCATACTGAGGTGCTTATCAGGGATGAAGTCCCTATCAATCAGGCTGTCACATACGGAAGTCACTGGACTCTCTGAGTCCAAGAGGGCCTGTGCTGGGCAGTCATTTACAACCACCGGGGACACCTGTGGTCCAGTCTCTTCGGCTGAGGTGGACACACACACAGGTTCTGCGCAGAGAGAGAGGGATCTGCCAACATCACAATACATAGGCTCCCCCTCTATTGGACAGTTGGCTGCAATTTCACAACATCTCCAACCCTGTCCATCACACTTTTCCACCCACATGTCCCCTCGGGCCTGAACCCGCTTATCAGCATACCCCATGTCCCCAACAGCTGGAACGCTCTTACCGCGAGAGTTCAGCGTCCGGGAACTCTGAAGTGACGACCTCTCAGACGGCTGGTCACGGAGGCAGTCTTTGCTGGCGAAGGCCTTCTCCATCAGGCTGACCAGACGATTGGCGTCCTGGTGGTCTCCTTGTACGACCTCTGGCTGTACCTCAGGAGGACATGCTCGGGTGTAGCGGTTCACTATCACCTTTCCAACTCCATAATCAGGTTTGCTGACTGCAGACTCCCAACTGCATCTCCAGTCATGAACTCTCCTGGCACGGGCTGTCACCGTAACACCCAGCCGGGTAAGAATCTCCGCTTTCAGCTTGGCATAGTCTTGGCTGTCCTGCTCGCTCAGGTCAGCATAGGCCCTTTGGGGTTCTCCAATCAGATAGGGTGCGACCATCATGGCCCATTCAGATAGGGGCAGATTCTCCTTCTCTGCCAATCTCTCAAACCTAGTGAGATATACCTCCACATCATCACGAGGTGTCATCTTTTTCAGGGACCGTCTTACCGCCTTCTTTACAGCGGACAATGCAGGTGACTTTGCAACACCACTTTGGGACGATGCGCCGCAAGTCCCTGCAGTGCTGCAACCTGCTCAAAAAACAACCGGTCATTCTCCTGCTGCTGCTGCAGGAATTGCTGCTGGGCCTGCTGTATGCGCTGCTGGTGCTGCAGGCGCTGCTGCTCCATGCTCTGCTGCATGCTTCGCTGGGCCTGGACCAGGTACTCAATGAGCTCCTCCATACTGCCGGACTTATCTGTCTCAACCACGGCAGTCTTATGTTGCACATTAACTTGCGCCATTTGTTCAAACAGCGCCTCCATGCTGTCATCCATGCTGTCAGACTTCTCTGTCTCAACAACGGCAGTCTTCACTCAAGACATACACACTCCACAGTCTTTTCCACAGAAAATTCAGCTCTGCTGTGCAGACACTTTTTTTTTTTTTTTTTCTCTGCAAACTCTATTAGAGCCAGTGTCTCTTTAAGACTGCTCCAATAGACGTTTCTCCTTTGCTGCTGCACACTCCACAGTCTTTTCCACAACAAGTTCAGCTTTGCTGTGCAGACACACTTTTTTTTTTCTTTTGCAAACTCTATTAGGGCTACTGTCTCTTTAAGACTGCTCCAATCAGACGTTTTTGCTGACACACTTTTTTTTTTTTTTCTGCTGCTGTTTCAACAGACTTCTCTCCTTTATTGCTGTCTCTAAGCCACTGTGCTGCACACACATTCCAGCATCAATTGTATCAGCCACTGTGCTGCCCCAGCATTCTCCGCCAATTGTAAGCTTTTCAGGGGATATAGCTCTGGGATCGCCGTCTGGGTAGACAGAGTGGCACGGAAACAGTTCATTCAGACAGCAGTTCTGGTGAAAACTGGCCGCAACCAGCTTTATTAAAGTCCACAGCAAACAGATATAAAACAAATCATAAACAGAAGACCTAGGCTTGTCTAGCCACTAATTACACTTAGATAGATTTCCCTATCTATCCGGGTCCCGACTCTACCAGCCGGGCCAAAACAACACATATGTTCAGCATTTACCAGCATTGAGGTTCACAGAGTCTCCTCCTTGTGTCTGAAGGCACCTTCAACGTCCAGACTTGAGAGAGCTCCCCTCCTATTCAGCTGCTATCCGCATAGATTCTCACAGAGACTACTCCTGTGTCCGGGGTACATCGAGCACCCAGACGGAGATAGCTCAAACTCCTGGAGACACCTTCTGTGCCTGGACCCCTCCTGTGTCCAGACTAAACGTGCTCTCTGACTGTGTTCGCAGACACCTACTTCTGGTCTCCTAATTAACAGCTGAATGGTTTCAGGCCTGAGCTGCAAGTGTGTGCTGAATGTAAGGTGTAGTGACCTTTCTCTACCACTAGGTTTACAAAGCCACACATTTCCCTTATACCATACAGCACAGTACCTAGGTGAAATGTACACCCCATTCGACACATATTCCTTCACTGTCTCACAATACTAATAAATGCAAGTTCTGTAAAGATAATAACACATCTGTGTTCTTGAAGATCAACACTTGGTGGTGGGATATGTGCCAAGTGCGGTACACACCTTTTGGCGGCAGAAGAAAGATTCTGACTTCATTCAAGTTTCTGCTTTATCTTTATGCTTTGTTCATAGCTTCACACAAAAAAAAATCTATTCTGCAACATAAGGACTACATTTATTCAGATATTTGGCATTAAAAGGGTATTCCCATCTCCAAGATCCTATCCCAATATGTAGGAGATGTAATAAAAATATTAGCAAATACCTCCAAATAGAAATGTAGTACAGTTCTTCTGATTTGCCATGTCGCTTACCCCATGTGCAGGGCAATGCAGTAGCTTAGGTATCCATGATTACGAACACTCATATAGTGAGTTAGTACTTAGTGGCAGGGTGGATAAAAATCAATCATTTTTTTAAAAAAATCGGATTTTTTTGATTTAAATCAGATTTTTTTCAATAAACTGCTTTTTGAGGAAAATATTTTACCATCCAAAGGTTTTTCCATCATGAGATAAAGCTGAGTTGTTTAACTCAGTAGAATAAAGGCTGTATATGTGTAACATTCACAATGCCATGCTCTTCCAGAGGTTTCTGTAGGATTAGTGGGCAGTTTCTCTCCATATATTATCACAGACACTCGCTTTACTTACGCAGTTCTCAAAACTGAATTTGACTCCGCAGAGGTCCCAGCCTCTTCTTCACGGCAAAAATGTTACAACATGTCATGAACAGAGTTGAGAAAAAGACCTTAATCCTATTGTTCTACAAACCTATATGAATACAGAATCAACCCCTTCAGTGCCAAGTCCAAGAAGTTAGACAATATGTTTCTGATTGTTTGGAGTGGAATAGATCTGCACAACACAAGAAGAATGTGAATCTAAGTGTGAGGAGGAGGAAGGGCAAGCAGACAAGAAAATGAAAGTGAAACTTTGAGCACAATACTGCAGCATAGCCACAGACAGACAAGTCTGGATCTGTTTGTGTGTACGATCTGAGGTTTATTACATTCTTTCCTTATAATGGCAGCAGGCCGTAAAAGAGACCCAGTTTGGGAATATTTTAATGAAGCTCCTTCGCCTATCGGTAAGGCAGGCATGCGTGCAAAATGCAAACGATGCAACAAAGAGATGCAAGGCCTGGTGGCGCGAATGAGGCAACATCATGAGAAGTGTGGTGATGAAGATGACCAAAGAAACACTTCTGAACAGGCAGGATCTTCAGGTTGGTAAACATTTTTATTGAATCCTATTTCTAAAGACTGAACTGTCATGTGTGAGAAAAATTATATTTCTTATTATTACTGCATGTTACTGTCATTTGGTACAGTTATGAAGAAAAACAAATATTCCTTTTGGGGCAGTGCTGTGTTGTGTACAATAAGCAGAAATTGTATAAACAATAAAATAACAGCATCGACTTTTTTTGTTTAGGGGAATTCATGGATTCTGGAAACTATCCACCTCCAAGATCACCATCATCCTGTTCTACAGTTTCAGAGTTATCCATCCAGGATAGTGCTTCATTAGCAGCAGCATCATCATCAGACACCCACAGCCACATATCACCATCACCCAAAAGGAAGAAAAAACCTTTACCTCCTGGAACCACCATAGATAGGTTTGTGATAAGAACTAGCAGATTAGAAAAAGAGTTGATTGATGAAAAAATTGCCCAGTTTATTTATGCAACAAACTCTTCTTTCCGTCTGACTGAGAACCCACATTTCATTAATATGGTTCAGTCACTGAGACCAGGATACAGTCCACCCAGCAGAGCTGATGTTGCAGGGAAACTGCTGGATCAAGTGTATGACAGAGAAATGGAGCAATGTGCAACAGCTCTGGAGGGTAAAATTGTTAACCTAAGTATTGATGGGTGGAGTAATGTCCACAATGATCCTATTGTATGTGCTTGTATAACAACAGAAGAAGGTAAAGTCTTGCTTGCACAAACAACTGATACGTCAGGAAATGCACACACAGCAGAATACTTACAAGAAGTGGCAGTAAAAGCTATAACAACATGTGAACAAAAATTCAAATGTCTAGTACGCAGTTTGGTCACTGACAATGCTGCAAACGTATCCAAGATGAGAAGAAATTTAGAAGAGCAGGGAGGGAATACAAAGCTAATAACATATGGTTGCAGTGCTCATTTGCTGCACCTCTTAGCCAAAGACTTAAGTGAAAGTGTTCCAGAAATAAAGGCTAATGTTGTTGAAATTGCTAAATACTTCCGTAATAATCATTTTGCTGCAGCAGCTCTGAAAAGGATGGGTGGAACCAAGCTAACGCTCCCACAAGATGTTAGATGGAACTCTGTGGTGGACTGTTTTGAGCAGTATATCAAAAACTGGCCTATTCTGATGACACTTTGTAAAGAAAATCGAGATAAAATAGATGGCACTGTCACAGCCAAAATCCTCAACATTGGGCTTAAGAGAAATGTTGAACATATGCTGAGCTTCCTGAAACCCATCTCTCAAGCTTTAAACAAAATACAGAAAAATAGCTGTTTTATTGCGGATGCTGTTGAAATTTGGAAGGAACTGAGTGAACACTTAAAAACAGAACTACACATGGACAGAATTAAATTACAAGCAGTAAACAACGAATGGGACAAGCACTGACTCCAGCTCATTTTTTGGCAAATATTGTAAATATCCAATATCAGGGTCAAAACCTAAGTGCTGAGGAAGAGGAGTTAGCTATGACATGGGTATCCGGCAATCATCCATCTTTAATGCCAACTATAATAAACTTCAGCGCTAAGGGGGAACCATTCAAGAAATATATGTTTGCTGAAGATATTTTAAGGAAGGTCACACCAGTAAACTGGTGGAAGTCACTTAAGCGCTTGGATTTAGAGACTGTTCAAGTAATGATTTCACTTTTAACAGCAGTAGCTTCTTCTGCAGGTGTTGAAAGAATATTTTCTTCCTTTGGACTCATTCATTCTAAATTGAGAAATCGGTTGGGACCCAATAAAGCAGGAAAGCTTGTTTTTCTTTTCCAGATTATGAATAGGAACAAAGAAGAAGATGATGATGAAGATGACGACGAGTGAGCTACAGAGGACAGCAGGGACAGTAGTATTTAAGTTTTTCATGTGTCGGCTGGGCTGAAAGTCTAAGTTTCTTAAAATATATATATTTTGTTTAGCCAAATTAGTTAACAAACATGGATGTTTGTTTAAGCAAATAACTTATGCTGTAATGTTGTTATTGTTTCAGTTGAATAAATCTATTTAAATTGTTATTAAGGTCAGGATTATTTTTCTCCTTCCTAAGTACAACAGAACAGTGGTGTCCAAATATGAATGATTAACCCATTAAACTGGGGAGAAAAAAGTAATATAAAAAGTGATTCTAAAAATCTTCATCTACAGTCATGGCCAAAAGTTTTGAGAATGACACAAATATTAATTTTTACAAAGTCTACTGCTTCACTTTTTCTAATGGCAATTTGCATATACTCCAGAATGTTATAAAGAGTGATCAGCTTAACAGCAATTACTTGCAAAGTCAATATTTGGCTAGGAAATGAACTTTATCCCCAAAACACATTTCAACATCATTGCAGCCCTGCCTTAAAAGGACCAGCTAACCTCTTTTCAGTGATTGCTCCATTAACACAGGTGTGGGTGTTGATGAGGACATGGCTGGAGATCAATCTGTCATGATTAAGTAAGAATGACACCACTGGACACTTTAAAAGGAGGCTGGTGCTTGGCATCATTGTTTCTCTTCTGTTAACCATGGTTATCTCTAAAGAAACACGTACAGTCATCATTGCAATGCACAAAAATGGCCTAACAGGGAAGAGTATCGCAGCTAGAAAGATTGCACCTCAGTCAACAATCTATTGCATCATCAAGAACTTCAAGGAGAGAGGTTCCATTGTTGCCAAAAAGGCTTCAGGGCGCCCAAGAAAGACCAGCAAGCGCCAGGACCATCTCTTAAAAGTGTTTCAGCTGTGGGATCGGGCTACCAGCAGTGCAGAGCTAGCTCATGAATGGCAGCAGGCAGGTGTGAGTGCATCTGCACGCACTGTGAGTCGGAGACTCTTGGAGCAAGGCCTGGTCTCAAGGAGGGCAGGAAAGAAGCCACTTCTCTCCAGAAAAAACATCATGGACAGACTGATATTCTGCAAAAGGTACAGGCAGTGGACAGCTGAGGACTGGGGTAAAGTTATTTTCTCTGATGAATCCCCTTTTCGATTGTTTGGGACATCAGGAAAACGCCTCATTCGGAGAAGACAAGGTGAGCGCTACCACCAGTCTTGTCTCATGCCAACTGTTAAGCATCCTGAAACCATTCATGTGTGGGGTTGCTTCTCAGCCAAGGGAATCGGCTCTCTCACAGTCTTGCCTAAAAACACAGCCATGAATAAAGAATGGTACCAGAATGTCCTCCAAGAGCAACTTCTCCCAACCCTCCAAGAGCAGTTTGGCGATCAACAATGCCTTTTCCAGCATGATGGAGCTCCTTGCCATAAAGCAAAGGTGATAACTAAATGGCTCAGGGAACAAAACATAGAGATTTTGGGTCCATGGCCTGGAAACTCCCCAGATCTTAATCCCATTGAGAACTTGTGGTCAATCATCAAGAGACGGGTGGACAAACAAAAACCTAAAAATTCTGACAAAATGAAAGCATTGATTGTGCAAGAATGGACTGCTATCAGTCAGGATTTGGTCCAGAAGTTGACTGAGAGCATGCCAGGGAGAATTGCAGAGGTCCTGAAGAAGAAGGGTCAACACTACAAATATTGACTTGCTGCATTAACTCATTCTAACTGTCAATATAAGCTTTTGTTACTCATATGTTTGCAATTATTATATTTCTGTCTATGATAAAAACATCTGTCAAACACACATAAAAACCAGAGGGCAGCAGATCATGTGAAAATATAATATTTGTGTCATTCTCAAAACTTTTGGCCATGAGTGTACTTGCATGTTAAAGTAGCAAGAACTAGTTTAGGTATAAACTTTGATTTAAATCACTGATTTATATCAAGCCTTACTGACTAGTGATTTAAATAGTGATTTAAATCGTGATTTAAATCAGTTTGATTTAAATCAAATCCACCCTGCTTAGTGGTCGTAACTAATGATACCTAACCTTCTGCAATGCCCTGCACATGGGGTAAGCAACAAAGCGAATCTTAAAAACTACACTACATTTGTAATTGGAGGTGTGATGAGATAGCATCTCGCCACCACACCTGACGTCACTATTACATAATGCGGTCTCCCCACTTTCACCAAAGTGACTTTCCGCAAAAACCTGGGGACATGCAAGGTCAGCTTGAAACAGTTTTACACAAACAACCCCTGTCCACATGGGTCCAGGGAGGCACGGGGAGAGAAAGGATGTGGCCAACACAGTCACTGATGTGGCACCAAACTTGCCCACAACCCTGACAGGCTGAGAGGCCACTTTCACTAGCACCAGTGCCTGGGTCAGCCCGGTAGGTTTGCCACCAGTTCCTCATTAGATATAAACCGGACCATTAACGGGATTATGTCGGGCCAGAAACAAGCCCTGGTAGCATGGAGAATTAAGCCGAGAAAGATGTGTGGATACTTGGATGGAGATAAAAGAGCAGCTAAAGGTTAAAATTAAACATTTAATATCCTTAATGGCTCTCTAGACAATACACTATATACACAATGGTCAGATATGCAAATACAATAGTGGTAGGACAAAAGATATAAGCAGATTGATCATGATTAACATCAAACCGGATCATTGATCCGGTTTGATGTTAGACCATGTGCGCTGGGCTGCAGGGTGCATGGGCTACCAGCTGGTTCCTCGTTCCTTCACAGAACGTTACTCGACATGGCCCCCACTTTCGAAGTGAACCGCAAACATAACAGAGAAAGGTGCCACATGGCCTTACACTAGCCTTAATCCCCTTTGGGTCACTCCCCTCTGGGCTGAATGTAAACCTTCTCCCTTGACTCTGGCAGCTAAAAAGTACAAAACCCAAGTCCATAACGGATGGTCTTAGGAAGGCAGTATTGGCGCCATCGGATCTGGCCTGGCCACTGCTATGCGTTGAGACCAAACGCAGCTTTGCTAACGGCTCCTTCTAGCCATTCTACATATCTCCCCTTCATATGATGCTAAATAAAAATCGAGACATTGGAAGGCTTTCGGTCCGGTCCAGAGATCTGGAAAATGTAACCAGTGTGTGATCATGACGTACGATAAATCCATATTCTCCTTATGAAATCATAGCTGACTCAACAAAGCAGTTAGACTGCATGGTATCCATTTTGCAAGCAAGCCTTTTGTTCTTAGCTTAACTGGCTTAAGCTGTGAGATCTGTCACTCACAGCCTTTTGAGGCTTGACCCCCTGTTGAGGTAGGTGTCCTGTTACAGCTGCACATGGGAAGGGGGTTTTATAATCCCATGCCAAATAGGATACAAATGATTGACAAATTATATCTCCAATATGCTTCACAGGAGGCATTTGCTATTATTACACCTACTATATATTGGGACAGGATGTTGCAACCCCTTTAAAAGAGGTTAACTGATGTTTGCTCAGGAGCACGGTGCTCCTCTGCCTCCTGCTTTTCAGTTTGGACCAGCGACATGGTTCTGCCACTAGCCTGGAAATGCGCTCTCCCGTGCTTCTAGCGGAAATTTAGAGTACTAGCAGGAAAAACAGCGCAATAGGGTCTTATCCGGGAGGGCTAAAAGCATTTAAAAAAGGTCATGCTAACCTGGTTTAGTTGTGTATACACAACGTTTTCATGACATATAGATCCAGTTGCTGCAAGTTCAACGGGTCATCAGACCGAAGAAATACAAATAAGGAGGATTTGTGGAGAATCCACACTGCTAGTCAACAGTATAATAGATCCAAATCTAGACAAGTGGTAACAGCGGTTTTCGTAACTCAGTCGGCGAGTTTCGAGGTACTACAGTACTTTGGCTTTCAGTACCATCTTTATGCACACACAACTATACACGTCATCCCCCGACCTTACCCCCGCTGTTCTACAGAACACCACCGACTGTCTGTCCGCAGTCTCCAACATCATGTCCGCTCTCTATCTGAAACTTAACCTCTCCAAGACTGAACTCCTTCTGCTCCCGCCGTCTACTAACCTCCCTAAATCTGACATTTCCCTCTCTGTGGGCGGCACCATAATAACACCCCGGCAGCAGGCTCGCTGTCTGGGTGTTATGTTTGACACCAATCTCTCCTTCACCTCCCATATACAATCTCTTGCCCGCTCTTGCCGTCTACACGAATCCGCCCTTTTCTCACCATGGAAACAACAAAAACCCTCACTGTAGCATTGATCCACTCCCGCCTGGACTACTGCAACGCTCTATTACTTGGCCTCCCCATTACTCGACTATCCCCTCTCCAGTCCATCCTTAATGCAGCAGCCAGGGTCATCCATCTGGCTAATCGGTACTCGGACGCGTCCGCTCTTCGCCAGTCCTTACACTGGCTGCCCATTCATTATAGGATCCAATTCAAAGTACTGGTTCTCACCCACAAAGCTCTCCACAGTGCAGCACCCCCCTACATCTCCTCCCTCATTTCTATCTATCGGCCTAACCGACTGCTGCGCTCTGCAAACGACTTTCGACTAACCTCTGCACTAATCCGTACCTCCCACTCCCGACTACAAGACTTCTCCCGCGCTGCGCCTATCCTCTGGAATGCTCTACCCCAAGAAATTAGGACTATCCACAATTTGCATGGTTTCAGGCGCTCCCTCAAAACACATTTGTTCAGAGTGGCCTATCACATTCACTAACCAAAGTCGTTCTATGTTTAAGTGTGTATGTGTAGCCCATTCACTATCTCCATCCATGCCTCACTCCCTCAAGATGGCTGGACCATCATTGTAAATGCACCATTGTATATACACACCTGTACTTTGTATCTCCCCCACCTCATTGTAGATTGTAAGCTCTCACGAGCAGGGTCGGCTTATTTTGCTTTAATTATTGTATTGTTAACGTTGTTACCTATGACTTGTGTTTTGAAACTGTTAAACTGTAAAGCGCTGCGGAATATGTTGGCGCTATATAAAGATTATTATTATTATTATTATTACTACAGTACCATTTTTTCTTTTGTCCTGATGAAGTCTATAGTACTTCGAAACGCGTCAACCGAATAAAGAAAACCGCTATTATCACTTGTCTGGATTTGGATCTATTATACTATTGTGCAGCAACGCGGATCATGCACAGATCCTCCTACGCTGGTAGAGGAGGCAGCTTTGCAAGATCAAGTGATCTGTTCAGTTTCAGAGAAGAACTTTTACACTTGAAAACTTTAAAGTGTATGTTCCATGCGTTTGAGACCAGCCACTTCTGGTAGACTGGAGAGGTGGCCTGTAATCTAGGCAACAAGCAGTAAACAAAAGCATTTAAAAATCCAAGAACTTTTAACCATTCATATGCTACCTATGAAGTAGAAACTCTCGACACCAGACACTAAATTTTGCACAAATCTTGTCACGCCAATATTCTGCATATAATGCAGGAAGGAAAATCACATACCACTTGCTTCTCTTGCTGCATCAGGGGACATATGAGGTCCATATGAGAATGTTTATACACCGGATTCACAGTAAATCGTGATGGGGGAGAACAGGCAAGTTTCACGTTAACGCCCTCCACTCCTGGAAACAGGTTGGTCTCTGTGGGCTGATTTCCAACGGACAGTGAAATTATCTGCCAAAAAGAGAAAAGTCCAAGTTAAACCTCGACACGCGTCGTTTGAAAAGATGCCCGAACCGTCTGACCACCTAATGTGCCTAGGGGCGCCATTGACTTCTAAGAGAAGTATCGGGCATGCTGAATTACAACGCTCACTTTTTATTTCTTAAGGAAATAAAATACTGCCAGGAAACTAACAGTGCCAACTCCGTTCCCTCATTGAAAGACGCATGAATTCTCGGCCGACAGGAACGCGAATGTGTATGGGGTGCGATGTACCACAGAGTTGCATATATCACCCACACAATACAATTGCTACAAAGAATGGCATTCTATGTGCAACTTTTACAACTCCACAGTTGCATATGGAGTTGTCCGCCAGACCTATATGTAGGCAGACGTACGTCACATAGATACCATAAACCCTCGGACGTGTATGCTCAAACTTCAGATACAGACAAATAGACACTCATCGTTACCTGCTCTCCAAGGTCTCGGCAAACAGTTCTGATCCAATGCTGGAAATGGTTACGAGTTAATGGGGTGTCAAGAAGGAACAGACCGGTGCTGTCCTCATCTTCCGCAGATAAAGTCCTGAAGAATTTCAGAGGTTCAAGAACCCACGGCTTGGGCCCTCCTTCAAAGAGCATGTCTTTAGAGGAACCCAAAGTAACCAACGCTACCGATGGCGGATCAATAGTCTATAAGAGAAAAAACAACCATTCATTACTGGAAATTGCACATTTTACAGGTATTTGGAATGTTTTTTTCTGCTGAGATTTCAAATGATGCCTCACATTAACATCCAGATGCTAAAAGTTAACCATACGAACAGCACATATATCCTAAAGATGCCTCCATATTACACCTACAGGAGATTATAGGGTATCCTAGTGTAAGTCTATTAATGTGGGGTTGGTTCCCACTTTGCACTATTCTGGGAAGGGATTCTACAAGATTTTGGAGACGTCTGTGGGAATTTTTGCTTATTCATCCAGAAGAGCATTTGTGAGGTCAGACCCTGTTTTTGGGGAGAGGCCGTTGTCAATCTCTGTTCTAGTTCATCCCAAAGGTGTTGGATGAGGTTGAGTGCAGGCCAGCCAAGTTCATCCACACAAACTCCCCCAACCATGTCTGCCTGGACCTTGCTTTGTGCACTGGGCACAGTCATACTGAAAAAGGGCCTTCCTCAAAATGTTCCGACAAAGGTCGAAGATATAATTACTGAATATGTCTAGTGCTGAAGCTTTAAGATTTTCCTTCACAATGCAGTCAGGCGGGTACCGTTTTCTTGGCATTCATCAAACCCAGAATCATCCACCAAATTCCAGATTGAGAAGTGTGATCAGTCACGATTCCACTTCTCCAAAGTCCATTGGTGGCAACTTTACACCACTCCTTCCGACCCTCAGCATTGTGCTTGGTGATGTAAGCTCCAACAGGGATACTTTTTATTTTTTGGCTGAGGTTAATACTAGAGGAGGTCAGGACTGTGTAGTTATGGAGTCAGCCAAGCGTTGGTGGCTTTTCTGCACTTTGTAACATTACAGGGTATTCACTTCATGGCTGAGCTCCAGTGGTTCCTTCCACTTATCAATAATATAACTCACATGTGATGGGGGAAGATTTAGGAGACAAGAAGTGTCCTGAATGGACTTGTTATCCTGGTGGATCCTATTACAGGACCGCACCGGTATCTGGGAACTCTGCACCGCCAGCCATTCCAAGGGAGTCCTAATGAATACACATTGGAGTTACCTTCAGGGGTGGGTAGGCAGCCACAATGATTTTAGTCTTTAGATGTACATGGCCATGTGTGTAGCTGACAAATATGGTTGTGTATCCGGGTGTTTCAGCTCGGACCGTAATACCGCTGCAATAGTCAATACCAGGCTTTAGTCTTCCTGTAAAAAATGGGAAAATAAGGAGAGAGTCATATCACATTTGTATATGATGAGCATTAAAGGCGATGTACGCTACTCAGACAATCACTTCTCAATCTGCATGTTTCCCCTTCGTAAAATAACTACACCTAAACTGCCGTTCAGTGGCGTTACGGCGGTGTCTGCACTGGCTCTCCTAGATCTTGTGTGACATTGGCCACAGGGATCAGCGCTAACTTCTCTCCCCCGGCCTTTGGACAAATCAATTATCTGGAGGAGGTCAGAGCTGCGGCTGCTCTTTCACTTTCTCCAGATGTATGTGATTTGTCTGTAGGAGAGGAGAGTGAAGCGGCTGCTAATTGACAGCAGGGATCGCGTGACATAATGTCACACAAGCCCCGGGACAGCCAGCTCTGACTCCGATGGAACGCAACTGGAGGCCAGAATAGGCGTTATGATTTTACAAGGGAGAAATATAGGGATTGAGAAGGGGTTGTCCGAGTAGTGGACAACCCTTTTAACTTGAGTGGCAAGATAAAAGACGGATTTTGGTAAGACCTTACCTGTAAAATCCTTTTCAGCGAAGGAAGGAAGAGAGACACAGTATTCATTACTGATGGGTAGGCGGAGCCCCAGATCAGGATGACACCTCAGATCAAAAGCGTGTTGACTGGCTGGCCCCTCCAGCTCGGGCTCCTCCTACTCAGCTCCTTCAGTCGTACCAAAGCTTTAGGGAAGAACCAAGATCACCAGCGGAGCAACATAACCCCTTCTGAAGGAACTTCAGAGAAACAACACAAGAATACAGGTTATGCATGCAAAGTAAGGCAAACCACAGAATTCCAGGTACTACTCACTGAACCTGACTACTGTGATGAGCTGGCAATGCTGGAACAGAGCCTTAGCGCGCTGACCTCAGCCCAGATAATCGCTATCAGATAAGGGTCGCACTGCATCTGAAAACATCAACACACTTCTGCCCTGGGAGGGTGCTGTGTCTCTCTTCCTTCCTTCGCTGAAAAGGATTTTACAGGTAAGGTCTTACCAAAATCCGTCTTTCAGCTGCAGATGGAAGGAAGAGAGCCACAGTATTCATTACTGATGGGACGTCCCAAAGCAGTTCAAAAATAAGGGTGGGAAAAACCAACAAAAGGCAGAAACCCAACAACCTTAACAACAAAGCGCAACCAGCGCTAAACACAAGTTCATCTAGAACTTTACACTACAGCTGCCTGCAGGACCCTACGTCCGAGGGCTGCATCAGCGGAAGCACTGACGTCCACTTTATAAAACTTTGTAAACGTGTGGACAGAGCGCCAAGTTGCCGCTCGGCAGAGCTGCACTGCCGAGGCACCTTGATGAAAAGCCCACGATGAGGCCACAGCTCTCGTAGAATGGGCTCGAATCTTAATCGGGCAAAATTCACCCCGAAGACGGTAAGTTTCCAAAATAGCTGACCGGATCCAACGAGCTATAGAATCCTTGGAAGCTCGTTGACCACGCCGACGACCTGCTGGAACCACAAACAGGGAGTCCGTCTTACGAAAACCTTGAGTAATAGATAGATAAAACTTCAAGGCCCGCACTAAATCCAATGTGTGCAAAGCTCGCTCTTTCACATTCTTCGGATCCGGGCAGAATGAAGGCAACACAATATCCTGGTTGACATGAAATTGTGACACCACTTTAGGCAAAAAATCACCCCGAGTGCGAAGCACTACACGATCCGGAAAAAACTCCAGAAAAGGAGGCGAGCAAGAAAGAGCTGCCAACTCAGAAACTCTTCTCAAAGAGGTGACCGCTACTAGGAAGGCCACCTTCCAAGAAAGTAAAGAAAGACTAGCAGAGTCCATAGGCTCAAAAGGTTTATGCTGAAGAGCCTCCAAAACAAGGTTGAGCCGCCAAGGAGACACAGGTGCCTTCCGCGGCGGAAACTTACGAGCTAAACCGCGGAAAAAGGAAAGCACGTCCCTACGCGAGGCAATAGCTCTCCGGAATAATAAAGACAGAGCAGAAACCTGACCTCTCAGGGTGCTAACTGCCAAGCCCTTGTCTAACCCATGCTGCAGAAAAGCCAGCAAATTGGGAATGGAAAATTTTCTCGGGTTCCGTGAAGACCCCGAACACCACGAAAAGAAGGATTCCCAAGTTTTGTGGTAAATCCTAGTAGTAGCCGGACATCTGGCAGCTCGAAGAGTAGCAATGACCTCGGCTGAAAAACCTCTACGAGTCAACATTTCGGTCTCAAGAGCCACGCCGTCAAACGCAGAGACTTCAAGTCCGGATGACAAACGGGCCCCTGAGTCAACAGGTCCGGTCGAAGAGGAAGTGGAAATGGAGGTGCCGCCAACAGCGACATTAGCGTTGAAAACCACGTCCTCCTTGGCCAATCTGGTGCTATTAACATAGCCGGGATTCTCTCCAGTCTGATCCGGCGCAGTACCAGAGGAAGCAAGGATATCGGTGGAAACACATATAATCAGCTCGAATTGATCCCACGGAGCCACCAGAGCATCCACCTCCACAGCCTTCCGGTCCTTGAACCTGGACATGAACACTGGTAGCTTGGCATTGAACCTGGATGCCATCAAATCCACTTGGGGAGTTCCCCAACGGGAGCACAGCATTGCAAAAATCTCCGGATGAAGACTCCATTCTCCGGGATCCATCTTCTCGCGACTGAGAAAATCCGCCGTAACATTCTGAACCCCTGGGATGTGGATTGCAGAAATGGCTGGAACCCTGGCCTCGGCCCAAATCAGGATCCGAGACACTTCCGCCATGAGCCTGGGACTCCTTGTGCCGCCTTGGTGATTGATATATGCAACCGCTGTGGCGTTGTCTGTCTGCACTCGGACCGGCAGACCTCTCAAAGGGACCGTCCAGTGTTGGAGGCAAAGGAAAATCGCCCTCAATTCCAGGATATTGATCGGTAAAACAGTCTCTTCTGATGACCATACTCCCTGAATCCAGGAATCGTTCCAAACACCCCCCCAGCCCGTCAGGCTGGCATCTGTGGTTATGACCGACCATTTCGGAGGGAGGAAAGATTTCCCCAGGGATAAGGCTCCTGGACGTAACCACCATCCTAGAGACTCTCGCACCCTGCGAGAGATGGTGACACTGCAATCCAGCGATTGCGACTGATTCCAATGACTCAGAATGAACCTTTGGAGAACTCTGGAATGAAACTGGGCAAACGGAATTGCCTCCATGGACGCCACCATTAAACCCAGAAGACGCATACACTTGCGAAGGGACATTGTTATCGAAGACTTCATGATCTGTACATGTCGAAGAAGACATGACTGTTTGTCTGGAGGTAGAGACACCACTGCCCGTACCGTGTCGAAATGCATTCCCAAAAAGAGGATAGCTTGCGACGGTTCCAGAAACGACTTCTCCCAATTGACCAGCCAACCGAAGTCCTTCAGTAACTGAAGAGACAGATTGCGAGCTGTCACTGCTTCCTCCTCCGAGGATGCCACGATCAAAAGATCGTCCAGGTAAGGAAGAATCGTAATTCCTTGTCTTCGAAGAATTGCCATGAGAGGCGCCAGAATCTTTGTAAATACTCTGGGCGCCGAGGCTAAGCCGAATGGCAGAGCCACGAACTGGTAATGATCCCGACCTATGGCAAAACGAAGAAAACGTTGATGAGCCCTTCCAACGGGAACATGCAAATAAGCGTCGCGGATGTCGATTGATACCAAAAAATCGTTCTGCGACAGGGCTGCCACAACGGAGCGAAGTGACTCCATGCGGAATTTCCGGGTGTGGACATGTCGATTCAATCTTTTGAGATCCAGAATCGGACGAAATTTGTTCTCCTTTTTGGGAACCACAAACAGATTTGAATAAAATCCTTTTCCCCGGTCTTCTGGCGGAACCGGTATTACCACACCCTTCTGAAGAAGGAATTCGACCTCTCGCTGCAGAGCGACCAAAAGCTCGGGTTCTGACGGAATGCGAGACTGGCAAAAGGTGTCTGGGGGTCGAGAAGAGAATTCTATGAAATAACCTGCTGACACGACCCGCGTTACCCATGAATCTGGAACGCGAGAAATCCAAGTCTCCTTGAATTGGAGCAGGCGACCCCCCACTCGAGAGTCCTCGAGTGGACTCCTGGCGTCAGTCCGTCTTGGCGGGCTTCTTGTCAGTTTCCCGCTTGTCTTGACGGAAATTCTGCTTCCAGGGAATGCGAGATTTCTGGGAGGACTTTTTTGCTGAGAAAGAGGAACGACCCGATCCCCAAGAGGACTGAGCGAATCGACCTCGGCCCCGAAAGGACCGCCGACCACTATATGTCCTGCCAGACACAGAAGCCATAGCTCTGCGTTGTGGTAACGTCGCTTCTTTTGCCTTTGCCTTGGTAATCAGTTCTGTGAGGTCAGACCCAAAAAGATGACCACCTTTATAAGCTAAGGCCAGCAAACCTTGTTTGGAGACCGCATCCCCGGCCCACTGTCTGAGCCACAGTGCTCTTCTGACTGTGATCGCCGAAGCCTGCGCCCTGGACAGAAGCGACGCAGTGTCCAGACCTGCATCATAGATATATCGGACTGCAGTGTCCAACCATTCGAAAATCTCCTCCATCTCAGATGGCGGAGATCCATTTTTCCACGCCTTGTGTAAAAGGTCCAACCAGCTTATAGAAGCTTTAGAAGCACACATGGATCCTAGTACCGCTCTGAATCCATGACCCGCGGCCTCATAATTTGATTTCGCCGCCATTTCCGTTTTTCTGTCCAGTGGATCCTGCAAACTCGCCTTCCCTTTAACAGGAAGCAGTGAGGATTTACTAAGCTGGGATAAGGAAAAATCCACTTCAGGAGAGGGAATCCAATTATCTCTCGACTCTGTGGAACACGGATAAAGTGCGTCAAAGAAACGTGTTCCGTGAAAACGTTTATCCGGACACAGACGTTCCTTTTCTACTGCACTGTTAAGATCATTTAGATCTGGTAAGGCTGATCGTGACGTACGATACTCCTGGTACATTCGTGCTGATTTACCAGGTAAACTAGTTACCACCTCCGGTAACTGTAAAACCTCTCTCATGGCTTCAATAAATGCCTCTGTACGTCTCACAAGGGACGAAAGCCCCCGCCGTTCCTCCTTATCCGAATCTGACATTTCCCCATCTGAACTTAAAGGAGAACCCTCTCCACAATCTAAATCAGAGACATCTGATTCGCTACGGGTGAAGGATGGTAACGGTCTGTGTCGCTTTCTGTCCTGAGAGGATCTAGCTGACACATATTGACTCAAAAGGTCAGACAAGCCATTAATAGAACTGGCGATAGCATCCAATTTTGCATCACTGTGACCTCCAACTGCAGCGCTAGACGCTGTGGAGGACTGCGTACCAGATTGCCGAAGCGGAACTGGAATATGGTCCGCGCCTTCTGAACCCTGTTCCGACATGCCTCACACTGTATATAGCAGGTCAAATGTCAGAAAACCTGAAAAAAACGCAGTTTTTTTTTTTTTTTTTTTTTTTTTTTTTTTTTTTTTAGTGAACGCAAAAACAGCACGCTGAAGGGTTAAGTCTTAAATATAGAGCTACCCCAGCTGTTGCCAAGTAAACCCTCAAGAGGGGTTAATGTCGCAGGCTGTAAGAAGAAACAAGGTATCTATGTGAGACCGAGCTGCAGAATAGCGCTATGTATCTGCGCTGTGTGGTGAGGAAAAAACGCCACTCACCCAGCTGGTTTGGTGCCTGAGACGGGAGGAGCGGAGTCTGAGGAGCCCGGGAGCCCTTTTAATGGCCGCCGTGCTGAGGGAGCCGGAAGAGAAGCGCAATCGCGCGCTTCCTGCATGAAGGACCGGGAAGCGTGAAGCCACGCCCCCCCGGCTCAAAAATATGAGCGCCAAAACTCCTCACTCCCGCTCCCCCCCTGTCCTGCAGGCATCTGCCTGCGGACAAAAAGTTGTACAGAAACACCACATTCACATGTCACAGCGCTGCCACCGCAGCGCTAATAGTACATTAATACACATGTAATAGCGCTGTCACAGCAGTCGCTAAAGCACTCACACATTTTATATATATATTGTGGAGTACTCACCAGCTGAGCGCCACAGGGACCCCTCAGGATTTGTGGCGCTTGTGCCCATGCTCCCCCCCAGGGCTGGGAACGCAGTGACCCCAGTGTGCGGTTTGCGTCCCCGCCAGGGAAGCTAACCTCGTCCCCCAGGGCCGGCAAGATTCTGCAGGGACTATTTATGTAAAATACAGATCCGCCAGGGGAGAGGTGGGGTCCAGCAGCGCTGAGACCCCTGAGACCTTTCAGACTCATGTCCAAGTCTCTTGTCCGATAAAAATAATAAAATCTTCTGAGGAGCTGCTTCCAGCAGCGACCATCCTCTGAGACCTCAAATTTTAGACTGAAGGAGCTGAGTAGGAGGAGCCCGAGCTGGAGGGGCCAGCCAGTCAACACGCTTTTGATCTGAGGTGTCATCCTGATCTGGGGCTCCGCCTACCCATCAGTAATGAATACTGTGGCTCTCTTCCTTCCATCTGCAGCTGAAAGGTCAGTTCATAAATCCCACATTAAAGTGGTTCTTCTATCTTACAGATTAATGGTATACTAAAAATATAAAACTACTAATAGGAGAAAATCCCGGCGCTGGGAATCACACCTATCAGCCGTTTTTCACACGTCTGGTTGATAAGTCATAAATGTATTACATGGAAACACCATTTAAAAAAAAAAAAAAAAAAACACTGGCAGTAATGTCTCCCATTTTTACAGGAGCCGCCGTAGTCGGTTATGAACAGATTTCCGTAACCAGACAGAAAAGAAGTATAATTCTACTAGAAGGTTACACTCTTATACAAAAAAGTTTCCCACATTTACTTACCTGGCAGTATCTTAAATATCCCGGATGTCTCCAATTCTACAGCCAAGTCAAAGTGCGAGCAGTCGCTCAGTGTCACCACTTCGTTGTCGCCACTTAAGAGGCCAAATATCCTGAGAGGCAGCTCAAGATGCTTCCCCAGTCTGGCCTCAACCCAACAAGGGATGAACTCCATGACAGTGGGTTCAATGACAAAAACCTAAATTACAATAGGTTAGGAATTACTGAGTCATAAAGAAATCCAGCCATGAGAATAATCCTAAAATACAGATAATAGTGACAGAGGAAGACCTCCTCTTCCATACAGCCATGTCATATGGTGCTTTTACATTGCAAGATTATCATGTACGAGCGTTCATCAAGCGAAATGATCTTTTGTGCTGCACAAAATATCATTTGTCTCAGCAGCACATTGTCCTTTGTAAACAGGGCTTAGGCTGCCACTGATCATGGAACTATTACTGGTCAGTCAGTGCCGTTGGTTCACCGGGCACCGCTGCTAATCGGTAAACATTTGCCAATCAGAAGCAGTTTAGTGTCACCGGACAGGAACAGACCCCTAGAATAATTTGCACCACATTAAAATCATATAGAAAACAAGACAAATATAAAAAGATGATCCATTTATCATCATCAGCAACTTCTGTGTACGGACGACAGGCAGCCAGGAACGCATGCGTTCCAGCACACAAGGGAGCGTCCTGTAGATCATCCTACTAGATTACCACACATGAAGTCTCACCTTAAGGAAGGAGACACATAGTTCGGCTGTTCGGGATCCTGGCTGGAAATGTCTTAATGTGTGGTAAGTGAATAGGATTTTATAGCGGAGGCTCCATTGTGTGCTGGATTGTTCACATTTGTGGTTATTGGCCTATAAACCCTGTGAATGTAGCTCCATTGCTGATCTAATAAAGTGCAATCCCAACGCAATCTTGTGAAATAACAAGAAGAAGTCTTTTCTTTCAAAACCCTTTGTAAGGCACATCTCTTCTTGCTCTAAATTCACCAACAGGACCGGTATTGGTCACCTTTTCCATAAACCGGCCGGCATACTACAGACTACACATGGCTGACACACTGACTAATTAAAGACAAAGTGCTAGCACACATGAGCAATTTTCCATACACACCAGAATGCTCTAGTCTTGTCCACCCGCGGAGGAGGCAATGGTAGTTTTAAAGTTTGGTGATTTGTGATTTTACTAAAGGTATTGAAAAAAATGCAGATAAGTAACTAATATCCCCCCCCTCAATAAAGCTCAACTTTCTAGCAAAAGTCTAGGCCAAACTTACAAATTATGGAATCCAGCCATGCAGAGCAGAACCCCACAGCCTTCAATAACATCCTCCATGCACTGACGCCTACCTTACTAAGCTCATGCTACCGTTCGGTAAAATACGCGGAATTAGTGTAAAGAGCAAGATGTTGTAATCACCCACTTCCACTGAGAGGCCACGGAGAATTCTGGGAACCCACTCTAAATGTCACAACCTTGTGATGCAGAGCCCATTTTTTGCTAGAAAGTCAGGTCCTACTCTGGGCACATAAGGGTTACATATATTTAGTAAAATCACCAAACGTGCTCATAAGTTATTGTCAGTCTAGGACTGCACACTCTTATTAAATAAAAAGGAGATTTTTGTGTACTCACCGTAAAATCCTTTTCTCCGAGACGCTCATTGGGGGACACACAGACCGTGGGTGTTATGCTGCTGCCACTAGGAGGACACTAAGCAATACATTAAGCACAAAAGATTAACTCCTCCTCCTGCAGTATACACCTCCTGTTGGCTCAATCCTGAACCAGTTCGGTGCCAAAACAGTAGGAGCTCATAACAGGGTGCAATATGTCACAAATCAAATAACTACTTAGAAATATACAACGAGGCTTCAAATTAAACAAGGGTGGGAGCTGTGTCCCCCAATGAGCGTCTCGGAGAAAAGGATTTTACGGTGAGTACACAAAAATCTCCTTTTCTCCTTCGCCTCATTGGGGGACACACAGACCGTGGGACGTCCCAAAGCAGTCCCTGGGTGGGAAGCCATCAACAGATGGAGCCTAGTGAAAACTTATGCATACAAAACGCTTAACAGGTTAACGGTCAACTTACAGATGCGCAACAGCTGATTGCAGAATTTGCCTGCCAAGTGCCGCATCTGAAGAAACCTGAGCATGAATTTGATAATGCTTGACGAAAGTATGAAGACTGGACCAAGTCGCAGCCTTGCACACTTGTTGTGCCGAAGCCTGGTGCCGAATGGCCCAGGAGGCCCCCACAGATCGAGTGGAGTGTGCCTTAATCTCAGCCGGGATAGGCTGACCTTTAACACGATACGCCTCTTGGATCGCAGAGCGAATCCATCTGGCTAACGTGGCCTTGGAAGCAGGAAGACCCTGTCTGCGTCCTTCCGGAAGCACAAACAGAGCGTCCGATTTTCGGAAAGGTGCCGTTCTTGAAATATACCTTCGGAGAGCTCTCACCAAATCCAGGGTATGAAGAGCTTTTTCAGTACGGTGAATCGGCGCCGGACAGAACGAAGGCAAAACTATCTCCTCATTGATGTGAAAATCCGAAACGACCTTAGGCGTGAAAGAAGGAGACGTTCTAAGAACTACCTTGTCCTGGTGAAAAATAAGGTAAGGAGATTTATAAGATAAGGCTGCCAACTCCGATACCCGTCTGATAGAGGTAATCGCCACTAGGAAGACAACCTTCCAGGAGAGAAGCGATAAGGACACTTCAGACAAAGGTTCGAAGGGTGATTCCTGTAAGGCACTGAGGACCAAATTAAGGTCCCAAGGCTCTAAAGGCCTCTTGTAGGGCGGAACAAGACGTGACACTCCCTGGATAAAGGTCCTGACCTGAGACTTAGATGCGATCCGCCGTTGGAAAAGGACGGACAACGCAGAAATCTGTCCCTTGAGAGAGGAGAGAGCTAACCCTGAATCCATTCCTGTTTGAAGAAACTCTAGAATGGAAGGGATAGAAAAAACCAAAGGGAAACGACCTTTGTCTTTACACCAGGAAAAAAATGTCTTCCAGACTCGATGATAAATGCGTGCGGAAGCCGGCTTCCTGGCATTGATCATTGTTGAAACCACGTTGTTAGAGAAACCAGCCTGACTTAAGATCCAGGCTTCAATGGCCATACCGTCAAATTCAGCTCTTTCGAATTGTGATGGTAAATTGGACCCTGTGAAAGAAGGTCCGGACGATCTGGTAATCTCCAGGGAACGTCTGCGACTAGACGCACTAGTTCCGCATACCACGGACGGCGAGGCCAGTCCGGAGCGACCAGAATGAGAGGAACGCCTTCCGCTTTGATCTTCCGAATCACCTTGGGGATTAACGGAAGAGGTGGGAAGATGTAAGGAAGGCGAAATTGACTCCAAGGGAGAACTAGCGCATCCGAACCGATGGCTAATGGATCGCGTGATCGACTTATGAAAGTCTGAATTTTGGCATTCAATCTGGATGCCATGAGATCCACATCCGGAATTCCCCAACGCTGGCAAATGAGTTGAAACATTTCCGGGTGAAGGGACCATTCCCCTGAGTCTAAGCCTTGGCGACTGAGGAAGTCGGCCTCCCAATTGTCCACTCCCGGGATGTGAACCGCGGAGATGGGCGAGCGGTTTGCCTCGGCCCAGCGCAGGATGTGCGATACCTCGAGCATAGCTGTTCTGCTCCGAGTGCCCCCCTGGCGGTTGATATACGCCACGGCCGTGCCGTTGTCTGACTGAATCCGGATGGGGCGTCCAGCCAGTAGATGATGGAACTGCACGAGAGCTAACTTGATAGCTCTGATCTCCAGGATGTTGATCGGAAGACGGGCCTCTGATAGAGACCATCGGCCTTGAGCCGTGTGATGGAGGAACACTGCTCCCCATCCGAGGAGGCTGGCATCGGTGGTCACCACCAGCCAATGGATCGGCAGAAAGGATTTTCCCTGATTCAGTGATGAAGCCTTTGTCCACCATTTTAAGGAGCTTCTGACTGTGGGAGACAGACGGAAGTGGCGACCTAAAGACGCAGGGTTCCTGTCCCAAAGCGATATTAGCTCCTGTTGAAGAGGATGAAGGTGGAACTGAGCGAATGGTACTGCCTCGATGGACGCTACCATTTTCCCCAGGACCTGCATCGCGCTCCGCAGAGAGTGCGAGTGGCCTAGAAACAACAGGAGTACTCCCCGTCTCAGAGAGTTGATCTTCTCTGGCGGGAGAGATACCAACCCTTGGAAGGTGTCCAGAATCATTCCCAGAAAAGGCATCTTCTGAGAAGGAATGGGAAGAGACTTGTCCAAATTGATTAGCCAGCCCAAACGAGAAAGGGTGTCGATAGTGATCTCGACACTTTCTGCGCAGGCCTGAAAAGACGGACCTTTGATGAGTAGGTCGTCCAGATACGGAGGACTACCACACCCCGAGAGTGTAAAATTGACATGGCGGCCGCCATGACCTTTGTGAAGACTCTGGGGGCGGTTGCGAGACCAAAAGGCAGAGCGGCAAATTGAAAATGATCCTCTCCGACAGCAAAACGCAGAAACTTTTGATGACCTCTGAAAATTGGAATGTGTAGATACGCATCCTTGATGTCTATAGACGCCAAGTATTCTTTCCTTTCTAGAGATGCGACCACAGAACGGAGGGATTCCATCCTGAAATGACGGATTCTGATGAACTTGTTTAGTAATTTGAGGTCTAGAATAGGACGCAAGGAGCCGTCCTTCTTGGGAACCACAAAGAGGTTTGAGTAAAACCCTTGGAATCTTTCCCTGTGAGGGACTGGGACGATGACGCCGCTGGAACGAAGTATGTCCAGAGCCTGAAGGAAGGGAACTATGAGATCCTTGGACTTGGGGGGACGTGACTGAAAGAAACGTGTTGGGGGGAGGGACAAGAATTTGATCTTGTAGCCGGAGTGTACCAGATCGAGGACCCACCGGTCCTGAATGACCAACCCCCAGACCTCGCGAAACAAGAGTAGGCGGCCGCCTACCTTGTTTGGGACCCCCGTCCTTGGTAAGGAGTCATTGGGAAGACTGTTTGCGAGAAGAGGAGCTCTTATTTCCCGCCTGAGAAAATCTGTTTCTCCAGGGCTGAGAGGACCTGGACGATGGTTGCGAGCCCCTATCTCTGCGAGCTGGACGGGGTGCTCGAGACGAGGTCGAGGTGGAGGACCAATTAAAGGAACTACGAAATGGCCGGGAACGACCTTGGTATTGATACTGAAAAGGTCGATTGATTCTGCGCTGCGGAAGAAATTTGCTCTTGCCCCCAGTGACGTCAGAAATAATTTGATCAAGACGGTCTCCAAAAAGACGTCCTGAAAGATAAGGCAGCGAAGACAAAGTTCTCTTTGAAGCAGCATCTGCATGCCACTCTCGGAGCCAGAGGGATCTCCGAATAGCGATAGCATTGGCTGCTGTGAGTGCAGCGCAATTAGCTGCATCTAGGGACGCATGAACCATGTAGTCACCTGCCCGAGTAATCTGATAGGCCAGATTACGTGCCTCGGGTGAAAGGGAGATATCGCTAGTTGTTTTAACTAGGTCCTCAACCCAAGCCACCATGGCCCTTGCTACCCAGGTGGCCGCAAAGGAGGGGGAGAGAGAGGCTCCAGCCGCCTCAAAAATTGATTTTGCGAGGTTGTCAATTTGTTTGTCAGACGGGTTCCTAATGGATGAACTATCTGACACAGAGAGCAGGGATTTTGAAGCTAAGCGAGATACTGGAGGATCTACCACTGGAGATTCAGTCCACTCTTTCGCTACAGTTGCTGAAAATGGGTAACGAGCTTTCAGAGACTTCAGCCCTGAAAAACGTTTGTCTGGACGCTCCCTCTGTCCCTGGACAATTTCCGTAAATTCAGGGTGATTACCAAACACCTTGTGAGTACGTTTAGCTCTTTTGAAAGAGATAGGGTGATTTGGTTGAGACCCGGGTTCTTCATCTAGTTTGAGGATTTTATTAATTGCCTCAATGAGAGAATCTAACGATTCCTGAAATTCTGGCGAGTTGGGGTCATCACCAATGTCCGACTCGTATTCCGAATCATGATCACTACGATATCTGGGCGAGGGGGAGCGAGAGCCTGAGCTCGCCGATGCCGAACCGCTGGATGGATTAGGAGACGCATTATGGCGGCGTTTTCTGGACGACCGCTTTGCGGACGCCGAGGGTCGGCCCCTGTCGGATGAGGTCTCTCTGAAGGCTAACGGGCCCCTTTCTGGAAAAGGGACGCCCTGGGAAGAAGCGGAGCCGCGGAAAGTATCCAAGGCCCTAGTCAGAGAATCCATGGAATGCGCCAGAAATTCTGGCCATCCTGAAGGACCTGGCTCAATGGGATCAGGAATAGGCAGAGACTCCTGAACGGTAGTAGGGGGCTCCTGAGCGGCAGAAGCAGTGGGCTCTTGGGCACATGATGTACAGAATTGGGAACCATGCTTTGACGGCAGTGGAGCGTTGCATGCAATGCAGGCGGCATATACTACAGTGTAGTTTTTAGCCTTTTTAGCGTCCTTTGATTGCGACATATTTTCTGCAATTTTTGGAGCCTGGTGCAGTAGAAGGGTTAATCGCTGTGCCGACCTAGTCGCAGCGTGCACTTACCCAGGTCCTGTGCAGGGAAGAAGGAGAACAGCGTCCCAGCGCTGCTCCACAAAAAAGATGGCGCCCGAGATTATAGCAGCGCTTCTCGTGTGGTACAAGAAGCGCCAGAGGCAGTGGGAGGAGAGGGGGAGGACCCAGGAGAGAGACCCATGTAATCTAACGCTGGCCAATAGCGTTAGAGATGGGCGGAGCCGTTCGGCCCGCCCCTTCCCTTGAGGCCTATCCCGGCCTGAAGCCGGGGACTAAATTTAGAAAATGCGGCCTATGCCGGCCCGAAGCCGGGGTCTAAATTTTTTGCGGCCTACCCCGGAGCCGAAGCCGGGGAGTATATTTAAGGCCGTGGCGCGAATATAGCGCTAGCGGCGCGGCGCAAAGATGCGGCGGCGCAACACCGCTGCGGCCGCGATGCGACGCCAAAGCGGTCGCGGCGACATGAGGCAAAATCGCCCTCCTGATATACTCACTGCAGGGGGGGGGCCCGAAGATGGAGACCGCAGGACTACAGCATTTATGGCCGTACTTCCTCAATCCACCATCCCCTTTCATTAGGGGGGTGGAGAGGGATCTTTCATGCATCAGACCGCCACAGCTTCAGGAGAGGTGAGCGGGATATTCAATCAAAGGTACCACGCGAATCCATCATCTACCTCGTGGGATATCTCATGGGGAGAGCGGCCCATTCCAGGGATCTGTCGCCCCATGGTAGCGTGGCAGAAGGGGTACGTGGAGGCGACACTCGCACGATGCCGCCTGTTGTTGGTTTTTGGGAGATCGTGACTTTTCGTACAAGTCCCGTCGCCCATCCGTGCGTGAAGAAAGTAAAAATAATAATAAGTTTAAAAATCAGAAAAAAATCAGAAAAAAGTGGGGTCTGAGAGCAGACCCTAGTGCCTCCTACAGACACTAAGCAAGAACTGGTTCAGGATTGAGCCAACAGGAGGTGTATACTGCAGGAGGAGGAGTTAATCTTTTGTGCTTAATGTATTGCTTAGTGTCCTCCTAGTGGCAGCAGCATAACACCCACGGTCTGTGTGTCCCCCAATGAGGCGAAGGAGAAAAGGGATCTCCCAGTCTTGTGATGGGGACTCTTAATAGTTGTGAGCTTGTGCCGCCCAATCCACGAGCGCGCCATCCAATCCATGAGCGCGCCATCGTGCCACCCAATCCATGAACGCGCCATCGTGCCACCCAATCCACGAGCGTGCCATCGTGCCCGCCCAATCCACGAGATCGCCATCGTGCCCGCCCAATCCACGAGCGTGCCATAGTGCCGCCCAATCAACGAGCTGCTATCTCTGCTGCATCTTAAAGGCACATACAACGCAACTTTGGGGCATTACATAGTCATGTGTGGTTTACATGTGTTGCTAATTTTGTGCAATTTTATGTGCCGCTCAATCCACGAGCGCGCCATCATGCTGTCCAACCCACGAGCGTGCCGCACAATCCACAAGGGCACCATCGTGCCACCCAATCCACGAGCGCCATCGTGCCCGTCCAATCCAAGAGATCGCCATCGTGCCCGTCCAATCCACAAGCGCGCCATCGTGCCGCCCAATCAACGAGCGCACCATCGTGCCGCCCAATCCACGAGCGCGCCATCATGCTGTCCAATCCACGAGATCGCCATCGTGCCCGCCCAATCCACGAGCGCACCATCCTCCCGCTCAATCCACGAGCGCGCCATTGTGCCGCTCAATCCATGAGCGCGCCATTGTGCCGCTCAATCCACGAGCGCACCATCCTGCCGCTCAATCCACGAGCGCACCATCCTGCCGCTCAATCCACGAGCGCGCCATCCTGCCGCTCAATCCACGAGCGCGCCATTGTGCCGCTCAATCCACGAGCGCGCCATTGTGCCGCTCAATCCACGAGCGCACCATCCTGCTGCTCAATCCACGAGCGCACCATTGTGCAGCTCAATCCACGAGCGCGCCATTGTGCCGCTCAATCCACGAGCGCGCCATCGTGCCGCTCAATCCACGAGCGCGCCATCGTGCCGCTCAATCCACGAGCGCGCCATCGTGCCGCTCAATCCACGAGCCTGGTCCAGGGCTTCTAAGGCCAGATGCACTAGATTTCTTGACATTGCGGATTGAGCTGTGATATCCAAATTAAACCAGCAAGTAGATGACAGAATAGAGGTTATGGAAGTGTAGAATTAGACCCATTGTTTTTATCCCTTTACCTTCATTTCCCCATAGTGTAGAGGATTCTGAACATCTCGAGCCCGTATAACACTGACACCTATGTCGTCTCCTGTAGTCATAAGACCTTTGACGGTAACAGTGGCCACGGCATTATTAGATGAAGACCAAGAGAAGTTACCACTTCCACCTTGTACCTTGAAATCAGCAATGAAAAAAAAAGTCATCAGTTATATATAAAGGATTAAAGAGTAATGTATTTTTTCATATAAAATTAACTAAACACGACGCACATCCTCGACATAACAAAGGCAAAGTAGAAAACATGGCTAGAAGAACGCGCTGGCGATACGTGTAATCATCTGTGCAATAGATATCCGAATGGCTTGGAGACATCTAGCCATTACCCAAACAATAGTGAATACCTGAATTATATACTGGTAGGCTCCAGGTCTCGGCTGCCAGGGGAAAGTTAGGATTTTGGGTGACAGAGTAATTGGTGTGTAGATCTCCACCTCCTGCTGATTCCGCACTGGATTTGGCAACACATGAACACCCCCATCCTAAAACAGAAGAGACTTAAGTATTCTGTACACATTGGATTGTACACAGCGTTGCTTTATACATGTAATGATTTTTTTTTCTCTTTTTTTTTTTTTTTTTTTATAACCCCTTGAAACAGGGAAAAAATAAAAATCAATCAATCTATAAGCGCTACGTACCTCATCAACCATGCAAGTCAGAGCTGCATCAATCACTGTCTGACCGCTCTTCAAGGTCTTCACACGATGGTACGAACCATTCAAGGATGATTCCAGGACATCAAAATATTCTTTAGGTATCTTTGCTTCAATTCGGATATTCTAAAAAAAAAAAAAAAAAAAAAATTCAATCAATAAAAAAAACAAAATCGATAGTTAAAGCAAGAAACGTCCTCTCAAATGGGTCATTTCCATGGGAGTCATGGTGCAGCCAGTTACCACAATGGTTGACCAGTCATCGCCTCTGGACACGAATGTTCACATTTGCAAATTTATTTTTGCACCAAAGCAACTCGAAAAGTATTCAACTTTGCAGATAGTTTTGCGGATCTCTGGGTCTTCACAGTTACAGATGCCAAACAATGACTTTGCATTGGGCCAGAAATGCTACTCCGGTCAAGGACTGGAGTAGCATATCAAGTATAGAAAACACTGGCAAATTTGTTACCCATTTCAGCAGATCTAAAGTGGTGTGAAAAAGCAACAATTTTGGCCAACTCTGTGAATGCAACTTTTCAAAGCCTTTACATCACCTTTATGGGGTAAGAAAAAGTCCTCAGGATCAAGGATAAGCTTTTGACTGGCTGTCTCGGGCAGTCCCATAGAGAATAAAGCGGCAGTCAAGCATGCACAGTAGTACTCCATTAAAAGAGAGGAACAGTTCTGGTGGTCTCTGTGGATCCTCTCGGATCTTACCAGAATACGCCTTTAAGATAACTTATAGGAGGGGAAGGAAATAAGGCAGTAAATAATCAAGATTCTTACATCTGACAAGTGGACCTTGTTACTAGACTTGTCATATACATCAATGGTTATTTCATAATATCTTCCAGTTTCAAGAACCCACCGGTCACCAGGGAACACAGTAAAACCTGTATAAAGAAAGTAAAAATTAAAAAAAAAAAAAAAAATACAACACATCCCAAAACAGAGCCTGAGCTAGAAACTGGCAAAACTATCATTTGCACTGAGTTTGAAGGTTCCCCAGTATTTGTGTGGCTGCCTGCAGGTATTTGGGATTTCTCCCTTAATCCAAAAATATATTGATTATCCAATTTCTCAGCATCATTAATGGTTAAAATTGCAAAGTGTTTGCAAAAAGCAACTTTACAATTTTTTTTTATTAGAATTTCTCTCCATTCTCAAGAATTTATAGAGTTTTAATTCCATTGCTTACCGCTCGTTGCACGTTACTGGCCACCTTTGTAGTCCATCAGTGGTGGACAAGTCTCTAGGAAGACAGCTGTATCCGGCCAGCTTCACTACTCCGACGCTAGAGACAAGTTGGCCATGTTGGCACCATCCTAGACTGCACAGTATGGACTGGAAACTCAACCATGCTGCTGGTTTAAACTCTCAATTAAACAGGAACTCACCACCCCATAGCAAGCAGGAAGGCAGAAATTTGGGCTCCTGCAGTGCTCGAGATTCCTTTAGAGATCGCAGTTGTCATTAGAAATGACAATGCATCAACACAATGATAAAACCAGGAAACTTACACGTGCCAGTCCTGACGTAAGCACGATAGGGAGCGCCCTGCTCTCCAATCTGCGCCCACTCAGAAGTCATGGGCACCGACAATTGCAATCATGCTAGAGAAGACAAATATAGTTACCTAAATATCCAGGTTCAACTACATAGATGGTACCATTAGGCAGCTGGGAAGCACCTTGCATACGAATATGTATAAGACCATTAAAGAAAATAGGATTAAAAGGTAGAAGTGATGGCAAGCGAATGTAAATATTTGAAGGTTTGGTCATCACAATATTATACGCCACAGTGATTCTTGTATGAATCAGTTTTGTTGTTTTTGAAAACTCCATCATTGATTTTGTATGCTAATGAGCTGCAAGTGCAGTGGGCGGGCGCTGCACTTACAGCTCTCTTGCCTATCTGCCTATTCCCAAGCCCTCTGCGTCTCCGGTTTCTAGGTCACTCGTGTTTTAGTGACCTGTCAGTCAGAGGGCTGGGAATAGGAAGAGAGGCAGGCGGTCGGCGTGGAATAGGGAAAGACGCAGGAGAGCTGTAAGTGCAGCGCCCACCCACTGCACTTGTAGCTCATTAGCATACAAGTTCAACTGTGGATTTCTCAAAAACAGCAAAAGGGATTTGTACAAGAAAAGTAAGGATTTACTCAGCATTAAATAACTTTTATATACATGCCATTAGTTTGGGGTAGGAGATCCTCATGGCAGGTTCTCTTTAAATTAAAAATTGTCCCCAAGAGCGGGGGAAAAAAAATAAAGAGATAGGGGGGATTAGGGGGTAATGTTTGTTTCTATTGACCTACAGCAAACATCTGGACATTGCTTTTTGGCTACACAAAAAGCTGTTTGTTAAGAAACCCCTAAAGGGTGAATACTTTGATCTGGAAATTGTGCACCCTTATCCATCGCCTGTGTGACTTACAGCTTGTTGAGCTGCAGCACAAGCAGAAGCAGGCAGCCATGCTTAATCTCATACAACATAAAATCTGCTCCATACAAAGCATTCAAGATCAGGGTTTTTTTTTGTGGGCTTTTTTTTTTTTTATGCAGAATGCTCCGTATATATTTTTTGCATGAGTAAAAACAAGCAATTTAGAAAAAGATAGCTTAAACCCCACAGACTATTGGAAGCATTTAAAAAAAGTTGTAAATTAGTGTGAGTGAGCCATAAGTTAGACACAAAGAGATAGTATGGAGGATGGGGTTTCTGTTTGGCGAGACAACCCCAGTGCCATAAAAGAGGGGAGGTAACCAGGGGTGCCTGCTTCCAAACTTTTTGGGCAATTTTCTGTTCGTTTTAGGTCGAGTGACAAAAAAAAAATCACCCGGGCTTCTGGAGAGACATTATTGACCCAATGGACTACAACTTTCCTGTGGTATGCCATGTCTCTTTATGGGGTGCACTCACATATTTAAACAAAATGGCATAAAATGCAAAATCGGAGAATCGTTTTTCAAAAACCAGAAAACTCATTGTTAAAAGTGCCCAAATAACTTGGATAGCTGCTATGCGAAAGTGTGACCAGTTGGCAGCTCTCGCTTCATGTCCCCCACAGACATCTAAGGGCAAGATTGAACTTGTGTCAGAATAAGACTGGAGTACAGGGGCATTTCATAGAATCATAGAATGGTACAGTTGGAAGGGACCGCCAGGGCCATCTGGTCCAACCCCCTGCTCAAAGCAGGATTCACTAAACCATCTCAGACAGATGTCTGTCCAGCCTCTATTTGAAGACTTCCATTGAAGGAGAACTCACCACCTCCCGTGGCAGCCTGTTCCACTCATTGATCACCCTCACTGTTAAAAAGTTTTTTCTAATATCTAATCTGTGTCTCCTCCCATTCAGTTTCATCCCATTGCTTCTAGTCTTTACTTGTGCAAATGAGAATAAAGATGATCCTTCTACAATGTGACAGCCCTTTGAGATATTTGTACACAGCTATTAAGTCTCCTCTCAGTCTTCTCTTTTGCAAGCTAAACATTCCCAAATCCTTTAACTGTTCCTCATAGGACATGGTTTGCAGACCGGACACCATTCTGGTCGCTCTTTTCTGAACTTGCTCCAGTTTGTTGATGTCTTTTTTAAAATGTGGAGCCCAAAACTGGACACAGTATTCCAGATGAGGTCTGACCAAAGAGTAGAGGGCAATAATGACTTCACAAGATCTAGACTGTATGCTTCTGTTAATACATCCCAGAATTGTATTTGTCTTTTTGCTGCTGCATCACACGGTTGACTCACGTGCAGTCTGTAATCTATTAGTATACCCAAGTCTTTTGACATGTGCTGTTGCTTAGCCCTATTCCTCCCATTCTGTATATGCTTTTTTCATTTTTATTGCCCAGATGTAGTACTTTCCATTTTTCCCTGTTAAAATCCATTCTGTTAGTTGCTGCCCACTGCTCCAGTTTATTTATATCTTTTTGAATCCTCTCTCTCTCTTCTCTAGTATTAGCTACCCCTCCTAGCTTTGTGTCATCAGCAAATTTAATCAGTTTACCCTCAATTCCTTCATCTTAATCACTGATAAAGATGTTGAACAATACAGGGCCCGAGACAGAACCCTGTGTTAACCCACTTGATACATTCTTCCAACTGGATGTGCAGCCATTTACTACCACTCTTTGGGTCCGATCACTAGACCAGTTATGAATCCACCTAACAGTTGCCTTGTCCGTTCCATAGTTAGTAATTTTTTCAATAAGGATTGTATGAGATACTTTGTCAAATGCTTTGTTGAAGTCAAGATATACTATATCTACAGCATTTCACTGATCCACCCAGTGATTCTGTCATAGAAGGAAATTAAGTTAGTCTGCCTTGACTTATTAGTTACAAACCCATGCTGACTCTGGTTAATCACGTCATTCTTGTCCAGGTACTTACATACATGTTGTTTAAAAATTTGTTCAAAGACAGACTCACCGGCCTGTAGTTCCCTGGGTCCACCTTCTTCCCCTTTTTGAAGATAGGAACAACATTTGCTCTTCTCCAGTCTTCTGGGACTTCTCCTGTTCTCCAAGAATTTTCAAACATTATAAAGAGTGGTTAAAAAATTTCTTCTGCCATCTCCTTCAGTACCCTGGGGTGTAATTCTTTTGGACCTGGAGACTTGAATTCATTTAGGTTTGCTAAGTGTTTCCTCATTATTTTTCTGTTTATAGATATCCTGGATTCTTCTATTCCCTTAATAGGACAGTGAAGACCAGTTGATGTTACATTTCCTTCCTGAGAGAAAGATGCAAAATAGGAATTTAAAAGTTCGGCCTTCTCAACATCCTGTCTTACAATTTCATCATTTTCATCCTGTAAAAATCCTATATCATCTTTGACTTTTCTTTTACTTTTGACATATCCACAAAATCCTTTTTAATAGCTTTTGATGTCTCTTGCAAGCCTTAATTCATTGTCAGCTTTAGATAATCTGATTTGTGCCCTGCAGGTTCTGCAGACAGCATTATATTCTTCTTTAGATATGCCTCCCTTTTTCCATTTGATAAACATTACTTTCTTCCTTTTTAGCATGTGTTTAAGTTCTGTGTTCATCCATCCTGGTTTCCTTAAATGCTTCCTATTCTTCCCTCTTTTCGGAATTGTTAACTATTGTGCTTTGAGAATCTCATTTTTCAAGATTTCCCATCCTTCCTGGACATTTTTTGTCCTTAAGGATATCCAGCCATTGGATCCCTCCAGTTCTCTTTGAGTCCCTTAAAATCTGCCTTTCGGAAATCTAACCTTGACGTCTGAGTCTTTTCAAGTCTGCCTCCTCTAGTTATCAAAAATTCTAAAATAGCATGGTCACTACCTCCTAGGGTCCCAGCCACTCTTACCTCCTCAACCATTTCCTCCCTGTTTATAAGGATTAGATCCAAGGTAGCAGATCCCCTTGTTTTCTCCCCTACCTTTTGGAAGATAAAGTTGTCAGCAAGAGAGGATAAGAATTTCCTGGACCTGTTAGTTTTGCCTGAGAGAGATTCCCAACAAATGTCTGGATAGTTGAAATCTCCCATGACCACTATGTTATATTTTTTTTGAGAACTTGGACATTTGATGCATAAAGAGTTCATCCATATCTTCAGCTTGCATAGGCGGCCTGTAGTAAATGCCTACAATGGTGTCCTTTCCATTGTTCTGTCCTTGTATTCTTACCCAAACAGTTTCCACAGAACTCCCAGTCTCTGAAGCGTCAATCTCTGTACAGATATACGCTTTTCTAACATACAATGTGACACCTCCTCCTCGTTTATCAAATCTGTTTCTTGCAAATAAGTTGTATCCTTCTAGCCTTGTATTCCAATCATGTGTATCGTCCCACCAAGTCTCAGTGATTCCAATGACATCATACTTCTTCTCCTGCGTTAGTAGTTCCAATTCTCCTTCTTTGTTGCCCATGCTTTGTGCGTTTGTATAGAAACATTTTAGTTTGTGATTGGTTTCTCTTCCTCCAATATTTTTATTATTTAGATTTTTTTTGTCTTCGTTCTTCCTTTCCACTTCTAATAGCAGAGTTCTCAATAGCATTTGTCAGGTGTATGGATTTTTCTGGCCTTTTGTTTCCCTTCCCACATTGTTCTAGTTTAAAGCTCTCCTGATGAGTGTAGCAAGGCGACTTCCAAATACATGTTTTCCAGTCTTCGTAAGGTGTACCCCATCTCTAGCAAGCAGTCCATCGTATAGGTAATTCACTCCGTGATCCAAAAATCCAAATCCTTGCTGACGGCATCATCGACGTAGCCAATTATTCACCTGCAGAATTTTATTCCACCTCCTTGTTCCATGGCCATCCACTGGGAGGATGGAAGAGAAGACCACCTGCGCTCCCAGTTCTTTCACTTTCTTATCTAAGTTTTCAAAGTCACTGCAGATGGTTTCCAGGTCGTTTCTTGCAGTGTCATTTGTCCCCACATGTATTAGCAGGAATGGGTAGTCATCTACAGGTCTGAAGAGTCCTGATATCCTGTCAGACACATCTTTAACTTTTGCACCTGGAAGACAGCACATTTCTCTTGAGGTTATATCCGGTCTGCAGATAGCGGCCTCTGTTCCTCTAAACAGGGAATCCCCCATGACCACAACTCTCCGTTTCTTCACAACAGTTTTCTTTCTCCATCCAGGAGGACTCTGAGGGTGTACAAGGTTGTTCTTTGTGGGCAAAGTCTTATCCTGATGTATTTCTTCATCGTTCTCCTGTGTAAGAGCCTGGTACTGGTTCCTGAGCCGTATGGGTGCTGACTGCCTCCCGATCCTCCTGCTTCTCTGGGTCACATGCTTCCATTCCTCTGTTTCTTCAGACGCACTTGGAATTTCTTCTCTTTCTGTACCATGAAGAGATAATTCTGCTCTGTCTAAGAACTCTTCATCTTCCTTAATGATCTTCAATGTAGATAACCTCTCTTCTAGATTTTGCAACTTTTCCTCCAACAGGGACACAAGCTTGCATTTCTGGCATGTGAAGTTTGGCTTTTCCACTGGTAAGTCTGTGAACATGTAGCAAGAAATGCAGCTTACCACATGGCTCCTGGCCGCTTCCATGTTCTTATTGTTAAATAGATATCAAAGCAGTGAAATATGTGCCAAAATTTGCGTGCCAGCAGGCGCAAGGTTTACCCATGTCCACCTTTCAGCTGCAACGGCCAAAATCCAGTGTTCTTTGAGATCGTAAAGTCTCTTCACTTATCCCAGAAGGCACTGGGGAAAATGCAAATTCTCTCCTCAGGACTCTTCCTCTGGTTAGAATTATACGGTAAGAAAGTCGTGAACGAGAATGGAGCTCATCTCCTACAGAACAAAAGCACCAGGTGTTGAAGTTAAACATGCCCAATCCTTCTCTCCGTCGACATCATATATTGAGGCTTAGGAAGCCCCATTGGACATCACATGGTTTTCCAGTTAGTGACAAAATTAGTAGATTCTGACAATTTCAATGAGTAGGGTGTTATGTTTCGGTAGCTGAGGAGTGCAGGTAAAAAAGGCAATACACCAGAGCAGTTGGAATCTATGGGATTGCAGTACCCTGACTAACCACCACAACTAGAGGCAGCCGTGGAGCGTTCCTACGTTGGTCCTAGACGCCTCGTCACAGCCTGAGAAACTAACTACACCTAAAGATAGAAATAGGAAAGCTATCTGCCCCGGAGCAGAACCCCAAAGACAACAGAAAGCCCCAAAACATGTAATGGCGGTTAGACAAGAGGAAATACTGACACAGAAAGAAAATAGAATGAGCAAACGCTGGGGCCCAAACTATCTAAATAGAAAAGGACAGGAAGGGTACTTACTGCAATCCCAGAAAACCCTGAAAAACACCAACTCTACTAATTTCAAAATCACCTGAGATCACACGACCTCTACCACCTAAATTAGCTCTCTGGTGTAACAAAATCAAAACAGCAGCCACTGAAAAAACTGGAAAAAGCAAAAGAACAAAACTCAGTGGCTGAACTAAACTGAGAAGGCAGAAGCCCCCGGAGGGGACCCAGAAGGCCCCCAAAGAAGTGCAAGACAAAATGCAAAAATATAGCAATAACACAAAAGAAGAAAAATTCTTATCTGGTAGCAGGAGATGCAGACACGACAAAGCAGGCTACAAGGGAAACTGGAATGAAGGATTCAGACCAGAACAATTGATCACCGGCAACCCTGATGGGAAAATGACTCCCTTATATAAGACCAGTCAGTAACACCTGATTCCCAGTCCTCACAATCTTCACTAGTACCGCTTGTAACCACCAGAGGGAGCCTCTGCTCAGAACTCATCTCAAACCCATTCACAACAGTACCCCCCCCCCCCCTTGAGGAGGGGTCACCGAACCCTCATTTGAGCAACCAGGTCGGTCAGGATGAGTTCTATGATACGCACGGATAAGTCTCCTAGCATGGATGTCCGAAGCAAACACCCAAGAATTGTCTTCCTGACCATAACCTCTCCATTTAACCAAATACTGGAGTCTTCGTCTAGAAAAACGAGAATCCAATATTTTCTCAACCACATACTCCAGATTGCCCTCAACCAAAACAGGGTCAGGAGGCACAGTAGCAGGAACCAATGGCTCAACAAACCTCTTCAACAAGGACTTGTGGAACACGTTATGGATCTTAAATGTCCCTGGAAGAAGCAAACGAAAAGAAACAGGATTAATAATCTCCATGATCTTATAAGGTCCAATGAACCTAGGCTTAAATTTAGGAGATGCTACTCTCATAGGAATATTCTTTGAGGACAACCAGACCAAGTCCCCCACTTTAAACCGAGGACCATCAGTCCTATGCCGGTTAGCAAACCGCTGGGCCTTCTCCTGAGAGAGGGACAACCTCTCCACTACCTGGTCCCAAATCTGTTGCATACGCTCAACAACAGAGTCAACACCTGGACAGACAGAAGCTTCCGTCTGTCCTGAAGAAAATCGAGGGTGAAAACCAGAATTACAGAAAAACGGAGACATCAAAGTGGCAGAGCTAGCCCTATTATTAAGAGCAAACTCAGCCAAAGGCAAAAAAGAGACCCAGTCATCCTGATCAGCAGACACAAAGCATCTTAGATAAGTCTCTAATGTCTGGTTTGTTCTCTCAGTTTGACCATTGGTCTGAGGATGAAATGCCGAGGAGAAAGACAATTGAACACCCAGTTTAGAACAAAAAGTCCTCCAAAATCTGGAAACAAACTGGACTCCTCTGTCAGACACAATGTTCTCAGGAATGCCGTGTAAACGAACCACGTGCTGAAGAAACAACGGCACCAATTCAGAGGAGGAAGGCAACTTAGGTAATGGCACAAGATGTATCATTTTGGAAAACCTATCACAAATTACCCAGATGGTGGTCATTCTCTGAGAAACAGGAAGATCGGAAATGAAATCCATAGAGATATGGGTCCATGGTCTCTTGGGCACAGGCAATGGCATCAACAAACCACTAGAGCGAGAGCAAGGCTTGGAGCGAGAGCAAGTCCCGCAGGACTGCACAAATTCCCTGACATCGCGAGACAAGGTAGGCCACCAAAAGGACCGACTAACCAAGTCTCTGGTACCAAAAATTCCGGGATGCCCAGCCAATGCGGAACAATGAATCTCAGACATCACACTCTTTTTCCATTGGTCCGGGACAAACAATTTTCCAACAGGGCAGTGCTCGGGCCTATCCTCCTGACACCCCTCCAGAGCAAGTCTCAAATTGGGCGAGATGGCGGAAAGAACTACACCCTCTTTCAAAATAACAGAAGGATCAGATAACTCAGGAGAGTCCGCAAGGAAACTCCTCGAGAGGGCATCCGCCTTAACATTCTTAGTGCCAGGAAGAAAGGAAACCACAAAATTAAAACGTGTGAAAAACAAGGCCCACCTGGCCTGTCTAGGATTGAGTCGCTTGGCAGATTCCAGATAGACCAGATTCTTATGGTCCGTAAGGACCACCACCTGATGTTTGGCTCCCTCCAGCCAATGTCTCCACTCTTCAAAAGCCCACTTCATGGCCAATAACTCCCGATTACCCACGTCATAATTACGTTCAGTAGGAGAAAATTTTCGAGAGAAAAAGGCACAAGGGTTACTTTTAGAGGTCTCTGGATCTTTTTGGGACAAAACGGCACCTGCCCCAATTTCAGAGGCATCAACCTCCACCTGAAATGGCAGAGAAACATCAGGCTGCCGTAGAACAGGAGCAGAAGTGAATCTCTGCTTAAGTTCCTGAAATGCAGAGACTGCCTCAGGAGGCCAATTCACCACATCAGAACCCTTTCTGGTCAAATCAGTTAATGGTTTAACAATAACCGAGAAATTACCAATAAATTTACGATAAAAATTGGCAAAACCCAAAAATCTCTGAAGAGCCTTTAATGAAGTAGGTTGGACCCAATCACAGATGGCCTGAACCTTGACCGGGTCCATTTCAATAACAGATGGGGACAAAATGAATCCCAGAAATGAGATCTTCTGTACGCCAAAAAGACACTTTGATCCCTTCACATACAGAGCATTATCCCTCAAAATCTGGAACACAGTCCGAACATGTTTCACATGAGAGTCCCAGTCATTAGAAAAAATCAAGATATCATCCAAATAAACAATCAGAAATTTATCCACAAAATCCCTGAAAATGTCATTCATGAAGGACTGGAAGACGGAAGGGGCATTAGTGAGCCCAAAGGGCATCACTAGGTACTCAAAATGCCCTTCAGGGGTATTGAATGCCGTCTTCCATTCATCCCCGTGCTTAATGCGAATAAGGTTATACGCCCCCCTGAGGTCAAGCTTGGTAAACCAAGTAGCGTTTTTCACCCTGGAAAACAGGTCAGAAATCAAGGGTAACGGGTATTGATATTTCACAGTAATATTGTTCAAGAGACGATAATCAATACACGGCCTTAATGAACCATCTTTTTTGGCCACAAAGAAAAAACCGGCACCTAAGGGTGAAGAGGATGGTCTGATATGACCCTTCTCCAATGATTCCTTGATATAAGACCGCATAGCGTCATGTTCAGGTACAGACAAGTTAAAAAGGCGACCTTTAGGGAATTTACTACCAGGCACTAATTCAATAGCGCAGTCATAGCTCCTATGGGGAGGTAAGGATGCAGATTTACTTTCGCTAAACACATCAGAAAAATCAAACAAAAAGTCAGGAACATCCTGAGCCTGGGGGAGGCAGAAAAAACAGGAGTGTTGGTATTAACACATTGACAGCCCCAACTGGTTACAGACACGGATTTCCAATCCAAAACAGGATTATGAGACTGTAACCAAGGGAAACCCAGCACGATAATGTCATGCAGATTATATAGAACCAAAAATTTGCAGCACTCCTGGTGATCAGGTTCAACCCTCATTATCACCTGAGAATAAAACTGGGGTTTATTCTCAGCCAAAGGGGTAGAATCGATCCCCAGTAGGGGAATAGACTTCTGTAGGGGTATCAAGGGAAACCCACAACGTTTAGCAAAATCATAATCCATCAGGTTAATAGCTGCTCCAGAATCAACGAAAGCCTGAGCAGAAAATGAGGACAGAGAGCATATCAGAGTGACAGTTAATAAAAACTTAGTCTGAACACTACCCAAGACAACTGAGCGTGCAAAACGTCTTCCCCGCTTAGGGCAGACTGAAATAGCATGAGAGGCATCACCACAGTAGAAACATAACCTATTGCGCTTTCGAAACTCATGACGCTGTGCCCCAGACACCACTCCATCACACTGCATGGGCTCAGAAGCTGGCTCACAAGGCAACACCACTCCACGCATACTTCTCCGCTCACGCAAACGTCTGTCAATTTGAATCGCTAATGACATAGAATCATTGAGACCAGAGGGGACAGGGAATCCCACCATAACATCCTTTACATTATCCGACAGACCCTTCCGGAAAAGGGCCGCCAAAGCGTCGTCATTCCATTTGGTCAGGACTGCCCACCTACGGAATCTCTGACAGTATAACTCAGCGTCATCAAGCCCCTGATTTAATGCCAACAAGGCTTTTTCAGCTTGATCAGTGACATTAGGCTCATCGTACAATAACCCCAAAGCCTGAAAAAACGCATCAACATCACTCAAAACAGGATCCCCAGGTATCAGGGAAAAAGCCTAATCCTGAGGATCGCCGCGCAGGAGAGAGATGATAATTTGAACCTGCTGCGCTGCGTTTCCTGAGGACTTAGATTTTAAGGCAAAAAACAATTTACAATTATTTTTGAAATTCTGAAACTTAGCTCGATCCCCTAAAAACAAATCTGGCATGGGGATCCTAGGTTCCACAACAGGCAACCCAGCAAGATAGATAGCAATACTCCGAACCTCAGTGGCAAGCTGATCCACACGGCCAGACAACTGTGCAAACTCCATTGGGAGAAAAGATCCTCCCCAGCACCCAGAGATACAGAGGGAAAAAAAAATGCAACAAACAGAAAAATATCTCTGATAACTCTGACAACCTTTTTTCTATCACAATATTTTTTCCCTTCTGTGAGTACCATACAATTTTCAATTTTTTGGCCGGTGATACTGTTATGTTTCGGTAGCTGAGGAGTGCAGGTAAACACGGATTTTGGTAAAGACTTACCTGTAAAATCCTTTTCAGCGAAGGAAGGAAGAGAGACACAGTATTCATTACTGATGGGTAGGCGGAGCCCCAGATCAGGATGTTACCTCAGATCAAAAGAGTGATGACTGGCTGGCCCCTCCAGCTCGGGCTCCTCCTACTCAGCTCCAGTCGTACCAAAGCTTTTAGGAAAAGAGTCAAGATCACCAGCGGAGCAACATAACCCCTTCTGAAGGAACTTCAGAGAAAAAACACAAGAATACAGGTTATGCATGCAAAGAAAGCCAAAAACCACAGAGTTCCAGGTACTACTCACGGAACCTGACTACTGCGATGAGCTGGCGATGCTGGAACAGAGCCTTAGCGCGCTGACCTCAGCCCAGATAATCGCTATCAGATAAGGGTCGCGCTGCATCTGAAAACATCAACACACTTCTGCCGTGGGAGGGTGCTGTGTCTCTCTTCCTTCCTTCGCTGAAAAGGATTTTACAGGTAAGTCTTTACCAAAATCCGTGTTTCAGCTGCAGATGAAGGAAGAGAGCCACAGTATTCATTACTGATGGGACGTCCCAAAGCAGTTCAAAAATAAGGGTGGGAAAAAACCAACAAAAGGCAGAAACCCAACAACCTTAACAACAAAGCGCAACCAGCGCTAAACACAAGTTCATCCAGAACTTTAAACTACAGCTGCCTGCAGGACCCTACGTCCGAGGGCTGCATCAGCGGAAGCACTGACGTCCACTTTATAAAACCTTGTAAACGTGTGGACAGAGCGCCAAGTCGCCGCTCGGCAAAGCTGCACTGCCGAAGCACCTTGATGAAAAGCCCACGATGAAGCCACAGCTCTCGTGGAATGGGCTCGAATCTTAATCGGGCAAGATTCACCCCAAAGACGGTAAGCTTCCAAAATAGCTGACCGGATCCAACGAGCTATAGAACCCTTGGAAGCTCGTTGACCACGCCGACGACCTGCCGGAACCACAAACAGGGAGTCCGTCTTACGAAAACCTTGAGTAATAGATAGATAAAACTTCAAGGCCCGCACTAAATCCAATGTGTGTAAATCTCGCTCTTTCGTATTCTTCGGATCCGGACAGAGTGAAGGCAACACAATATCCTGGTTAACATGAAATTGTGACACCACTTTAGGCAAAAAATCACCCCGAGTGCGAAGCACTACACGATCCGGAAAAAACTCCAGAAAAGGAGGCGAACAAGAAAGAGCTGCCAATTCAGAAACTCTCCTCAAGGAAGTGACTGCAACAAGGAAAGCCACCTTCCAAGAAAGTAAAGAAAGGCTAACAGAAACCATAGGTTCAAAAGGTTTATGCTGAAGAGCCTCCAAAACAAGGTTGAGCCGCCAAGGAGACACGGGTGCCTTCCGCGGCGGAAACTTACGAGAGATACCTCGGAAAAAGGAGAGCACGTCTCTATTCGAAGCAATGGTTCTCCGGAACAATAAGGACAGAGCAGAAATCTGACCTTTCAGAGTGCTAACTGCCAAACCCTTGTCTAGCCCATGCTGCAGAAAAGCCAACAGGTTGGGAATGGAAAATTTTCTCGGGTTCCGAGAAGACCCCAAACACCACGAAAAGAAGGTTTCCCAAATTTTGTGGTAAATCCTAGAAGTAGCCGGACATCTTGCAGCACGAAGGGTAGCAATGACCTCGGCTGAAAAACCTCTACGGGTCAAGATTTCGGTCTCAAGAGCCACGCCGTCAAACGCAGGGACATCAAGTCCGGATGACAAACGGGCCCCTGAGTCAACAAGTCCGGTTGAAGAGGGAGTGGAAACGGAGGTGCCGCCAACAGCGACATTATTGTCGAGAACCACACCCTTCTTGGCCAGTCTGGAGCTATCAGAATAGCTGAAATTCTCTCTAGTCTGATCCGACGCAGCACTAGAGGAAGTAAGGATATCGGCGGGAATACATAGATCAGCTTGAACTGATCCCACTGAGCCACTAGAGCATCCACCGCCACCGCCTTCGGGTCCTTGTACCTGGACATGAATGTCGGTAACTTGGCATTGGACCTGGATGCCATCAAATCCACTTGGGGGGTTCCCCAGCGAGAGCACAGTAGTGCAAAAACTTCCGGTGGAGGCTCCATTCCCCGGGATCCATCCTTCTGCGACTGAGAAAGTCCGCTGTAATATTCTGAACCCCTGGAATGTGAATCGCCGAAATGGCTGGTACACTGGCCTCTGCCCAAATCAGAATTCGGGACACCTCCACCATGAGTCTGGAACTCTTTGTCCCACCTTGGTGATTGATATACGCGACAGCCGTCGCATTGTCTGTCTGCACTCGGACTGGCAGACCGCTCAAAGGGACCGTCCAATGTTGGAGGCAAAGGAAAATCGCCCTCAATTCCAGGATGTTGATCGGAAGAAAAGACTCTTCCGATGACCATACCCCCTGAATCCAGAGATTGTTCCAAACACCCCCCCAGCCCGACAGGCTGGCATCGGTGGTTATAACTGACCACTTCGGAGGGAGGAAAGACTTCCCCAGGGAGAAAGCCCCTGGACGTAACCACCATTCTAGAGAATCCCGCACCGCGCGAGGAATGGTGACACTGCAATCCAGCGATTGCGACTGGTTCCATCGACTCAAGATGAACCTTTGGAGAGTCCTGGAATGGAACTGGGCAAAAGGAATTGCCTCCATGGACGCCACCATCAGACCCAGAAGACGCATACACTTCCGTAGGGACATTGCCGTTGAGGATGTCATAATCTGTACATGTCGAAGAAGACATGACTGTTTGTCTGGTGGTAGGGAAACTACCGACCGAAACGTGTCGAGATGCATTCCCAAAAAGAGAATTGTCCTCGATGGTTCCAGGACGACTTCTCCCAATTGACCAGCCAACCGAAGTCTTTCAGAAACTGAAGAGACAAATCCCGAGCCGTCAACGCCTCCTCCTCCGAGGAAGCTACGATCAAAAGATCGTCCAGATAAGGGAGAATCGTAATCCCCTGTCTTCGAAGGAGTGCCATGAGGGGCGCCAGAATTTTTGTAAAGACCCTTGGCGCTGAGGCTAAGCCGAACGGCAGAGCCACGAACTGGTAATGATTCTGACCTATGGCAAATCGAAGAAAGCGCTGATGAGCCTTTCCGATGGGAATATGCAAATAGGCGTCGCGAATGTCGATTGACACCAGAAAATCGTTCTGTGACAGAGCTGCCACAATGGAACGAAGCGACTCCATGCGAAATTTCCGGACATGGACATGCCGGTTTAAACGCTTGAGATCCAGAATCGGGCGAAATTTGTTCTCCTTTTTGGGAACTATAAAAAGGTTGGAATAAAAACCTTTCCCTCGGTCCTCTGACGGAACCGGTATCACTACACCCTTTTGTAGTAGCGATTCGACCTCTCGCTGTAGAGCGACAACAAGCTCGGGTTCCGACGGAACGCGAGATTGACAAAAAACATTTGGGGGTTGAGAAGCAAACTCTATGAAATAGCCTGCCGACACTATCCGCGTTACCCAGGAATCTGGAACGCGAGCCATCCAAGTCTCCTTGAAAAGAAGCAGGCGACCCCCCACTCGAGAATCCTCGAGTGGACCCCTGGCGTCAATCCGACTTTGCGGGTTTCTTGTCAAGTTCCCGCTTGTTCTGGCGGAAACTCTGCTTCCAGGGAGTACGAGTTTTCTGAGAGGATTTCTTTCCTGAGAAAGAAGGACGACCCGATCCCCACGAGGAGTGACTAGATCGTCCTCGGCTCCGAAAGGACCGCCGACCACTATAAACACCAGGCTTACTGGACACCGAGGCCATGGCCCTTCGCTGTGGTAATGCTGATTCCTTCGCCTTAGCCTTGGAAATCAGCTCTGTGAGGTCGGATCCAAAAAGATGGCCACCCTTGTAAGGTAAGGCCAACAACCCTTGTTTGGAAACTGCGTCCCCGGCCCACTGTCTGAGCCATAAAGCTCTTCTGACTGTGACCGCTGAAGCTTGCGCTTTGGCCAGCAGAGATGCCGTATCCAGACCGGCATCAAAGATATAACAGGCTGCCGTTTCTAACCATTCACAAGTTTCCCGTATCTCAGATAACGGAGATTCATTTTGCAACTCCGTCTTCAGACGTGCCAACCAGCTTAGAGAAGCTCTAGCAGCACACATGGATCCTAGCACTGCTCGAAATCCATGACCCGCAGCCTCATAGCTTGCTTTTGCCGCCAATTCTGCCTTTCTATCCAAAGGCTCCTGTAAGCTCGCTTTTCCCTTAATAGGGAGTAGAGAGGATTTACTAAGCTGAGACAAAGACACATCCACTTCAGGAGCAGAAGTCCAATTAGCCTTTAACTCCGTAGAGCAAGGATAAAGTGTATCAAAGAAATGCGTTCCATGAAAACGCTTATCTGGACATAGACGTTCCTCCTCTATTACACCATTAAGCTCATCCAGAGCTGGCAATGTTGTGCGCGAAGCACGGGACTCCTGGAACATGCGTGCTGATTTACCAGGACGACTAGTTACCTCCTCCGGTAACTGTAGTATATCTCTCATGGCTTCAATTAATGCCTCCGTACGCTTCGTCATAGAGGAACGCCCCTGCGGCTCGTCCGCATCTGAATCGGATATTTCTCCATCCGAATTTAAAGGGGAACTCTGCCCAATATCAGATACATCTGACTCGCTCCGTGTAGAGGCCGGTAACGGCCTGCGTCGCTTCCTCTGAGAGGAATTAGCAGACACATATTGACCTAAAAGGTCAGATAAGTTATTAATCGATCGAGCGATATCATCCAATTTTCCACCGCTGTCGACCGCAGCGCTAGACGCTGTGGAGGTCTGCGTATCTGATTGCCGCAATGGCACTGGGACGTGATCCGCGGCATCTGAACTCTGTTCAGACATGTCTCACCTGTATGAGCAGGTCAAAGCGGTAATACCAGCAAAAAACATATGCGGTTTTTTTTTTTTTTTTTTTTCAAACGCTGAAGGGTTAACGCTCCACCAAGCAGAGTTACCCCAGCGGTATTCAGTCAGCAAATTTAGCTGGTAGAAATAACCCTCAAAGGGGTTAATATTGCAAACTCACCAAAATATATATATATTTGTGAGCCCCAGCCAATTTTTATGTCTCTGATGAGACTGCAGCTGCAGGATAGCGATCGCTGCGCTGCGGGGTGAGGAATCCGCACTCACCCAGCTGGCCGTGGTGTCTTATGAGGAGAGGAGCGGTCCGAGGAGCCCAGGAGCCTGAGTAATGGCCGCCACAGTGGGGGAGTCGCAGGAGAAAAGCCAGAGCGCGCGTCTTCCTGCTCAAAAGACCGGGATAGATAGGCCACGCCCCTGCTAGCTCAAATAATGAGCGCGAACTCTCCCCGCTCCTGCTCCCTCTCTGTCCTGCAGCTATCTGCCTGCGGACAAAAAATCACCACATCTACTTGTAACAGCGCTGTCACAGCAGCGCTGAAGCATACTGACATTACATGTAGTAGCGCTGTCACAGCAGCGCTGAAGCATACTGACATTACATGTAGTAGCGCTGTCACAGCAGCGCTGAAGCATACTGACATTACATGTAGTAGCGCTGTCACAGCAGCGCTGAAGCATACTGACATTACATGTAGTAGCGCTGTCACAGCAGCGCTGAAGCATACTGACATACATGTAGTAACGCTGTCACAGCAGCGCTGAAGCATACTGACATTAGTAATAGCGCTGCTCATTCAGGCGCTAAAGCACTCACACATAATTATTATTAAAATTTGTGTGGAGTACTCACCAGCCAAGGCGCCACAGGGACCCTCAGGGGTTTCTGGCGCAGTGCCCATGCTTCCCCCCAGGGCGAAGAACGCAGTGACCGCACGTGTGGTTTGCGTTCCCGCCAGAGAAGCTCTCCTCATCCCCCAGGGCCGGCAAGGATTCTGCAGGGACTTTGAGTAAATACAGATCCGCCAAGGGAGAGGTTGGGGTACAGCAGCGCTGATACCCCTGAGACCTCTAGACCAACTAGTGATCCAAGTCTCCTGTCCGAATATTAAAATAATAAAATCTTCTGAGGAGCTGCATTAGCAGCGACCATCCTCTGGACCTCAAATCTTAGACTGGAGCTGAGTAGGAGGAGCCCGAGCTGGAGGGGCCAGCCAGTCATCACTCTTTTGATCTGAGGTAACATCCTGATCTGGGGCTCCGCCTACCCATCAGTAATGAATACTGTGGCTCTCTTCCTTCATCTGCAGCTGAAAAAGGCAATACACCAGAGCAGTTGGAATCTATGGGATTGCAGTACCCTGACTAACAACCACAACTAGAGGCAGCCGTGGAGCGTTCCTACGTTGGTCTTAGACGCCTCGTCACAGCCTGAGAAACTAACTACACCTAAAGATAGAAATAGGAAAGCTATCTGCCCCGGAGCAGAACCCCAAAGACAACAGAAAGCCCCCAAACATGTAATGGCGGTTAGACAAGAGGAAATACTGACACAGAAAGAAAATAGAATGAGCAAACGCTGGGGCCCAAACTATCTAAATAGAAAAGGATAGGAAGGGTACTTACTGCAATCCCAGAAAACCCTGAAAAACACCAACTCTACTAATTTCAAAATCACCTGAGATCACACGACCTCTACCACCTAAATTAGCTCTCTGGTGTAACAAAATCAAAACAGCAGCCACTGAAAAAACTGGAAAAAGCAAAAGAACAAAACTCAGTGGCTGAACTAAACTGAGAAGGCAGAAGCCCCCGGAGGGGACCCAGAAGGCCCCCAAAGAAGTGCAGGACAAAATGCAAAAATATAGCAATAACACAAAAGAAGAAAAATTCTTATCTGGTAGCAGGAGATGCAGACACGACAAAGCAGGCTACAAGGGAAACTGGAATGAAGGATTCAGACCAGAACAATTGATCACCGGCAACCCTGATGGGAAAATGACTCCCTTATATAAGACCAGTCAGTAACACCTGATTCCCAGTCCTCACAATCTTCACTAGTACCGCTTGTAACCACCAGAGGGAGCCTCTGCTCAGAACTCATCTCAAACCCATTCACAACAGTAGGGCTTTTAAATATCCAATTAGCTATCTGAATTAATGCTGGGGCATTGCTGGTGTACATACTTTAAAATGTAATTGTCCGCAGGTTTTTACTATTTAATCTGAAAGCAGCAAATTGTAGGGCAAGAAAGCCTGATTTCAGGGATGTGTCACTTATTGGGCTGTGTGCTGTAGTTTTAATACAATCAGTATTTGATCAGCAGGAGATTATCACTGCAGGAGTAGGTCTCACGTACAAGAAAGTCAGGCTAATGTAACTCCGCCTCCACCACTGATTGGTAGTTTCTGCACAGTGTACACAGGAAGCTGCCAATCACTGGTGTGGGCGGGGTTATACACAGCTCAGCATTTGAGCTCTGCTAGATCTACAGCTGAGAAAACAGGAATTCTGTGAAAACTACAGCAAGCAGCCCAGTAAGTGACACATTGCTGGAATCAGCATCTCTGCCCCTACATCATTCTGCTCTCAGATGACATGGCACAATCTTACTGACGGATCCCTTTTAAGAAACAGAACTCACTTTAAATTAAATGATCTTTTGCTACACAAGCTATCTGAGAAGTGAGCAGAACAGTCTGAACCAAACAACTGCTTTAAAAAAAGAAAAAGTCAAATGAAAAAACATTATCACTTATCCACGGGATAGGTGATGAGTTACTGAATGGTGGGATCTGCACCAATGGGCAGAACGAGGGAAATTCTATCCCCATCAGAGTGGTAGTGCACATGCGCGACCACTGCTCCATTCATTCCCCATGGGACTGTCGAGAGTCAAGCTCAGTCCCATAGTAAATTAATGGAGAGGCCCATTAAGTTTTGCGCACTGCCGCTACATTTTCATGGAGGACAAAAGTGCCCCTTTTCCAGAGCTCGAACCCTAAACTTCTAGATTATGTAGTGATTGACCTAATGTGATTAAATTTAACAATTTTATCAGGAAATGTATTACTGGTCTGTAACCAAAAAAAAAAGGCAGAAAACTACATTTTCTACCTCATTATCTAGAATCAAAAAGACCACAATTTTAAGGTTTACTTTTCATCACTGTATGTAGCAAATAGTTTCAAACACTAAACTGTTTAATTATCTGAAACTATAAAGGCGGCTACATCTGTTTGTGCGGCTGGTGGCAGCCTGCCATGATAATCGGCCACTGCTACAAACACTTATTTTGTCCCGGCCGCTCACACAGAGCTGTTTGTGTTAGATCTGACTGCACGCTCCCATTCCTGGACAGTACACGGCACACAGGCCATTTGTAGCTCACTACAGTACAATACTGTCCCTTCTGCTGAGCCCCCCAGGGGCGTTGCCAAGCCCCCCCCCCACCAGTGATGTTGCCGAGCCCCCTCATCCCGGGACGTTACCGAGATCCCCCCATCTGGGACACAAGCTATAATATGGGGCGAGCTAGGAAAACATCTGAAATGTGGAAATCACAGGAAGCCATCGCACAAGGATATTTTTATGAAGCAGCACTATGCTGGTTTGGCCCTTTTGTAACGCAGTCACAGTAGACGTCCCCTGGTCCAGCCTAGCTACAGGTCTGTCCTTGTAGCCCCCGTGAGACGGAACGTGGTTCTGGAGATGGAAAGTGTATTGATCAGACGGCATGGCTAAATCTGGAGAGAAAAAAAAAACAGAATTGATAAGGCCTTTACAATGCTTACACATATGAAGGTGTGATCAAGAGCAAAAAAAAACAGAAAACAAAAAAACACAGGATTGCTGTATGTAGCAAAAATCATGGCCTCCTTTGAAGCCCAGCTACAGACTGGAATTCAATGGAGCTCTGTGATGGAAGGCATGGAGGTCTTCATCAGAGGTTCACAGGAGAAGCCAATGTTGGGCGAGGAATAGAGCTGGAGTGACAGAGGCTTCAGATCTACCATAGCTCTACAGCCTCATTTGCATATCAATTCAAACGCTGACAGAAGAACGGACCGGCCAAGCAAAGGGATTTCTGGACTTGTCTTTGAAAGGGCCACATGTGAAGATAAATAGTTTGGGGTGTGTGAAATCCTGCTGACAGATTCCCTTTAACCCCTTAACCCCCAAGGGTGGTTTGCACGTTAATGACCGAGCCAATTTTTACAATTCTGACCACTGTCTCTTTATGAGGCTATAACTCTGGAACGCTTCAACGGATCTTCGCGATTCTGAGATTGTTTTCTCGTGACATATTGTACTTCACGTTAGTGGTAAAATTTCTTCCATATAACTTGCGTTTATTTTTGAAAAAAACGCAAATATGGCGAAAATTTTGAAAATTTTGCAATTTTCAAACTTTGAATTTTTATTCCCTTAAAACAGAGAACTATGTCACACAAAATAGTTAAGAAATAACATTTCCCACATGTCTACTTTACATCAGCACAATTTTGGAACCAAATTTTTTTTTTCTTAGGAAATTATAAGGGTTAAAAGTTGACCAGCAATTTCTCATTTTTACAACAAAATTTACAAAGCCATTTTTTTTAGGGACCACCTCATATTTGAAGTCACTTTGAGGGTCTATATAGCCGAAAATACCCAAAAGTGACACCATTCTAAAAACTGCACCCCTCAAGGTACTCAAAACCACATTCAAGAAGTTTATTAACCCTTCAGGTGCTTCACAGGAGCTGAAGCAACGTGGAAGGAAAAAATGAATATTTAACTTTTTAGCCACAAAAATGATCTATTACAAACTTTTTTTTTATTTTCACAAGGGTAAAAGAAGAAAATGGACAGATAAAGTTGTTGTGCAATTTCTCCTGAGTACGCCAATAGCCCATATGTGGGGGAAAACCACTGTTTGGGCACACGGCAGAGCTCGTAAGGGAAGGAGCGCCGTTTGACTTTTTCAAACTAAAATTGGCTGGAATTGAGATTGGATGCCATGTCGTGTTTGGAGAGCCCCTGATGTGCCTAAACAGTGGAAACCCCCCACAAGTGACACCATTTTGGAAACTAGACCCCCTAAGGAACTTATCTAGATCTGTTGTGAGCACTTTGAACCCCCAAGTGTTTCACAAAAGTTTATAATGCCTGGGTGTGAAAAAAAAAAAAACAATTTTCCACAAAAATGATTTTTTAGTCCCAAATTTTTGATTTTTCCCAAGGAAATTGGACCCCAAAAGTTGTTGTCCAATTTGTCCTGAGTACGCTGATACCCCATATGTGGGGGGGGGGAAAACTGTTTGGGTGCACGACAGGGCTTGCAAAGGAAGTAGTAACGTTTTGGAATGCAGACGTTGATGGGGGTCATGTTCCGTTTGCAGTGCCCCAGATGTGGCTAAATAGTGGAAACCCCCCACAAGTGACGCCATTTTGGAATCTAGACTCCCTAAGGAGCTTATCTAGATCTTTGGTGAGCACTTTGAAACCCCAAGTGCTTCACACAAGTTTATAATGCCCGGGCATGAAAATAAAAAATCCTATTTTTTTCCCACAAAAATTATCTTTTAGTCACTAATTTTTTATTTTCTCAAGGATTAACAGGAGAAATTGGACCACAAAAGTTGATGTCCAATTTGTCCTGAGTACGCTGATACCCCATTATGTGGGGGGGGGAACCACTGTTTGGGCGCATGGCAGAGCTCGGAATGGAAGGAGCACCATTTGATTTTTTCCAACCAAAATTGGCTGGAATTGAGATTGGACGCCATGTTGCATTTGGAGAGCCCCTAATGTGCCTAAACAGTGGAAACCCCCCACAAGTTACCCCATTTGGGAAACTAGACCCCCTAAGGAACTTATCTAGATCTGTGGTGAGCAATTTGAACCCCCAAGTGCTTCACACAAGTGTATAACGTAGAGCTGTAAAATTAAAAAATCATATTTTTTCCACAAAAATGATCTTTTCACCCCAATTTTATATTTCCAAGGGTAACAAGACTCCAAAAGTTATTGTGCAATTTGTCCTGAGTACGCTGATACCCCATATGTGGGGGTAAACCACTGTTTAGGTGCATGGCAGAGTTTGGAAGGGAAGGAGCGCCGTTCGACTTTTTCAACACAGAATTGGCTGGATGCCATGTCGTGTTTGGAGAGCTCCTGATCTGCCTAAACAGTGGAAACCCCCAACAAATGACACCATTTTGGAAACTAGACCCCTCAAGGAACTTATCTAGATGTGTGGTGAGCACTTTGAACCCCGAAGTGCTTCACAGAAGTTTATAACGTACAGCCGTAAAATAAATTTTTTTGTTTTTATTTTACAAAAATGATTTTTTCGTCCCCAATATTTTATTTTCACAAGGGTAACAGGAGAAATTGGACCCCAAAAGTTGTTGTCCAATTTGTCCTGAGTACGCTGATACTCAATATGTGGGAGAAAACTACTGTATGGGCACACGTCGGGGCTCGGAAGGGAAGTAGTGACGTTTTGGATTGCAGACTTTGATGGAATGGTCTGGCGGCGTCATGTCGCATTTGGAGAGCCCCTGATGCGCCTAAACAGTGGAAACCCCCCACAAGTGACCCCATTTTGGAAAATAGACCCCACAAGGAACTTATCTAGATGTGTGGTGAGCGCTATGAAGCCCCAAGTGCTTCACAGAAGTTTATAACGTACAGCCGTAAAAACAAAAAAAATCATTTTTTTTTTTTTTAAAAAAAAATGGTATTTTTACCCCCCGTTTTTTATTTTCCCAAGGGTAACAGAAGAAATAGGACAAATTGCACAATAACTCTTGGGGTCCAGAGTACACTGATACCCCATATGCGGGGGTAAACTACTGTTTGGACGCATGGCAGAGCTCAGAAGTGAAGGAGCACCGTTTGACTTTTTCAACGCAGAATTGGCTGGAATTGAGATCAGACGCCATGTCACATTTGGAGAGCCCCTGATGTGCCTAAACAGCGGAAAGCCCCCAATTCTAACTCCAACTCTAACCCCAACACACCCCTAACCCTAGTCCCAACCCTAACCACAAACCTAACAATAACACACCCATAACCCTAATCCCAACCCTAACTTTAGCGCCAACCCTAACTTTAGCCGCAACCCTAACCCTAACGGGAAAATGGAAATAAATACTTTTTTTTTAATTTTATTATTTTTCCCTAACTAAGGGGTTGATAAAGGGGGGTTTGATTTACTATTTATAGCAGGTTTTTGTGATTGGCAGCTGTCACGCTAAAAGACACTTTTTAATGCAAAAAATAGTTTTTGCATCACCACATTTTGAGAGCTATAATTTTTGTATATTTTGGCCCACAGAGTCATATGAGGTCTTATTTTTTGCGGTACGAGTTGACGTTTTTATTGGTACCATTTTTGAGCATGTGACATTTTTTGATCGCTTTTTATTTCGATTTTTGGGAGGTTAGAATGAACAAAAATCAGCAATTCATGAATTTCTTTTGGATGAGGCGTTTATACCGTTCCGCGTGTGGTAAAATTGATAAAGCAGTTTTATTCTTCGGGTCAGTACGATTACGGCGATACCTCATTTATATCATTTTTTTATGTTTTGGCGCTTTTATAGAATAAAACCAATTTTATATAAAAAATTATTATTTTTGCATCGCTTTATTCTGCGAGCTATAACTTTTTTATTTTTCGCTGATGATGCTGTGTGGCGGCTCGTTTTTTGTGGGACAAGATGACGTTTTCAGCGGTACCATGTTTATTTATATCGGTCTTTTTGATCGTGTGTTTTTCCACTTTTTGTTCGGCGGTATGATGATAAAGCATTGATTTTTTGCTTTTTTTTTTTTTTTTTTAAGAGGTTCACTAAAGGGAAGTGGGACAGTTTTATAGGGGGGGTTGTTACGGACGCGGCGATACCAAATATGTGTACTTTTATTGTTTTTTTTTTTTTTTATTTACATGAAAAAATGAATTTATTTGGGAATATTTTTTTTTTTTTATGATTTTTTTTAAAGTTTTTATTTTTTTAACTTTTTTACTTTGTCCCAGGGTGGGACATCACTGTATAGGGTCAGATCGCTGGTGTGACAGTGTGCACAGCACTCTGTCACACCAGCGATCGCTCTGGCATCGCTGCAGGCTTCTCAGTGCCTGCTCTCAGCAGGCACTGAGGAAACCGCCTCCCTGCAGGACCCGGATGGACCACGGCGCCATCTTGGATCCGGGGTCCTGCAGGGAGGAAGGACCCTCGGAACAGAGCCCCCTCCCTGCGCGATCCTCCCCTGTGCCCCCGGTAAGTTTGATCGCGGTGTGCCAGGTGTTAATGTGCCGGGAGCGGTCCGTGACCGCTCCTGACACATAGTGCCGGGTGTCAGCTGTGATAACCAGCTGACACCCGGCGGCGATCAGCTGCGCTCCCCTCGGGAGCGCAGCTGATCGCCCTGGACGTACTATTCCGTCCATGGGAATTAAGTACCAGGTCACATGGACGGAATATTACGTCCAATGGGATTAAGGGGTTAAGGCCACTTCATGAAGACATGTATAATATATATACGTCTCTATATGAGATATATATATATATATATATATATATATATATATATCTCATAAGTCTTCATGAGTCTACATAATACACAAACATGGGAAAAAAAGACATTATTTCAGTGTCCTGGATCGGAAAAGCTTACCTGTGATTTTTCCCTGTTTGATTTTCTGTACTTTGTATTGTATAGAGGAACCAACAAGCAAATAAATATCAGATGCCGGATAAAGGAGAATGTTTTCTAGAATAAGAAGTCGGACTTCTGCCGGATTCACATTCTGAAATGCAACAGGAAAACACAAAACATTAAAAAAAAAAACCTTGTAGATGACATTTACGAGGAAATTCACATTCATATAACATCTGCACACAGTTTGTATGTTCTCCCCGTGTTTACGTGGGTTTCCTCCAGTTTCCTCCCACACTCCAAAGACATACTGATAGGGAGTATAGATTGTGAGCCCCAATGGGGACAGTGATGATAATGTGTGTAAAGCTCTGTGGAATTAATGGTGCTATACGAGTAAAATAAAATATAGAAATAACTCAAAATGATGCCCCTCTCCCCCAGTTTCCCATACACTTGCCTCATACACTGGTTCCAACATTTTCGCCCGCAGTTTGGAGCTTCCTGTCTTCATTCCAGACACCAGAACGGTGTCCCCCTGTTTCGCAACTTTCTCCATCTCAGAAATGTAAGCTGGCGGCACATAGGTAGACTCCAAAAATTTAAGAATCCTAAAAATCAAGAGATTAAATTCCATTTAAAAGGGTTTTTCCCACCTTCAAAGATAGGGCTTATAAAAAAGAAATCTGCAGGCATCGCGTGCCTTTAACAGTCGAAGGTAGAGCTCTGCCATCATAGGAGATCGTGATTTTAGCTACACATAGGATTGCGCATGCACAGCTATGTGTAACATAAGCGATTGGACGATTGCAGCGTCAAGTCCCCTAAGGGGACTAACAAAGAAAGAAAAACAAAACCACACAAAAGTTTAAATCACCTTCATTAAATAAAAAAAAAATAAAAAATTGTCATCGCTGTGTTCGTAAAAGTCCAATCTATTAAAATATAAAATAAATTAATCCAATGGGTAAACGTCATAAGAAAAGGAAAAATCAAAAATGCCAGAATTAAGTTTTTTTTTTGGGGTGCCACAATATTGCAATGAAATGCAATAAGAGGCAATCAAAACAATGTACCCCCCAAATGGTATCAGGGATACAAAAAAAAAAAAGTCCTCAACCAGTCCCATATCTCGATAAAGGTTACGGGTCTCGGAAAATGGCGATTTTTTAAATTTTTTTTTTTTTTTTTACACATTTTTAAATATTAATTGCACCATGAACTGTGTCCCGTATATACTCATGTATAAGCCGACCCGTGTATAAGCCGACCCCCCTAATTTTGCCACAAAAAACTGGGAAAACGTATTGACTCGCGTATAAGCCTAGGGTGGAAAATGCAGCAGCTACTGGTAAATTACAAACATAAAAATAGATACCAATAAAAGTAAAATTAATTGAGACATCAGTAGGTTAAATGTTTTTGAATATCCATATTGAATCAGGAGCCCCATATAATTCTCCATACAGTTAATGATGGGCCCCATAAGATGCTCCATACAAAACACTCCCCATATAATGCTCCATAAAGGTTAATAATGGCCCCATAAGATGCTCCATAGATTATGCCCCTTATGAAGTTCCATAGATTATGCCCCCATAAGATGCTCCATAGATGTACTGTATATGCCCATATGATGCTCCATAGATGTATATGCCCCATAAATGTATATGCCCCCATAAGATGCCCCATAGATGTATATACCCCCATAAGATGTCCCATAGATGTATATGCCCCCATAAGATGCTCCATAGATGTATATGCCCCCATAAGATGCCCCATAAGATGCTCCATAGATGTATATGCCCCATAAGATGCTCCATAGATGTATATGCCCCCCCATAAGATGCTCCATAGATGTATATGCCCCATAGATGTATATGCCCCCATAAGATGCCCCATAGATGTATATGCCCCCATAAGATGCCCCATAGATGTATATGCCCCCATAAGATGCTCCATAGATGTATATTCCCCCATAAGATGCCCCATAGAAGTATATGCCCCCATAAGATGCTCCATAGATGTATATGCCCCCATAAGATGCCCCATAGATGTTTATGCCCCCATATGCTGCCGCCGCTGCTGCAAAAGAAAAAAAAATGACATACCTCTTGTTGCTGGAGGCCAGTATATGACTCGCGTATAAGCTGAGAGGGGGACTTTCAGCCTTAAAAAATGGGCTGAAAATCTTGGCTTATATGCGAGTATATACGGTATATACACAAACACACATATTTGGTATCTGAGTACTCGTACGGACCTGGATAACCATGATGCCAGGTCAGTTTTACCATACAGTGAACATGTTAAATAAAAAAAAAAACACCAAAAAGATTTGTAGAATTCCATTTTTATTTTGCAATTTCAACACACATGGAATTATTTCCCCTCTTTCCAGTGCATCACACGTAAATGGCCCTGTGTTTATGTGACGTTCTTCAAGTAAATTCCAGCATAAAATATTCTGCTCGGGATAAATCTAGTAAATTCGGATATCTAACAAAGATATGTCTCTTACCGCAACGTGTTGTGGGAATCAGAGTAGCCGTCCATGTCGGCATCTTTCACCACTGACCAGTCAAAGGCCATGCCGGCCAAAGTGCTGAATGTATTCCCTGCAAAATACCAAAACATTACACAGCGAAACCTCTGGGAGGATCGGCTAAAATGACAGTACAATAAATTGGCGTTCTAGAGAGGTGGTCTTCTCACAGAGACAGCCAGCATGCAACATATTATCTGATGGAGCTGAAAATCTGATCTGGATACGAGGTCTTCTCAAAGAGGGGAGGTTTTGGAGAGGATTCACTGCCTATAAGATGACGTATAACCACACTGTATGGAAATGAAGGCGTAGAATATTCTACCTTCAGAGTCCAGCGCTTGTATCTTTAGCTTCAGAGGCGAGTCTTCCAGGTAAAGTTCCCTTGTAGTCGATACAATCTGGATGTCATGAACTATGTCAACGATCGCATCACACCTGAGGACCTGTCCAGTGTCTAAGTAACAAGAAAAAAACTATTAAAACAGAACGGCAGGTAAAAAAATACGGATTTTTGTGTTACTCACCGTAAAATCCTTTTCTCCGAGACGCTCATTGGGGGACACAGGACTGTGGGTGTATGCTACTGCCGCTAGGAGGCTGACACTAAGTAAACATAAAAAAGGTTAGCTCCTCCTCCGCCGTATACACCTCAGCACTGGCCGCAGGCAAACCCAGTTTAGTGCAAAGAGCAGTAGGAGGCTAAAACAAGAAAAAACTCAGTGTTAATACAGGTACAATATATCCAGAAGTAAATCTACTGATATAGACCCAAAACAAACAAAATTAGCTTAGAAAGCAAAGCCATCCGGCTATAAGGGAGGGTGCTGTGTCCCCCAATGAGCGTCTCGGAGAAAAGGATTTTACGGTGAGTAACACAAAAATCCGTATTTCTCCTTCGTCTCATTGGGGGACACAGGACTGTGGGACGTCCCAAAGCAGTCCCCTTGGGTGGGAAACTGACTCCACAGTGCAATTATACATAGGCATTGCTCATAGGTGCGCTACCGCGCCCTGAAGAATCCTTCTACCCAGGCTAGCATCCGCTGACGCCTGAGTATGGACATTATAATGTTTTGAAAAAGTATGCAAACTGGACCAGGTTGCTGCCTTACAAACCTGTTCCGCCGAAGCCTGATGCCGAAGAGCCCAGGAAGCACCCACTGCTCTGGTGGAGTGAGCCCTGATTCCTGCGGGAACCACCGCGCCTCTGATGCGGTAGGCCTCTTGAATGGTTACCCGTATCCATCTAGCTAAAGTTGACCTAGACGCAGCGAGTCCCTTCCTGCGACCCTCAGGGAGTATAAACAGCGTGTCCGTCTGCCTAAAGGATGCCGTTCGAGATACATATCTCCTGAGTGCTCTCACCAGATCCAGCGTATGGAGAGCCTTCTCCACTCGGTGCGTCGGAGCTGGGCAAAATGAGGGCAAAACAATGTCCTCATTGATGTGAAATGAGGACACAACCTTAGGCAAAAAAGGAGGTGCTGGTCTAAGCACTACCTTATCACGGTGGAAAAGTAAGTACGGAGCTCGGCAGGATAGTGCTGCCAGCTCCGAAACCCGCCTTATGGATGTTATGGCCACTAAAAATACCACCTTCCAGGAAAGGTATGTCAGGGAAACCTCCTGAAGAGGCTCAAAAGGAGATTCTTGCAGAACTCCCAGAACCAGATTGAGATCCCAAACATCTAAGGGAGCCTTGTAGGGGGGCACTATATGGACAACCCCTGAATAAAGGTCTTGACCTGTAAATTAGATGCGATCCTTCGCTGAAAAAGAACCGACAAGGCCGAAATTTGACGCCTAAGAGTAATTGGAGCTAAACCTGAATCTAAGCCTGCTTTGAGAAAAGACAGAATGTTGGGGATTGAAAAATGAAGTGGGGAATAACCATGTTCCCTGCACCATGCAAAAAAGACCTTCCAAGTACCATGGTAGATACGAGCCGAGGTGGGTTTTCTGGCGCTAGCCATTGTGGCGGCGACCTTTTTGGAGAATCCAGCCCTAGTCAGAATCCAAGATTCAACGGCCAGGCCGTCAAACACAGGACCGCTAAGTTCTGGTGGTAAACTGGGCCCTGGGAGAGAAGATCCACGCGTTCTGGAAGACGCCAGGGAGCGTCGCTGAGCAGATTTACCAGCTCTGCGTACCATGAGCGACGCGGCCAATCCGGAGCGATCAATATCGCTGGTACCCCCTCTAACCTGATCTTCCTGATCACCCTTGGGAGTAGAGCCATTGGTGGAAACAAGTACAGAAGATGAAACTGATTCCATGGTAGAACCAGGGCATCCACTGCAATTGCCTGCGGATCTCGGTACCGGGAGACAAAGTTGGGCACCTTGGCATTTATCCTGGAGGCCATCAGGTCCACATCTGGGGTTCCCCAACGTAGGCATATCTGCTGGAATACCTCGGGATGTAGCGACCATTCCCCTGACGCTATCCCCTGACGGCTGAGAAAATCCGCTGCCCAGTTCTTCTCGCCTGGAATGTGGACCGCTGATATCACAGAGTGATTTCTTTCTGCCCAGGATAGAATGTGTCCTACCTCGCGCATGGCTGCTCTGCTGCGAGTACCCCCTGATGATTTATGTATGCCACCGCTGTGGCATTGTCCGACTGTATTCGGACAGGGCGGCCCGCCAAATGATGGTGAAAACGCCTCAGAGCCAGCCGAACAGCTCGGATCTCCAAAATATTGATTGGGAGGTTCGCTTCCTGCCGACACCAAGTCCCCTGAGCTGTATAGTGACGAAACACTGCTCCCCATCCGAGAAGGCTGGCGTCCGTTGTGACTATCAGCCAATGGACTGGAGGAAAATATCGCCCCTGGCGAAGAGTGACATCCCTTGTCCACCACGAAAGCGTCTGTCTGACCTGCCGGGACAGACGGCACTGAAAATTGAGCGAGTAAGGGCTCCCGTTCCATACTGCCAAGAGAGCATGTTGAAGGGAGCGGAGATGGAACTGGGCAAATGGAATGGCTTCTATCGCTGCCACCATCCTTCCTAGGACCCTCATACAAAACCGGATGGTGTGAGGTATTGGCTGGCGAAGGATCCGTACCTCCTGACGGAGAACTATAGCCTTCTCTTGAGGAAGAGTTATCAACCCTTGAGCAGTGTTGAAAATCATTCCTAAAAAGGTGATCCTTTGAGATGGCACGGGAGACGATTTCTTTAGATTCACCAGCCACCCCAGGCGAGCAAGGGTGTCTAGCGTAATGCTGACACTCTTCTCGCAAGCCTGATAGGACGGACCCTTGATGAGGAGATCGTCCAAATATGGCAAAATGACTATCCCCCGGGAGTGCAGAATGGACACAACGGCAGCCATAACCTTTGTGAACACCCTGGGGGCTGTGGCTAGTCCGAACGGCAAAGCTGTGAACTGGAAGTGAAGGCTGCCGATGGCAAACCGAAGAAACCTTTGATGAGGAGGAAATATGGGGATGTGAAGATAGGCATCCTGAATGTCTATTGATGCTAGAAATTCCTCCTTTTCCATGGCTGCAATAACCGATCGTAGAGACTCCATTCGAAACCGTCGAATTCTGACAAATTGATTCAGTCGTTTTAGATCCAAAATGGGTCTGACAGAGCCGTCCTTCTTGGGTACTATGAACAGATTGGAGTAAAACCCCTGACCCCTTTCGACCTCTGGAACAGGAACAATGACCCCGCTGCGTCGAAGCGATTCGACCGCCTTGAATAAGGCGTGAACACGGGATTCTTTTTTGGGAAGGCGTGAAAGAAAAAATCGATTTGACGGACGATTGATGAATTCTATTTTGTACCCGAGGAAACTAACTCCCTGACCCACTTGTCGTGAGTAATTGATAGCCAAGCGGGGCGAAACCAGAGTAAGCGGCCGCCTACTCTGGATAAATTGACCGGATTCTGCCTCCAGTCATTTATCCGAAAATCTTTGTGATTTAGACCCTCTAGATCTTGGCTGTTGAGATCGCATTCTTCCCAAAGGGTTGGTCTTGTAGGAGACTTGGCGATCTCTGGCCTGATTAGGTCGACCTGAGCCGCTGGAGGTGGCTGGCGCGGTCCAACCTGGGTTACGAAAGGCCCTAAAGCGAGGCTGAAGCTGTCGGCGAAAAGGCTGTCTAATCCTCTGCTGAGGAAGGAAATTGCTCTTTCCTCCTGTCGCATCAGATATTAGCTGATCCAACTTCTCGCCAAATAATCGGCCGCTCTGATAGGGTAAAGACGTAAGTGATTTCTTTGAGGTTGAATCCGCTCGCCAAGTCCTCAACCACAAAGCTCTCCTGATAGCAATCGCATTAGCTGCAGCTAATGCCGCGCAATTTGCCGCATCCATAGAAGCGTTAATTAAAAAATCACCTGCAAGAGCTATCTGATTGGAGATTTCCGTTACCTCAGAAGGCACTTCTATACCGTGAAGGGCTCTATTTAGAGACTCCGACCAAGATATCATGGCCTTAGCAACCCAAGTCGCTGCAAAAGAAGGAGAGAGTGCAGAGCCTGATGCCTCAAACACTGAGCGGGCCAAACTTTCAACCAGACGATCCGTTGGATCCTTGATCGAGGAACCATTAGGAAGGGAGAGAAGCGTTTTAGACGCTAAACGCGATACAGGAGGATCGACTGTAGGAGATTCTGCCCACACCTTTAGAAGTTCGGGAGCAAAAGGATATCTGGTATTAAGGGCTTTTTGTCCTGCAAAGCGCTTGTCCGGTTTTTCTCGGTGGCGCTGCACCAGCTCCTCAAACTCAGGATGAGCACCAAAAACCTTATGAGTTTGTCTGGCTCGTTTGAAAGACACCTTATGACCAGAGGCCAAGGTGGATTCATCCTCTATCCCCAGGGATTGATTGACAGCTTCAATCAGACTGTCAATTGTCTCCTGACAATACGGTGCCTCTAGATTGAGAGACCCTTCAGAATCAGAATCTGAATACTGATCACTTGCCTCCAAAGGAGAGGGAGAGCGAGAAACTGAGCTAAAAGATGCCGAGGCTCCGGACGGCATAGGCGACGCAGTATGGGTTCGCTTCCCATGCGTCTGCCTGGTAAGAGCGCGGCCCCTGCAGGCCGAAGGTTCCTGAGGCGTAATGAAGCCGGGTGAACCACTGTCCCTGCTCCTATCGGGAGCTTGAAGGGACTCAATTGCTCTGGTTAATGACGCCACAGATTGAGAAAGAGACAAGGCCCATTCCGGAGGACCTGACGCACTAGGCTCGGTTATAGGTAAGGACTCCTGAGCCCGTTCGGAGTCACAGGCTTCGCAGACCCGATTAGTCTGGGCGTGCGGAAAAGGGGATCTACAGGCAATGCAGTATAAAACACCGTGTGGGTCTTAGCCCTTCTGGACATACTGGATCTGTCACAGATTTCTCCTGTCAGAATAATTTGGATGTGGCGGTGCGGGTAGTAGCGGTGCGGAGCGCAGCAAAAAACACGGAGCAACCAGGCTGGAGGTAGTAGCACTTACCCCAGTCCTGTTCCCCGAACGTTCTTGAACGATTTTTCCCCTCACTTGCTGGACCGTGTGGCGTAAAAAGGAAGATGGAAGCTCCAGACTTCCAAAAAACGCGCTCCCCTTTCAGGGAGGCGTTCCTAAATAGACGAGCCCTAGGGGGAGGGGTCGCGGGGCGCGGCCTAGCGCCGGCAGAAGCCGGGGACCTAATTTCCGGCCGCGGCCTGGTCTCCGGCCGAAGCCGGGGGCTAAATTTCAGGCCGCGGCCTAGCGCTGGCCGAAGCCGCGGCCTAAATTTTCGGCGGCGCCCACTCGGGATCAGGGGGGCGGGCCCGCCGGAAGTGACGCTGCTGGGGGAGGAGCCCGAGAACGCGCCCCTCTCTGGAACGCCGAATTACCCCCGCACTGCCTCCAGATCCCAGCCCGCGGCCCAGCGCCGGCACGAAGCCGGGATGTAAATTTTTGGAGGCAGCCGCCCCTGTGTCGGAGCTGCCGGATACAGGGGGAGGGGTATGGGGAACTCACTGCCTTGCCCGCTTTTGCTTTGGAGCTGCTCCACACCAGACCGCTCTGCCTTCTGCTCCTAAGGACTCCTAAGCCTCTTCCGACCGAAGATCCTGATTAAAAGGTGGGTCCCGATCCACTGGAGCATAATGTAAAAGATCCCAGCGTCTCTCGCAGTGATTAGAGAGGGGCTTCCCAGAAAAAAAGGGGGTGAGGATGGTGCAGGCACCCTAACTCCATCACCCCTTCAGGGGGTGAGGAGAGGGACCATCCGCCTCCTTGCAGCACCGCGGTCTTGCCTTGGTGGTGCAGTGGGGGCCGCACGGACTATTTACTGCCTCTGTACAGCCTAGGGTTTCGATACCCTAGGGTGGTCAGGGCTGAGTCCGGCATTAGTGTCCCACGTCGCGGGAGAGGATACGTGGAGGCTTTACTCCACGTGCTCGCCCGTTGATGTTTTGGGGAGATCGGACCCTTTCAATAGGGTCCGTCGCCCCTGTCAAATCTTCGTGGGAAAAAAAAAAAAAATGGTCTGGAAGGAACCAGACGTGTGCCTCCAACAGACACTAAGCATGAACTGGGTTTGCCTGCGGCCAGTGCTGAGGTGTATACGGCGGAGGAGGAGCTAACCTTTTTTATGTTTACTTAGTGTCAGCCTCCTAGCGGCAGTAGCATACACCCACAGTCCTGTGTCCCCCAATGAGACGAAGGAGAAAAACCTAGAGGGAAAATAATGTAAACATATTTAATTGAAGTTATAAAAGAAAAAAAATCTACACGCCATGCACCAATGTAGAGGTTACCATTCGCTGATGAGCAGGGGTTGTCCAAAATGGACAGCTCCATTAAAAATAAAATAAAAATAAAGAAATTACCAGGTCGGCCCCACTTCCTTTTTCCACTAAGTAGATTTTGTAGCTTAGCACGCCTTCCAGGGGAATAACTAACCTAACAATTATGTGTCATTTTCATCTCATGACCCATTAAAAGCAGCAATTGCACAAAGAACAAGGGCAAAAACAGCAAAGTTTTGATGCAGTTTTTGTACGCATTATTTTATATTTAATTACTGAAGTCATAATCAAAATCTTGAAAAACAGTGTAAAATAAATAAATAATGAGCTTCTCTTTTTTTTGGGCTCCAACCACAACTTTAAAAAAGCGAAAGAAAAAAAAAAAAAGAAAGAAAAAACCCACTCCAAATTTCAGAATATAAAGTAATGGACAAGGACTGGGACACACAGAAAAGACATTTCTTTCTCTACTCGTCCTCTTCCATCCCACTACAAAATAATTAAGTAAGAGTGCAATTTGGAAAAAATTTTGATAAAGGTGAAAGTATTCAAAATATCATACATGCGTCTTTACGCCGGTTTCACACATTTGTTACACGCAGACTGTTATATCATCAGAAGACTCAGTTCCACTGTGGAAGTCCTGACGAACAGGAGACAAAATGCAGTGTGAACGCACCCTTAGGTCTCCTTCACACCTGATATTTCCTGTACCCAGTGTTATCCATGTCCGTGTACTTCATTCATGTGTCACGTACCAGATTAGAATGAAGAATAGAAATGATATGTTTAGGTGTCGAGGACAGGGCTGTGCAAGGACAGGGCTGCGCAAGGACAGGGATGAGCAAGGACAGGGTTGCGCAAGGACAGGGCTGCGCAAGGACAGGGCTGCGCAAGGACAGGGATAGGAGAGGATAGAGATAGGAGAGGATAGAGATAGAGAGAAGTGAGACATAATTAGTGCCGTGTGTGTAGCTTACTGTACATTTTTTAAGATAATAAATAAATAAAAGAAAGAAATGACTTGGGGTCCCTCTTAATTCTAATAATCAGCAAAGGTAAAGCAGACAGCTGCAGGCTTATATTATCAGGCTGGGAAGATCCCTGGATATTGAGCCCTTCAAAGCCAAAAAAAAATACAAGCCCGAAGCCGCCCCACACTCTCCCTAGTTCATCAATTCTGAGGAGCATTATTGTCAGTACACGGCACGTGTGAGAACAGTAACTTTACTGCTAATAAAGTCACCGGGGCCGGATTTGGGGAACGCTGGACTACGGCGGACCTGCGTGGGAGGATTTTTTCTAAAAAAAATTGTTGAAAGAGGGACAGTCTGTTGTATTTATTTCTCCTTTTCTAGGTATCCATTTCAGGACCACGTCAGAACTGCATGGCTTTGTTTTTTTTATTTTTGGAATAAAAACGGTGAACCGGGTGTCAGAGTGTTTTTTCAAAAAAGTATTTTATATTGTGTGTATGTTTTTTTTTGACGACTGGGTTAGTAATGAGGGCGTCTGATACACAGCTGCATTACTAACTCCAAGGCTTGATGCCAGATCTAATTTATGACTGACATCAAACAACTACCATTACCAAAATGGCCACCGCACCAGGGCAAACGGTAAGAGGTGAGGGAAAGCGCCAGAATTGGTGCATTTAATGTGTTGCACCACTTCTGGGGCGGCTGTGGGCTGGTATTTTTAGGCTGGGGAAGGCCCTATAACCAGAGACCTTCCCAGCCTGATAATATCAGTGTAATGTATGTAGTACAGTTCATATAGCGTCTTGTGCTTGGGTGCGATGAACACACATGAGACACAGGTTTGATATAGAAAGTCTTGTATTACTTCATACAAGTTGGCAAAATAGTCACACAGTTTGCAGACACAGAAGCAGGAGACACAGCAGGCCAGAGTAATCTAAGCTCAGCAATCACTCTCCACAACAGGTTCAGGATCTTCTTCTCTGTTACCGTAAGTCCATGCAAACGTGGGTCTTTCAAAGAGCAGGGTTCAGAGTCCACAAGTGCTTCAGAGTTCCTCAGTAGGAATAGCTGGAGTTCAAGGTCCAAGGCTTCAGGAGTCAGATCACAGGTTCACTGCAGGCTAGATTCTGAAGCACTGATTGCTCAGCTGTGGCTGCTTAAGAAGCAAAAGGAGAGAATCAGGGCGGGAACATGCAAACTGGAAACTCCATATTGACTGAGGGCAAGATAGCTACAGCAAGACAGAAAGTAAAATGGCTGACGAACAAACTGAGTTTCAGGAACATGTACACAGAACCTTACATTACTCCCCCCTTAGGGACAACCTCCGGATGACCTCAGACCAGGCTTGTGTGGGTACCTCTGATGAAACTGACGGAGCAAGCGAGGAGCATTAACGTTATTGACTGGTTCCCATGAGTTGTCCTCCACTGGGTAGCCCTGCCATTTAATCAGATATTGTAACTGATTTCTATACAACCTGGAATCTAAATCCTTTCCACCACAAATTCCTCCTGACCATCGACCAGCACTGGGCCAGGGCAAGGAGAAGAACGTCCAGGAAACGTATTGGGTGTCGCAGCCTTTAGTAGGGATACATGAAAGACAGGGTGGATTCTCATAGTTCTGGGCAGTTGAAGACGACAAGCAACGGCACTTATAATTTTACTGATTTTATAGGGTCCAATGTACTTATGTCCCAACTTAGACGATGGAATCCTTAACTTAAGATTTCTGGTTGACAGCCAGACCAAGTCTCCTACCTTGAAAGCTGGTGCAGGTTTACGAAATTTATCTGCTGCTTTCTTGTACCTTTCCTGAGCCGATTCCAGATTCTCCTTTAGAAGATCCATATTCTTCTGTAAAGACGTGATTCTTTCAGCCACTGCTGGTAAAGGCGTTTCTATGGGAAATCGTGGTAGAATGTTAGGATGATAACCTAGATTAGAGTAAAAAGGAGACTGCTTAGTGGAGGCACTCTGAGAGTTGTTGTAAGAGAACTCAGCTAATGGAAGTAGATCCACCCAATCATCCTGTAGGTGGCAGATAAAGCAGCGGAGATACTGCTCCAGGGTTTGATTGGTTCGTTCGGTCTGTCCATTAGTCTGGGGATGAAAAGCAGAAGAAAGGTTTACTTTAATGTCCAATGCTGCACAGAAATTTTGCCAAAACCTAGAAGTGAATTGCACCCCTCGATCCGAAATAACCTCATCTGGTACTCCATGTAAGCGAAACACATCTTTAATCATCAAATCTGATGTCTGTTTTGCAGTGGGTAAGCCGACACAAGGGATAAAATGAGCTGCCTTTGTTAGACGGTCAACCACCACTAGAATGGCGTTCTTCCCTTGAGAGGTTGGTAACTCCACAATGAAGTCCATAGAAATGGATCCCCACGGGCGGGACGGGGTGGGAAGAGGCTGTAACAGACCAGTTGGTGAGGAGCGAGGTGTTTTGCATCTTGCACAGACTTCACATGAAGTGACATAGTTTAAAACATCCTTCCTGCAAGTGGGCCACCAAAAGAAACGAGAAAGAAATTCCTGTGTCTTTAGAATTCCGCTATGCCCAGCTATTTTGGAATCGTGAATGAGTTGCAATACTCTCAATCTGACTGTTTCAGGAATATACAGACGTTGTCCCTGAATCCACACACCATTCTTAAAGACAAGACTTACATCCCTTGGGGGTTGTGCCAAAAAGGAATCCGCATGGTATGCTTCCTTGATGTCCTTAAGTAGGTCTTGATTATGAATCACTCCTAGGAATCTAGAGTCAGGAAGAATAGTCTTAGGAGGAGTAATTAGACGTGTCTCTGCTGAGTAAATCCTAGAGAGTGCATCAGCCTTTCCATTGCGCGATCCTGGTCTATAAGAAATGATAAAATTAAATTGGTTTAAGAAAAGATTCCAGCGAGCCTGGCGAGGAGTCAGGCACTTAGCCGACCTGATAAATTCAAGGTTACGATGGTCTGTCAGGACGACTATTTGCTGTGCAGCTCCTTGAAGAAGGTGTCTCCATTCTTTGAAGGCGGCAATAATGGCCAATAACTCTCTATTGCCCACATCGTAGTTCTTCTCAGCCGAAGACAACTGCTGGGAAAAGAAGGCACAGGGATGCAAGACATTCTTCTCACCTGTTCTCTGAGAGAGTATAGCTCCAACGGCACAGTCTGAAGCATCCACCTCTATTATGAAGGCAAGCTCGGGGTTGGGATGTACTAGGATAGGTGCAGTGGTAAATTTATCTTTTAGACGGGAAAATGCTTCCTGGGCTTGGGGAGTCCAGGAGAACCTAGACTCTTTCCGGGTAAGTTGGGTGATAGGTGACACTACCTCAGAGAAATTTCTAATGAAACGTCTATAGAAGTTGGCAAACCCGATGAAGCGCTGTACCTCCTTCACATTTCTAGGACTTGGCCAATCCTTAATGGCTTGGGTTTTGCTTCCATCCATACTAATTCCTTGTGTAGACAGTACATACCCCAGAAATTGAATTTCGGTCCTATGGAATTCACACTTTTCAAGTTTGATGTAAAGATGATTTTGTCTTAGACGTTCCAAGACCATTCTCACATGTCCATGATGTTCCTCTGTGGAGTTAGAAAAAATTAGAATATCATCCAAATAAATCACCACGAATGTATCTAGGAGATCCCTGAAGATGTCATTCACCAAGTGTTGGAAAGTGGCTGGGGCGGTACTCAGACCAAAGGGCATAACTAGATATTCAAAGTGTCCATAGCGTGACCTGAATGCAGTCTTCCATTCATCCCCAGGTCTAATACGGACTAAGTTATAGGCCCCACGAAGATCTAGTTTAGAGAAAATTTTGGCATGTCGCACTCTCTCCAATAACTCAGGGATTAAAGGCAATGGATAACGGTTTCTAATAGTAACCTTATTGAGTTCCCTATAGTCTACGCAGGGTCTCAGAGATCCATCTTTCTTCTTTACAAAGAAGATGGGTGCACCTGCAGGAGATGAAGAGGGGCGTTTGAAGCCCTTGGCTAGATTTTCGTCTATGTAATCCTTTAAAGCCTTTAGCTCGGGCCCCGCCAGGGGGTAGATCTTACCAAAAGGTATCTCTGCTCCAGGCAATAATTCAATTGGACAATCATATGGACGGTGAGGAGGAAGCTGGTCAGCGTTCTTCTTGTCACATAAATCCACATAGTCCTGGTATATAGCTGGTAGTTCAGGACTGACATGGTTCCTTTAGGAACAGAGCAGGCTGAAACTTTTGGACTCATCTGTTTCTCTGGAAAGTGTAATTCCTTGGTCTCCCAGTTAATGGTAGGATTCTGAGCCTGCAGCCATGGTAGCCCTAGAATAATGGGAAAGTGGAGAGAAGAGATAAGCATAAAGGACAGTTTCTCTTGATGATCTTTACCCATAAGTACCCTCAAAGGCTCTGTTTCCTGATTCACTGGTCCAGAGGTCAGCAGGGAGCCATCCACAGTTTCCATCTGTACTGGAGTAGCCTTCTTCACTGAACGTATCCCGTTTCAGAGCAAAGGAGACATCCATAAAATTTCCACTTGCCCCTGAGTCGATCATAGCAGAGCTAGACACCCAAGCTGAGTCAACCCAGAGTTTGATGGAAAGAAAGCAATGAGAATTATTTTTCTTACAACTCAGCTGGGACACCGCTGAGGAAACTTGAAAAATGGCAGCATTTACACAGTCAACGTCCTCAGAGGTAACGGAGTTTAAGTCCGAGAAATCAAGATCTGTTGCTGCAGATCTCTCTGGAGCCTGAGGCTCGGACCTGACAGATCCCCTCTCACAACACTCACAGTGAATGAGTGCTGCAGTAGTCTTACGAGAACGGCTGGGCAGTTTATAATGAAGTGCCCTGACTTACCACAATAGAAACATAGATTCTCCTTAAAACGATGTTCCTTGCGTGCATCACTAACCCGTCGTTGTAAAGAATCTACCTGCATGGGTTCAGGTTCAGGTTCCCGTGTAATCCTACTCAAAGGTTCCTTAGCTGGAGAGGAAGGTAGGAAAAGGTTAGTGCGATTGCTTTCGAACCATCTCTCTTGCCTGCGTTCAGTCAGACGAGTATCAATACAAATGCAGTAGTTAATAAAGTCACCTAACGCAGTGGGAGGGTCGGCACGAGCAAGTTCATCCTTAATCAGTGGGGATAACCCCTTTCGAAAAATAGATTTTTTTGGCGGAACTGTCCCAGGTGGTATCAAGGGCCCATCTCCTAAAATCCAAGGCATATTCAGCTACCGAGTGCTTACCTTGGCGCAAAGCTAACATGGCTGCTTCAGCTGTTGCACCTCGATTGGGGTCATCAAACACCTGCCCCATGGCTGAAATGAAAGCATCAAGATGATCCAAACATTCATCCTCAGTCTCAATCAGAGGGTTTGCCCACATCAAAGCCTTGTTGGTAAGCAACATAATTATGGTAAGCACCTTAGATCGTTCAGTGGGAAATTGTGAAGCATGTGCAAGAAAAAAAAAATTGCATTGATTAATAAATCCCCTGAATTTCTCACGTTCACCGCCAAAACGAAAAGGGGGCAACTTGGGAATCCCAGAACTCGGGCTACGGCAGGAGCCTGGACTCGCCCCTCCAGAACCTCAATCCTGGCTCGCAAATCCTGGGTAGTTTGTCCAACCACTTGCAAATTGTGATTATTGAGGTCATGTAGGTTTGTAAAACGGGTCTTTATATTCTGCAAATCTGCAAGGATATTATCAGTCACTCCGCAAAGTTCCTTTATGCGGGCCTCCATTTTCCAGATCTTTTAAGACAGGATTACTGGAAGAAGAGGAGAGGAAAAAAAAAAACAATAGTGTTTACCTGTGGTAACACTGCAGAGAGAAAAAAAAATTAAGGGAACTGCTCACCTGGAATAGTTGTGAGAAGTCACAACCACTATCATCACAGAAAGTTCAACCAGACATCTGATATCCAGAGTTACAGCAGACAAAAAAGAGAAAAGAAAAAAAAAACAATAGTGTTTACCTGTGGTAACACTGCAGAAAGAAAAAACTTAAGGGAATTGCTCACCTGGAATGGTTGTGAGAAGTCACAACCACTGTCATCACAGAAAGTACAACCGGACGTCTGATATCCACAGTTACAGCAGACATAGCCTTCCAGACCCAGCAGACACTAACGTTTGTCTTCAGAATCTTGTAATGTATGTAGTACAGTTCATATAGCGTCTTGTGCTTGGGTGCGATGAACACACATGAGACACAGGTTTGATATAGAAAGTCTTGTATTACTTCATACAAGTTGGCAAAAATAGTCACACAGTTTGCAGACACAGAAGCAGGAGACACAGCAGGCCAGAGTAATCTAAGCTCAGCAATCACTCTCCACAACAGGTTCAGGATCTTCTTCTCTGTTACCGTAAGTCCATGCAAACGTGGGTCTTTCAAAGAGCAGGGTTCAGAGTCCACAAGTGCTTCAGAGTTCCTCAGTAGGAATAGCTGGAGTTCAAGGTCCAAGGCTTCAGGAGTCAGATCACAGGTTCACTGCAGGCTAGATTCTGAAGCACTGATTGCTCAGCTGTGGCTGCTTAAGAAGCAAAAGGAGAGAATCAGGGCAGGAACATGCAAACTGGAAACTCCATATTGACTGAGGGCAAGATAGCTACAGCAAGACAGAAAGTAAAATGGCTGACGAACAAACTGAGTTTCAGGAACATGTACACAGAACCTTACAATCAGCCTATAGCTGTCTGCTTTACCTTAGCTGGTTATCAAAAATTGGGGAACCTCACGTCATTTTTTTCATTTATTTATTCATTTGCATAATACAAATATAGTAAACTACACACGTAAAGCACTAATTATATATCTCACGGATATCCATCTACCCCATAACGATCTTTCCACATCTGACACTTAAACACCTGTCATTTCTATTCTGCATTCTATTCTGGTTCGTGTTACACGGACGGCACAAGGATGTCACACTTTATGTCATCCATGTGTGGGATGTATTGTCATCTGTGCTGCCGGAATAAAACAGACTTGTCTACATCTGGATTACACGGACATGTATGCAGCCCTATAGATTATTATGGGTGTGCATGTGTAACTGTCTCCGGTAAGTGTGTAACTGTCTCCGGTAAGTGTGTAACTGTCACCACACATACCGGAGGCACCGACGTCTGAAGGCGGCCTTACAGCGATACATGCTGCAGTTGTAACTATTGACCCTTAACACCAGGTTATTTTAGGAAGAGGGACATCAGTGTCCTGACATCAGCGACTGGTTCTGCAATACCGACCTCTGAAAGAAAAGCCCGGCTGACAGACACATGGTCGGCTGCTGAGAATAGATGTCAGTGTCAGCTACAAACCAACAATACTAGGAGTTTGTTACACTGGATTAATACCAAGTTTTACTTATACAAATGGCGAAAAAAGAAAAACATGGAACTCGTGGTGACGGACAGTGATATAAAACTGTACACTTACATATATCTTCTGCAAAAATGATGCTGGTCACTCGTGTAGGATGGGTGGCACGTGCCTGCACCACGGCCCGTTGTGAACACTGACGATCATCGATGCTTACATGTTCGATACTGGCAACTTCGGGCCGTGTTGATGACCTAAAATAATATTATGAAAATAAAGAAAAAAAATGTGGAAAAAATATATAAATTGACTGATAAAAAAAAAATATATCAAGCAATAAAAGGCTCCTTGATCATATCTATTGGTCATCACATTAAAAACAAATAGTTATGTCTGAAGGGCTAATCCAGGTTTATGTTGGCACTTGGTCAATGGAGCAATTTTGGGCCCCCAGGAGTCTCATATTGTATTATATTTCATTCATATAATATACGATAATGATCATGCTGGCGACATTTTTGCCCCCAACTTGTAACAAGTTGTATTATTCTGTAACTTTCCAAAAAGGCACAAAGGCCACAACTCCCCCCCCCCACCCCCCAACCAAAAAAAAAATCTGCAAGCTTCAAGAGGAGCTGTCAGCACGACTTTGTAATGCAAAGTATAGACATAGCTGTAAGGAGGCTGTAATACATTGACACCTTTGGTGAAGAAATCCACTTTGTGGTTCTTCTTTAATTAGCATTTAACGTTTTCTGCAAATTAGATTTTGGTGCACAGGGGCCGGGCTGTGCACTGGGTCTTCTCCTCCCAATCTGTGATTCCCCGGCCCCCACGCCTGTCTCCGTCTGAGAATGACCGTCCTCCTCTGTATGAAATCTCAGTAGTGACCTGTCATTCAGACTGGAGGCAGCCGGGGAATCACAGACAGGAAAGAGAAGACCCAGTGCACAGTCTGGCCTCTGTGCACCGAAATGTAATTGGCAGAAAATTCCAAATGGCAATTATTGAAGATCAAGAAAGCGTGTTTTTTCACCGAAGGTATCAATTTAATCTGTATTACAGCCCTATTACCATGGGTGTGGAGTTGGTGTCCATTTTGGCAGAGTTAGTATAAAATGGACTGACTCCTAAAATATACAATTTGGTTCAGTAGTTCAGTGCAGGATGTGCAATATTTTTTTTTTATATAAGAATTTGGGAAAGTTATGAAATGTCCTATAAATGTCTGTTCTGTTGCTGTTCTAAGGATCTCGCCTCTTAGTGGAGATGAATCTGTGCTGCACTTTATACACATGCTCAGTAGTGACCAGTGCTGTGGAGTCGTAGCGGGGATGAATCTGTGCTGCACTTTATGCACATGCTCAGTAGTGACCAGTGCTGTGGGGTCATAGTGGAGATGAATCTGGGCTGCACTTTATGCACATGCTCAGTAGTGACCAGTGCTGTGGAGTCGTAGTGAGGATGAATCTGTGCTGCACTTTATGCACATGCTCAGTAATGTCCAGTGCTGTGGGGTTGTAGATGGGATGAATCTGTGCTGCACTTTATGCACATGCTCAGTAGTGACCAGTGCTGTGGAGTCGGAGTGGAGATGAATCTGTGCTGCCCTTTATGCACAAGCTCAGTAGTGACCAGTGCTGTGGAGTCAGAGTGGAGATGAATCTGTGCTGCACTTTATTCACATGCTCAGTAGTGACCAGTGCTGTGGAGTCGTAGTGGAGATGAATCTGTGCTGCACTTTATGCACATGCTCAGTAATGTCCAGTGCTGTGGGGTTGTAGATGAGATGAATCTGTGCTGCACTTTATGCACATGCTCAGTAGTGACCAGTGCTGTGGAGTCGGAGTGGAGATGAATCTGTGCTGCCCTTTATGCACATGCTCAGTAGTGACCAGTGCTGTGGAGTCGGAGTGGAGATGAATCTGTGCTGCCCTTTATGCACATGCTCAGTAGTGACCAGTGCTGTGGAGTCGGAGTGGAGATGAATCTGTGCTGCCCTTTATGCACATGCTCAGTAGTGACCAGTGCTGTGGAGTCGGAGTGGAGATGAATCTGTGCTGCCCTTTATGCACATGCTCAGTAGTGACCAGTGCTGTGGGGTCAGAGATGAGATGAATCTGTGCTGCACTTTATGTACATGCTCAGTAGTGACCAGAGCTGTGGGGTCGTAGATGAGATGAATCTGTGCTGCACTTTATGTACATGCTCAGTAGTGACCAGAGCTGTGGGGTCGTAGATGAGATAAATCTGTGCTGCACTTTATGCACATGCTCAGTAGTGACCAGTGCTGTGGAGTCATAGAGGAGATGAATCTGTTCTGCACTTTATGCACATGCTCAGTAGTGACCAGTGCTGTGGGGTTGTAGATGAGATGAATCTGTGCTGCACTTTATGAACATGCTCAGTAGTGACCAGTGCTGTGGAGTCGGAGTGGAGATGAATCTGTGCTGCCCTTTATGCACAAGCTCAGTAGTGACCATTGCTGTGGGGTCGGAGTGGAGATGAATCTGTGCTGCACTTTATGCACATGCTCAGTAATGTCCAGTGCTGTGGGGTTGTAGATGAGATGAATCTGTGCTGCACTTTATGCACATGCTCAGTAGTGACCAGTGCTGTGGAGTCGGAGTGGAGATGAATCTGCGCTGCCCTTTATGCACATGCTCAGTAGTGACCAGTGCTGTGGAGTCGGAGTGGAGATGAATCTGTGCTGCCCTTTATGTACATGCTCAGTAGTGACCAGTGCTGTGGGGTCAGAGATGAAATGAATCTGTGCTGCACTTTATGTACATGCTCAGTAGTGACCAGTGCTGTGGGGTCAGAGTGGAGATGAATCTGTGCTGTACTTTATGTACATGCTCAGTAGTGACCAGTGCTGTGGGGTCAGAGTGGAGATGAATCTGTGCTGCACTTTATGTACATGCTCAGTAGTGACCAGAGCTGTGGGGTCGTAGATGAGATAAATCTGTGCTGCACTTTATGCACATGCTCAGTAGTGACCAGTGCTGTGGAGTCGTAGCGGGGATGAATCTGTGCTGCACTTTATGCACATGCTCATTAGTGACCAGTAGTGACCAGTGCTGTGGGGTCGTAGATGAGATAAATCTGTGCTGCACTTTACGCACATGCTCAGTAGTGACCAGTGCTGTGGGGTCGTAGTGGAGATGAATCTGTGCTGCACTTTATGCACATGCTCAGTAGTGACCAGAGCTGTGGATTCGAGTCAGGGAAATTGAGGAGTTGGAGGTTTGGCTTCCCGACCACACAGCCCTGCCCATCACTGCCATGACCTTATTTTATAATACCATATTGTGCACTGCTGACAGGTTCTTATTAAAAGGAGAAGGGTGGCCGTACACCACAATATTTGTAATTAACCCTTTCAATGCTGAAAAGGGTGTAAATGAAAGCTAGCCAGGAAATGTATTTTTGTTTTCCCATATACACTGCCACAGCTTTTTATTGTATGTACCACAGTACTGTAGGCGTAGAGGGACGAGATCTTGTTTTTTCTTTGCAAGGTGAGCTGAGATTTTTCTTTGAGGCCTGATTTGCCACACAAAAGTAAGCATTTAATTTATATTAAAGGGATTGTGCCATCCATTTTCCTCTCCCGATGCTCCTGACGTTCAAAAAAGCAACATCATCAGTGTGCCGCTCGCCTGAACTGTGCGCTCTTGATTTTCGACATGAGGCATTAAAGTACCTCTCAGCACCAATTTTATTTTTATGGAGGTTTTCTCATGATAGTCCCTTGAGGTGCACACCACTCCCCTGCTTCCAGTTTGCTGGGGTAACAAGGCGCTCCCGATTACTGACAGTTCAGACCAGCGGCAGCTCCGCGCTTGTGGCCCGAACTGTGCGCAAACAGACGCAGCTTTGCCTATGCGTCAGAGAAGTACAAAGGGATTGCAGGTGGCCTGATCCAGCAATCCGATGCTTGCACGCTCTATAGCAGTGAGCTTGTAAGCGCTGCGCTCTTTGCCTAGGAGACTGTCCGCCACTGCGATACTGAATCAGAGGCCAGCAACCTCGGAAAATTTTTGGGTAAGAGGTAAATTGTGAAGTTCCTTATCACTTCTGTTTAGTGCTGGCGGTCAGGTAATGTGAACGGACCTTAATACAATGCCTAGTCCAGGATTTTTTTTTGTGACTTGAAGATTGTGATACCACCACATTCACTTACATTATACTATGATGGTGCCGCAGCATCGCACATCTGTGTGTTGTCATCATAAGGACCAATAAAGACCCTTATTCCTAAGCAATGTATTCCGGCTGCAAGTGCAATTTTGATGTAAAATAATTAAAAATAAAACATTGATTATGGTAGCTTTGCAAAATGTGAGCCTATATTGACAGACCCTTACAAGTCATAAGATGCCTGATTTGCTGGCGCGGGCTAGAAAGAAAAGTAGTAACGCGGCATTCACACACACGAGCCTTTGTAGAAGAACATTTTGCATCTTGCATGTGTGACAGGAAGCATCAGTCGGGCTCGTATCCGGACTTAAGACAAAAAGGATTAGAAAATGAGAACCGACCAAACGTAATCAATGAAATCTAGGGCGGGCGCACGATCACAACGTCCCAAGCAGAATATTGCTATTAAATAGTAGTATACAAGACAGAATACGTCTATAAAACATGAGCATTTTCTTTTATTTCTAATATATTAAGCATCCAAACAATCCAGGACATCTAAAAGTTGATTATATTTCCATACCAGAACTTTATGATCATGCACACATTACTCAGCGGTGCGGAGGGGACTTCTGGGCTCACATTGCAGACCGGCAGTTACTGGATGAAGCGCTTTATGCTACCTTAAAGGGAATCAGTCACCTGGTTTTTGCTACCACCATATTATGAGTACGATGTAGAGGCAGAGACCCTGATTCCAGCGATGTGTCATTTACTTTACTGGGTGCTGCAATTTTGAGAAAATCCCCGTTTTAGGTGCTGCAGGTCTTGCAGCTCTCTAAATGCTGAGCTCTGTATAAACCCGCCCACATCACTGATTGACAGCTTTCTATGTATGCATTGCATAGGCAGAAAATACTAAGAGGCACATCACTAGTATCAGTTTTATGCTCATCCAAACTTAAAAAAAATAAAATTAGACAAACACACAGGTTTGCAGAAAATACTAAAAAATAAGCTACAAGTCTCAAAATATTGTAAATCTGCCCAAAAATATATATATTTTTTTTAATGATTTTCTGTATTGATCTGCAGAATAAAGTTATCACTTCAATTGAATACTAAATGGTATTTAAAAAAACACAATTTCCGTCTCATTTATACATTCCACCTGCCAAAAAAGGGTCATAAAAAGTGATCAAATACCATATGTAAGGGTAGACAACCCCATTAAGGGCTCATTCAGGTGTCAGGTTTTATTTCACACACAAGAAGAACGGACCAAGTTTCCGCAGTGATTTTGATCAGAGAGTTATTTTTTTTTCTCACTAATGAGGAAAAAAATAAAATAAAATGTTTCCACCTTCTATCAGACTGTGAAAAACTGACAGCACACGGATACACGGATAGCAGAGTGCCGTCACGTTTTTCACTGACTCATAGATTAGCACTGCCGATTCTGATCCAACACTCGGCTGAAGATTGGATGTGATTTTGCGCACTGGGGTGAAAACTGACATGTGAGTAAGTCTTAACACTATTTGGGCATGATGTGAATTACAAAAAAAATTAAACTGTAAAAAAATAATAAATAACAGTAGAATATCTGTTTTCTCCAGTATCGCCGTGTTCCCTTGTCCAGTAAAGCGAGGCCCTCCCTCGACCCATCCTCTGTGTCTATCGCCAGATATCTCTTCTCCCTTATGCCTCAAAACTACTGGAACAGCATGTATATCTTGAACTGTCCTCCCACGTCTCCTCCTGTTCCCTCTTTGACCTGTTACAATCCGGCTTCCGACTGCATCACTCAACTGAAACTGCCCTAACTAAAGTCACTAACGACCTGCTAACCGCCAAGAGCAAGCGACACTACTCTGTCCTCCTTCTCCTGGACCTGTCTTCTGCCTTCGACACCGTGGACCATTCCCTCCTGCTACAGATTCTCTCATCTCTTGGCATCACAGACCTGGCCCTATCCTGGATCTCATCATACCTAACAGACCGAACATTTAGTGTCTCCCTCTCACACACCACCTCCTCACCTCGCCCCCTGTCTGTCGGTGTTCCTCAAGGCTCAGTCCTCGGACCCCTACTCTTCTCCATCTACACCTTCGGCCTGGGACAGCTCATAGAATCCCATGGTTTGCAGTATCACCTCTACGCCGATGACACGCAGATCTACCTATCTGGACCTGACCTCACCTCCCTACTGACCAAAATCCCACAATGTCTGTCTGCTATCTCAGCCTTCTTTTCTGCTCGCTTTCTCAAACTGAACATGGACAAAACAGAATTCATCATCTTTTCCCCACCTCATTCCACCCCTCCACCAGACCTATCCATCAATGTCAATGGCTGCTCGCTTTCCCCAGTCCCGCATGCTCGGTGCCTTGGGGTGATCCTCGACTCTGCCCTCTCTTTCAAACCACATATCCAAGCCCTCGCCACCTCCTGCCGCCTCAAACTCAAAAATATTTCTCGGATCCGTGCATTTCTTAACCATGAAACTACAAAAACACTAGTGCACGCCCTTATCATCTCCCGCCTCGACTACTGCAACCTACTACTGTCTGGCCTCCCCTCTAGCACTCTGGCACCACTCCAGTCCATCCTACACTCTGCTGCCTGACTAATCCACCTGTCTCTCCGCTATTCCCCAGCCTTCCCCTATGCCAGGCCCTTCACTGGCTTCCTATTGCCCAGAGGCTTCAGTTCAAAACCCTAACCATGACATACAAAGCCATCCACAACCTTTCACCTCCATACATCTGTGACATGGTCTCCCGCTACCTACCCACACGCAACCTTCCATCCTCTCAAGATCTCCTTCTCGTCTCCCCCCTCATCTCTTCTTCCCACAACCGCATACAAGACTTCTCCCGGGCTTCCCCCATACTCTGGAACTCCCTGCCGCAAAACATCAGACTTTCACCAACAACGGAGACCTTCAAGAAAAACCTGAAGACCCACCTGTTCCGACAAGCCTACAATGATCCTCAGTCTACTGAACCATCGCACGACCAGCTCTACCCTTTCCTAGTGTATCCTCACCCATCCCTGTAGACTGTGAGCCCTCGCGGGCAGGGTCCTCTCTCCTTCTGTACTTGTGTGTCCCTTGTCTAGCACATGTTTATTGTACCTGTCTATATTTTCCCCTTTTCATATGTAAAGCGCCATGGAATAAATGGCGCTATATAAATATATAATAATAATAATAATAATAAAGGTGGATCATAATGGAGGCCGTCCCTTTTTTAACACTTGAGTACGGTTTACAGTGCAACAAGTGACATAGTAGGAAATCGCAGTCACGAGGCCAACCCAAAACGACTTCCTCCTACAGCAGAGCGTCCCCTTCAAGTAATGATCACAGCACCGTAACTTGTAGCTTCCTGCCTGTAACTCCCAAAATTAATTATTAATTTACCCATTTATGAACCCTGGAGTGAGTGATATCGACATATGAAGGGCCACTGTCTCTTGCTGCATGATGGCTAGAAGGGACGTCTGTGTACGGAAGAAGTGATTCTTATGTAAATATTTACAAAAGACGTTTCTTTTCGGTTCTGTCTTCTGCGAATTACGGATGTCATCGACTTAAAGGGGTCCGTCAGGTTTTTAACATAGTGAAATTATTCGTAAATCTGCAAACCGGTAATACAACGCTCATGATCACAAACTACCACCACCAGCAGGTCACTAGCAGGCCAGGTTAACAAACGTGTAAAAAAAAAAAAAAAAACAACTCAGTGTTTCATCCAGAAAACTCCAACAATCTTTTTTATCTCCCTTTGCATCATATGCATTTTTTTTTTCTGCAGCACTTAATGGTCCAAAATGAGATGTTCTCCAGCATCAAAGAAAAATAGTTACAAATTAACCTTTAATCATATGGGATAAAAAAAAATTGGGCGAATGTGAGAGAGAAAAACCATAATGCTTACGCATGTAGGGTAGAATAAGCCACAATTTCGGGTAGAATAACCCTTAATTATTGTTATGGGCGAGGGAGGATGGCCCCTTACCAGCTGAGAATACCAGCCCCTAGCTGTCTGCGTGGCTGGTTGTCAAAAAAATGGGGGGAACCCCACGCCGTTTTTTTTTTATTATTTGTTTAAATAAATTTGAAAAGAAAAGAAAATACGGATTTTTGTGTGACTCACCGTAAAATCCTTTTCTCCGAGACGCTCATTGGGGACACAAGACTGTGGGTGTATGCTACTGTCGCTAGGAGGCTGACACTAAGTAAACATAAAAAAAGGTTAGCTCCTCCTCCGCCGTTTACACCTCAGCACTGGCCGCAGGCAAACCCAGTTTAGTGCAAAAAGCAGTAGGAGGCTAAAAAATAAATTAGTGTTAACACAGGTACAATATATCCAGAAGTAAATCTACTGACATAGACCCAAAGAGTACAATTAACTCAAAACGAAGCCATCCGGCTATTAGGGAGGGTGCTGTGTCCCCCAATGAGCGTCTCGGAGAAAAGGATTTTACGGTAACACAAAAATCCGTATTTCTCCTTCGTCTCATTGGGGGACACAAGACTGTGGGACGTCCCAAAGCAGTCCCTTGGGTGGGAAACTGACTCCACAGTGTAATTTATAACCAGGCATTGCTTATAGGTGCACTACCGCTCCCTGAAGAATCCTTCTACCCAGACTTGCATCCGCTGAAGCCTGAGTATGGACATTATAATGTTTGGAAAAGGTATGCAGACTGGACCAGGTTGCCGCCTTACAAACCTGTTCCGCAGAAGCCTGATGCCGAAGAGCCCAGGAGGCACCCACTGCTCTGGTGGAGTGAGCCCTGATTCCTGCGGGAACCACCGCGCCTCTGATGCGGTAGGCCTCCTGAATGGTTAACCGTATCCATCTAGCCAAAGTTGACCTAGAGGCAGCGAGTCCCTTCCTGCGACCCTCGGGAAGGATAAACAGCGTGTCCGTCTGCCGAAAGGACGCCGTCCGAGATATATATCTCCTGAGTGCTCTCACCAGATCTAGCGTATGGAGAGCCTTCTCCACCCGGTGCGTTGGAGCTGGGCAAAATGAGGGCAAAACAATGTCCTCATTGATATGAAATGAGGACACGACCTTAGGCAAAAAAGGTGGTGCTGGCCTGAGCACTACCTTATCATGATGAAAAAGTAAGTACGGAGCTCGACAAGATAGTGCTGCCAGCTCCGAAACCCGCCTTATGGATGTTATGGCTACCAAAAACACCACTTTCCAGGAAAGGTATGTCAGGGAAACCTCCTGAAGAGGCTCAAATGGAGATTCCTGCAGAACTCCCATAACCAGATTGAGATCTCAAACATCTAAGGGAGCCCTGTAGGGGGGCACTATATGGACAACCCCTTGAATAAAGGTCCTAACCTGTAAATTGGACGCGATTTTTCGCTGAAAAAGAACTGACAAGGCTGATATCTGTCGTCTAAGAGTACTTGGCGCTAGACCTGAATCTAGGCCCGCTTGGAGAAATGACAGAATGTTGGGAATTGAAAACAGAAGCGGGGAACAACCATGTTCCCTGCACCATGTAAAAAAGACCTTCCACGTTCCGTGGTAGATACGAGCCGAGGCGGGTTTCCGAGCGCTAGCCATTGTAGCGGCGACGCTTTTAGAGAATCCAGCCCTGGTCAGGATCCAAGATTCAACGGCCAGGCCGTCAAACACAGGACCGCTGAGTTCTGGTGGTAAACTGGGCCCTGGAGAGAAGGTCCGCGCGTTCTGGCAGACGCCAGGGTGCGTCGGCGAGCAACTGTACCAGCTCTGCGTACCATGAGCGACGCGGCCAATCCGGAGCGATTAATATCGCTGGGACCCCCTCTAACCTGATTTTTCTGATCACCCTTGGGAGCAGAGCTATCGGTGGAAACAAGTATGGAAGATTAAACTGATTCCACGGTAGAACCAGGGCGTCCACTGCAATTGCCTGCGGATCCCGGTACCGGGAGACGAAGTTTGGCACCTTGGCGTTTATCCTGGAAGCCATCAGATCCACATCTCGGGTTCCCCAGGGTAGGCATATCTGCTGAAAGATCTCGGGATGTAGCGACCATTCCCCTGACGCTATACCCTGACGGCTGAGGAAATCCGCTGCCCAGTTCTCCTTGCCCGGAATGTGGACCGCCGATATCACAGAGTGATTTCTTTCTGCCCAGGTCAGAATATGTTTTACCTCGTGCATGGTCGCCCTGCTGCGGGTACCTCCCTGATGATTTATGTATGCCACCGCCGTGGCATTGTCCGATTGTATTCGGACTGGGCGGCCAGCCAGATGATGGTGAAAATGCCTCAGAGCCAGCCGAACAGCTCGAATCTCTAAAATATTGATCGGGAGGGTCGATTCTTGCCGAGACCAAGCTCCCTGGGCTGTGTGGTGACGAAACACTGCTCCCCATTCGAGCAGGCTGGCGTCCGTTGTGACTATCAGCCAGTGGTTTGGAGGAAAATACCGCCCCTGTTGAAGAGTGGTGCTCTTTGTCCACCACGTAAGTGTCTGTCTGACCTGCAGGGACAGACGGCACCGAAGATTGAGCAAGTAGGGGCTCCCGTCCCATACTGCCAAGAGTGCATGCTGAAGGGAGCGGAGATGAAACTGGGCAAATGGAATGGCCTCGATTGCTGCCACCATCCTTCCTAGGACCCTCATGCAAAACCGGAAGGTGTGAGGAATCGGTTGGCGAAGGATCCGTACCTCTTGACGGAGAACTAGGGCCTTGTCCCGAGGAAGGATTATCAACCCTTGAGCGGTGTCGAAAATCATCCCTAAAAAGGTGATCTTCCGAGATGGCACGGGAGATGATTTCTTCATATTCACCAGCCACCCCAGGCGAGCAAGCGTGTCTAGCGTAATGCTGACACTTTCCTCGCAGGCTTGAAAAGACGGACCCTTGATGAGGAGATCGTCTAAGTAAGGCAAGATGACTATTCCCCGGGAGTGCAGAATGGACACAACAGCAGCCATAACCTTTGTGAACACCCTGGGGCTGTGGCTAGCCCGAAGGGCAAGGCTGCGAACTGAAAGTGAAGTTTGCCGATGGCAAACCGAAGAAACCTTTGATGAGGGGGAAATATGGGGATGTGAAGATAGGCATCCTGGATGTCTATTGACGCTAGAAATTAAATTCCCCTTTTTCCATGGCTGCAATGACAGAGCGGAGAGACTCCATTCGGAAATGTCGAATTCTGACAAACCGGTTCAGTCGCTTTAGATCCAGGATGGGCCTTACGGTACCATCCTTCTTGGGTACTATGAATAGGTTGGAATAAAACCCTTGACCTCTTTCGACCTCTGGTACAGGAACAATGACCCCGCTGCGCCGAAGAGATTCGACCGCCTTGAATAAGGCGTGAATCCGGGATTCTTCTTTGGGAAGACGCGAGGGGAAAAAACGATTTGAAGGAAGGCTGAAAAACTCTATTTTGTACCCCGAGGAGACTAACTCCCTGACCCACTCGTCGTGAGTAACCGATAGCCAAGTGGGGCGAAACCAGAGTAAGCGGCCCGCCTACTCTGGATAAATTGACCGGATTCTGCCTCCAGTCATTTGTCCGAATATCTTTGGCGCCTAGACCCTCTAGATCTTGGCTGTTGAGATCGCATTCTTCCCAAAGGGTTGGTCTTGTAGGAGACCTGACGATCTCTGGCCTGATTAGGTCGACCTGAGCCGCTGGCTGTCGCGGCCCAACCTGGGTTGCGAAAGGCCCTAAACTGCGGCTGAAGTTGTCGGCTAAAGGGCTGTTTAATTTTCTGCTGAGGCAGGAAACTGCTTTTCCCTCCTGTCGCATCAGATATGAGCTGATCCAGCTTCTCACTAAATAACCGACCGCTCTGATACGGTAAGGACGTAAGCGATTTTTTTGAGGTTGAGTCCGCTCGCCAAGTTCTCAACCACAAGGATCTCCTGATAGCAATCGCATTAGCTGCAGCTAATGCTGCGCAATTTGCCGCATCCATGGAAGCATTAATTAAAAAGTCTCCTGCAAGAGCAATCTGATTAGATATCTCAATTACCTCAGGCGGCACCTCCACACCGTGGAGAGCTCTATTTAGAGACTCCGACCAAGATATCATGGCCTTAGCAACCCAAGTTGCTGCAAAGGAAGGAGAGAGAGACGAACCAGATGCCTCAAAAACTGAGAGAGCCAGGCTTTCAATGAGACGATCCGTTGGATCCTTAATCGAGGAACTGTTGGGAAGGGAGAGGAGCGTCTTAGACGCCAAACGCGACACAGGAGGGTCGACCACAGGAGATTCCGCCCACTTCTTAAGAAGTTCAGGAGCAAAAGGATATCTGGTATTTAGGGCCCTTTGTCCTGCAAAGCGCTTGTCTGGCTTTTCCCGGTGGCGCTGCACTAGGTCCTCAAACTCAGGATGAGCACCAAAGACCTTATGAGTCTGTCTGGCTCTTTTGAAGGACACCTTATGACCAGAGGCCAAGGTGGATTCATCGTCTACTCCCAGGGATTGATTGACAGCTTCAATTAGACTGTCAATTGTCTCCTGACAATTCGGGGCCTCTAGATTGAGGGACCCTTCAGAATCAGAATCCGAACATTGATCACTCGCCTCCAAAGGTGAGGGAGAGCGAGAAACGGAACTGATAGATGCAGAGGCCCTGGACAGCATAGGCGACACAGTGTGGGTTCGCTTCCCCTGCGTCTGCCTGGTGAGAGCGCGGCCCCTGCAGGCCGGAGGTTCCTGAGACACGGCCAAGACGGGTGAACCACTGTCCCTGCTCCTATCGGGAGCTTGAAGGGACTCGATTGCTCTTGTTAATGACGCCACAGATTGAGATAGAGACAGGGCCCATTCCGGGGACCTGACGCACTGGGCTCAGCTATAGGTGAGGGCTCCTGAGCACGTTCGGAGCCACAAGCTTCGCAGACCCGATTAACCTGGGCATGCGGAAAAGGGGACCTACAGGCAATGCATGCAGTATACAGCACCGTGTGAGTTTTAGCCCTTCTGGACATACTGGATCTGTCACAGAGTCTTTCCTGCCGCACTGATTTAGATGTGGCGGTGCGGTGGAGCAGAGCGCAGCGAAGCGGAGCAACCAGGCTGGAGGTAGTAGCACTTACCCCAGTCCTGTATCCCCAGACGTCTTAGCAGTGTATAGTGGCACAAAAAAAGACGACAGAGGCTCCAGACTTTCAAAAAAGGTGCTCCTCTTCCAGGGAGGCGCGCCTAATATAGCCCAGCCTGAGGGGGAGGGGTCAAGGGGCACGGCCTAGCGCCGACCGAAGTCGGGGACACAATTTTCGGCCGCGGCCTAGTCTCCGACCGAAGCCGGGGACTAAATTTCCGGCCGCGGCCTAGCGCCGGCCGAAGCCGCGGCCTAAATTTTCGGCGGTGGCCGGCCGAGGATCGGGGGCGGGCCCGCCGGAAGTTGTCGCCGCCGGAGGCGGAGCTTGAGACCGCGGCCTACCATCCGGCCTAAGCCTGGCGCTAGGTTACCGGCCGCGGCCTGGTCTCCGGCCGAAGCCGGGGGCTAAATTTCTACCTGAGGCCTAGCGCCGGCCGAAGCCGGGGGCTAAATTTTCGGCGGTGGCCGCCCAGGAAACAGAGGGGCGGGCCGCCGAAGATGATGCACCCTAGGGGGCGGGGCTCCCGGGGACTCGCCTGTTCTGGCTGAAGCCAGCTGAACCCCTCTCAGACGCCGGCTCTCAGCTTCCACGTTCCAGGAATCGCACTTGTGAAGGTGGGTTGTTGAACTCCTGCCATGTCTTCGGCCCCTGGATGCAAAGGATTCCTTTAGAGGGGGCTTGCAGGAAAAAAGAGGACGGTGCAGGCACCCTAACTCCATCACCCCTTCAGGGGATGAGGAGAGGGACCGTCCGCCTCCTTGCAGCACCGCAGTCCTGCCTCTGTACAGCCTAGGGTTTCAGTACTCTAGGGTGGTCAGGGCTGAGTCCGGCATTCGTGTCCCACGTTGCGGGAAAGGATATGTGGAGGCGACACTCCACGTGCTCGCCCGTTGATGGTTTGGGGAGATCGGACCCCTTCAAAAGGATCCGTCGCCCCTATCTCAACTTCGTGGGAAAAAAAAAAAAAAAAAAGGTCTGGAAGAAACAGACGTGTGCCTCCATGAGACACTAAGCATAAACTGGGTTTGCCTGCGGCCAGTGCTGAGGTGTATACGGCGGAGGAGGAGCTAACCTTTTTTTTTATGTTTACTTAGTGTCAGCCTCCTAGCGGCAGTAGCATACACCCACAGTCTTGTGTCCCCCAATGAGACGAAGGAGAAAAAGTAGCATAGGTTCCCCTGATTTTTGATAACCAGCCAGACAAAACTGACAGCCAGGGCCGGTTTTAAGGTACTGTCACACTAAACGAGATCGCTAACGAGATCGCTAATGCGTCACCGATTTATGACGCAGTAGCGACCTCGTTAGCGACTTAGCTGTGTGTGACATGTAGCAGCGATGTGGCCCCTGCTGAGATGTCGCTGATCGCTCATGAACGTTCTGAGCCGTTTTTTGGTCGTTGTTGTCCCGCTGGTGAGCCTGAATCGCTGAGTGTGACACCCTTTATGAACAACTTCACCAGCGTCGCAGGTGGGACTAGGTTTTCCCAACGACCGCAGAGGTCGTTATACAGATCGCTGATGAGTTGTGTTTGGAATCTAACTAGCGATCACATAGCGATCGCACCAGCGATCTCGCCAGGTCGTGTCGTCGTGAACGTTGGTGCGATCGCTAAGTGCGACAGTGCCTTTAGACAAAGTGGGGCCCCAAATGCTCACATATTGCAGCATCACACAGAAACATTTCTGTAGCATTTAAGTTCAGGCCAGTAAACGAGAGTGATCGACAATATTGAAGTCGTTCGACGCTTGTTTCCCGGCCCCCTTTTGCGCACACGTTTATTAATTGACAGCGCTTTGGACGCAGCATATGTCCGCTCCATCCAAAGTCTACAGGCTATTAAACGCAGGTGAATCCACGTGTTCATCAGTCACAGAACAGAACCAGACGGATCTGTTAGGGTATGTTTCCACATTCAGGAAACAGTCCGGATTAGCTGCGTGTTTGACGCTGTGCGTTGGCGCAGCGTCAAACACGCAGCGTCCAGATGTTACAGCATAGTGAAGGGGATTTCAACAAATCCCGTCTCCACTATGCTTACAAACACGCAGGCGGAAGACCTGCGTTTCCGGACATGCGGCGCGTCTTTTTAGACCGCAGCATGTCCTATTCCCTTGCGGCGACGCTGCGTCGCCTCAAAGGAAATAACACAGGGCTATGTAGCCCTGCGGTCATTCCGGATGTGTACCATGAACACATCCGGATTGACCGTGCGTTCAAAAGTGGGTGGGGCTTTGGGCGGAGCGGACTTTCCACTCCGTTCAAAGCGCTGTGTTTCCGGACCATGGAAACACAGCCTTATAATCAATGGGTCTGTATGTGGCATGGATAAAACATCAGGGCTCCAGCACGCACGCGGGGCAGGCGTACAGCGCCAGTACACGCGGGGCAGGCGTACAGCGCCAGTACACGCGGGGCAGGCGTACAGCGCCAGTACACGCGGGGCAGGCGTACAGCGCCAGTACACGCGGGGCAGGCGTACAGCGCCAGTACACG
>JARQOD010000009.1:25072142-25101135 GCA_033576555.1 Oophaga sylvatica | reverse complement strand
AGGAGCGCTCCATGGAGATCAAGCGGGACAAAAGGTCCTATCACCTGGACTCTAGTTTGTACAAAACAGGTACCTCACCTTCCTCCTCCGAGGCCATGGAGGTAGACAGGGCCGGCGTCAGCACCCGGCACACCCAGGCAAGTGCCGGGGCCCTGAGCAGGCGGGGGGCCCACTCGCCGTCTGGCACCCCCCCTCCTTTAGCGGAGGAGAGCGGTGTCAGCGCCGCCACTGGGCCCCCCCCCGCTTGCTCAGGGCCCCGGCATCAGATGGCACAATACTTACCTCTCCCGTGCCTCTGCTGCCGCAGCTCCGGGCTCCAGGGGGCGCCTGCGCTTCCTCTCACAGCAGGCCGCTGAATGACATCATCATTCAGCGGCCGGCTGTGACAGAGAGCGCGGACGCTGGACAGGTAAGACGTGTGTGTGTGTCTCTCTGTGTGTGTGTCTGTAGTGCGGTGCTTTGTGTGTGTGTGTGTGTGTGTGTGTGTGTATGTGTGTGTGTATGTATGTGAGAGAGTGCTTGTGTGCTGTCTGTGTGTGATGATGGGCAGGCATTGCTGATAATGGGGAGGCATTGATGATGATGATGGGCAGGCATTGCTGATAATGGGCAGGCATTGATAATAATGGGCAGGCATTGATGATGGGGAGAAGATGATGATTGGCAGGCATTGATGATAATGGGGAGGCCATGATGATAATGGGCAGGCATTGATGATGGGGAGGAGATGATGATGATGGGCAGGCATTGATGATGATGGGGAGGAGATGATGATGATGATGGGCAGGCATTGATGATCATGGGGAGGCCATGATGATGATGGGGAGATAATGATGATGATAAGGAGGCAATGATGATGATGAGGAGGAAATCATGATGATAATGGGGAGTCTTTCCACAGCGCCCTTTCCTGAGCCGTAAAAGTGCAGAACGCAGTACAGCGCAGAGGAGAGCTCCATATTTTGAATGGAGCATTATATGGGGACCAGTATCCTGTATGGAGCATTATATGGGGACCAGTATCCTGTATAGGAGCATTATATTGGGTCCAGTATTCTGTATGGAGCATTATTTTGGGTCCAGTATTCTGTATGGAGCATTATATGAGGGGTGACATCCTGCATGGGGTATTATATGGGTGATGAGGGGGAGACTGTGGTGCCCATAATATTGTATGGAGGACTGTACTGTCCAGTCTGTTCTGTGCGCTGTGAGGATTTGGCGGTTTTTGAGCTATTGTACAATTTACAATAGGCATCAGTCATGTAATGGAAGAAGTGAAGTGTTTGGCATTGTACTATACCCATATTTCTCTGCAGTATCTGTGTATTATGAATCGTGGTCTGTGTTAAAGGGGCCCACTGAGGCTCTTTCGCCTGGGGCCCATAAAAACCTGGAGCCGGCCCTGGAGGTAGACCATGTAAGTTTGGCCACCCGCCGCCGGGAGGCACGTCGCAAGGAGGGAAGTTGTTACTACTGCGGTAGTTCTGAACATTTGATCCATTTCTGTCCTAAAAAGTCGGGAAACTCCAGTGCCTAGGTCCGGTAGGAGGGCCAACCTAGGTAGAGAACAGTCCTCTCCCTCTTTACACATCTCAGTCTCCGTGTCCTATGGAGCAATAAAATTCTCCGAACATTGTTTACTGGATTCTGGAGCTGCAGGGAACTTCATCCAGCAGGCGGTGGTGGATCATTACCGCTTACCAGTCCAGCGTCTTCCTGATCCGTTACAGGTGTCCGCCGTGGATGGCAAACCACTGACCGAGCCCGTCCAGTTTCAAACCGAGTTGGTGGAACTCCGGGTAGGTCTAATGCATGCTGAACGAATGCGATTTTATGTATATCCCGGTTTGTCCCATCCCATGCTTTTAGGTTTACTTTGGCTCCAGATGCATGAACCAGTCCTTAATTGGAAAACTGGAGAAGTTCTGCATTGGGGAGATACCTGCATGAATCGTTGCTTAACCCGGATTCAACCTGTTTCGCCTCCAGTCCAGCCTGATACCCTGCCAGGGTTGCCTTCCGCCTATTGGTCCTTCTCTGACGTCTTTGGGAAAAAGGAGGCTGAGAGACTACCTCCACACAGGTCGTATGACTGTCAGATAGAGCTTCTTCCTGGAGTATCTCCTCCTCGCGGGAGAGTTTATCCCCTTTCACAGGCAGAGACTCAGGCTATGTCGGACTACATCCAAGAGAATCTGGCTAGAGGATTTATCCGAAAGTCATCGTCACCGGCAGGAGCTGGATTCTTCTTTGTGAAGAAGAAGGATGGATCCTTGCGGCCCTGTATCGACTATCGGGGTCTAAATCAGATCACGGTAAAAAACAGGTATCCATTACCTCTTATTTCAGAGCTGTTTGATCGTCTCCGAGGGGCCAAGATCTTCACCAAATTGGATCTCAGAGGGGCCTACAACCTGATCCGAGTCAGAGAGGGAGACAAATGGAAAACAGCCTTCAACACCCGTGACGGCCACTATGAATACCTGGTAATGCCATTTGGCCTAAGCAATGCACCTGCGGTCTTTCAGGAATTTGTTAATGACATTTTCAGGGACTTGCTCTATACTTGTGTCGTGGTCTACCTGGACGATATTTTGATTTTCTCTGCTGACTTGACGTCACACCGGAGGCAAGTACGCCTGGTCTTACAAAGATTGAGAGAGAACAGGCTATATGCCAAATATGAGAAATGCCTCTTTGAGCAGTCTTCCTTGCCTTTCCTTGGGTACATTGTATCTTCCACAGGATTAAAGATGGATCCGGAGAAGTTGTCTGCAGTTCTCAACTGGCCTCGTCCGTCTGGGCTAAAAGCCATACAAAGGTTCCTAGGCTTCGCCAATTATTACCGGCAATTCATTCCACACTTTTCCACCCGAGTGGCTCCAATCACAGCCTTAACCCGGAAAGGTGTAAACTCTAAGGAATGGTCCTCCGAGGCAGAAGAGGCCTTTGTTTCTCTCAAAAAAGCCTTCGCTTCCGCACCCGTTCTCCATCGTCCTAATTCAAAGGAGCAATTTTTTCTTGAGGTTGACGCTTCTTCCATAGGTGCAGGAGCAGTTCTGACCCAGAAGTCGTCTACCGGGAGGATGATCTCGTGTGGTTTTTTCTCCAAGGTTTTTTCTCCTGCAGAAAGGAACTACTCTGTCTGTGATCGCGAACTGTTGGCCATCAAATTGGCTCTGCAAGAATGGAGACATCTTCTTGAAGGAGCTCATCACCAGGTAATCATATTCACCGACCATAAAAACCTTGCCTATCTCCAATCTGCTTTAAGACTGAATCCCCGTCAGGCCCGTTGGGCATTATTTTTTGCCCGTTTCAATTTTGTACTTCACTTCCGTCCAGCTGACAAGAACATCAAGGCAGACGCACTCTCTAGAGCCTTCTTGCCTCCTGAACTGGAGGAAGAACCTCAGCACATTATTGAACCTTCTAAGTTAGTCTCTGTTGCCTCCACTGATCTGGCCCGGCTTCCTCCAGGGAAGACTCTCGTGTCCGCTTCTGATCGTAGTCGTGTTCTGCGCTGGGGTCATTCTTCTAAGTTGGCTGGCCATGCTGGTCAGAAAAAGACGCAGCAACTCATCTCCTGTTATTACTGGTGGCCTACCATGGGAAAGGATATCCAGGAGTTCGTTGCAGCCTGTCCTTCATGTGCCCGTAACAAAACTGTTAAACATCTACCAGCCGGCAGGCTTCTGCCTCTTCCGATTCCGTCCGCTCCCTGGCAGCACATCGCGATGGATTTCATCACAGATCTTCCCATTTCTTCTGGCTGCTCAGTGGTATGGGTTGTGGTGGACCGCTTCTCTAAAATGGCCCACTTCGTTCCGCTATCTGGCCTCCCGTCTGCTCCAGAACTGGCCGTTCACTTCATTCAGCACATCTTCCGTCTACATGGATTTCCTCTCCACATCGTGTCCGACAGGGGCGTCCAGTTCACCTCTAAGTTCTGGAGAGGACTCTGTAAAATGGTAAAAATTGAACTAGATTTTTCTTCTGCATACCATCCCCAGTCTAATGGGCAAGTGGAGAGGATCAATCAAATCCTGGCTGGATACCTGCGTCACTTCATCAATGCTAGAGTTGAGCGATACTACTCGATATCTAAAAATATCGGATCAGAATGGTATCGCCGATATCACTAAATATCGGCGATATCCGATTCCAATACCGGAAGTCCCATGTAAGTCTATGGGAACAAAATATCGCAACTAAAAAAAAACCTTTATTTCCTTGTAAACACTAAATATACACACATAGAATACATAATATATATATATAACACATGTCATTGTGACATATATATACATATATGTATAGTTTATACACTTCTACATAGTAAAATAGCCTCTGATTCAATTGCCGGGTAAAGCTGGCTTCTGTGAAAAGACAGAAGCACCCGACATGAAATGACACTTGGTGTACATAGGGTTAACCATGTCTTTTCATGTCGTTTGCTATCTGATTTGCACAAACAATTACATCAGTCTATGTGTGCAAAATTTCACACCTGTAGGGGTTAATTAAAGGTGTAAATTCGTTGTAAAAAAAAGACTTTTTTGCTACGAATTTACACCTTCAATTAACCCCTACAGGTGTGAAATTTTGCACACATAGACTGATGTAATTGTTTGTGCAAATCAGATAGCAAAGGACATGAAAAGACATGGTTAACCCTATGTACACCAAGTGTCATTTCATGTCGGGTTCTGCATTTTCACAAAAGCCGGCAATTGAATTAGCGGCTATTATACTATGTAGAAGTGTATGAACTATAAATATAAATATATATATATATGTGTCACAAATTCAATGACATGTATATATATATATATGAGGTGTAAAATTGTTTAAAAAAAATGCGTGGGCTCCCACTCTATTTTCGCAACCAGACAGACAAAGCCAGCGAATGGGGGCAGATAATAATAGCCCAGAGAGGGACCATTATTTTTGGCCCCCCCTGGCTACTAACATCTGCCCCCAGACACCCCAGAAAAGACAAATCTATAATTAGATTCGCCCTTTCTGGCACTTTGCCCGTCTATTCCCATTGCCCTGTAGCGGTGGCGAATGGGTTAATATGGGGTTAAAGCCACCTTGCAATTGAAAGGTGACCTTAAGCCAGGTTAATAATTGAGAGCTGTCAATTAGACAACTATCAATTATTAATCCTATTGCATGAAATAAAAATAAAACACACACACTTTAATTAAAAATCATTTTAATGAAATAAAGACACATGTTTTTGACCATCTTTTATTTGACTGCAAAAACCATTTCCTGTAATAAAAATAAAATAAAAAAGCAAAATTATTCTTACCTATCCCATGCACAGTCAGGTCCCACGGTGTAATCCTTCAGAAAGGGTTAATGTTTACTGCAGGGACCGCAGCTAATGCTGCAGCCTCACAGTAAACCCCCAAATGAATGAGTTCCTCTCCTGGCTGCCAGGAGAGGAAGTGGAAAGCTTAATTGATTGCTTTCCACTTTCACTTCAGGTCAGCCAGGGACACAATCAGTGACGTCAGAGGGAACTGATTAACAAAAATAGGGGTTCCCTTCGAAAAAAAAATGGCGTCGGGTCCCCCCTATTTTGTTAACCAGCCTGATGAAGCAGACTGCTGAGCAGTGGCGTACCGTGAATGAAGCAGACCAAGCAGCTGCTATGGGGCCCGGACAGGTGAGGGGGCCCTCGACGGTCGGGTAGCTGTGCTGACACAGTACTACCAGGGGGTCGGCGGGGGAGCGCAGCTCTTCTATATACTCACCCCTCCTGGTGCGGTCTCTGCAGCCCCTGCTCTTCTCCCACGGTCTCCGACGCCTGTGTTCAGCGGTCAGGTGGTACCGCTCATTACAGTCATGAATACGCACATATTCATGACTTTAATGAGCTGTCCCGCGTGACCGCTGAACACTGGCGGCGGAGACCGTGGGAGAAGAGCAGGGGCTGCACAGACCGCGCCGGCGGAAGGGTGAGTATAAGGGATATTTACCTGTCCCGTTCCACCGTTGCTCGCGTCCTCTTGCTGCAATGTTCAGGTCAGAGGGCGCGATGACGTCGTTAGTGCGCGCCGCGCCCTCTGCCTCATCATTCACTGCTGGAGGACCCCGAAGACAGCGGCACTCAGCAGTGGAGAGAGGACAGGTAAATATCTCAGGTGCCGGGGCCCTGAGCGAGCGGTGACATCGGCACCTGGTGTCACCCCCTGCCCAGGACACCGGCACCTGGCCCCCAGCGACGAAAGGTTAGTATGTCTTTTTTTTTTTTTGGTTGCAGCAGCTGCGGCAGCATAAGGGCCTATACTATGGAGCATCTATGGGGGCACAATCTATGGGGGCATAATACATTTTTTTGTTTAATGTGTCCCCTCACTGTGCTGGCACTTTACATTTACAATGGCTCTGGGTTTTTTTTTTTTGGGGGGGGCCCATTCAGACTTTTGCTATGGGGCCCCATGATTTCTATGTACGCCCCTGCTGCTGAGGCATGGTATTTAAGGCTGTTAAGGAGCCAATATCCATGGACCTTGCCAGCAGCGTCGGACTGGAGTACCTTGGGCCCACCAGAGAAAAAATATTCTTGGGGCCCACCATCATACTTCCCAACCTTTGAAGAAGGGAAAGAGGGACAAAGGCTGTGGCACGCTGTGCCTGCTGCAGCAAATTTTAGGCCATGCCACGTTGCACCACAGAATGTCCAGGAGTTGGTGGATGCTTTAGTCCAGGTGTGGGAGGAGATCCCTCAAGAGACCATCCGTCGCGCTCATCAGGAGCATGGCCAGAAGTTGTAGTGAGGTCATACAGCATAATGTCACGACGTATAACAGATATATTCTATGATAGTAACCTATATCTAATGTGACAACATTCTATATTACATATAATAGAAAATATCAACATGTATACATAGTATCTGCAGCAATGTCTTACCTGACATAATATCCTATGAATTGTGGGTCTATACTGTGTACGTGTCACGCTGTCTAAGGATAGAGGTGGACCGGGGTCTATGCTGACCCTGAACTGGGGTCCTGACTAGTCCCTCTACCTGGAGGTACTGTTAATGGTACAGAGGTCCAGGCCGCCAGCGTAACCCTGTCTCCTGTAGATCCCTGACCACTGTAATCTAGTCCTGAGAAGGACCCTGATTACCACCACAGGGAATGGGCAGGTCACAGCTTACACACAGTCTAAGACAAACGAAACAGACAAGGGGTAAAGAAAACACTGTCTTGCATACAAAACTTCCACTACAGAGGAACACAAAAGGTAAAGGAGATAAACAATAAGCGAGGAGAGGAAAAACCACAACAGGCACTCTTAGCTTAAGTCTTCTCAGAAACGATCCGCTCTGCTGGTCTGAATGAATGCTTTCACCGGCAACTTCCCCAGCAGACCAGCAAGTATATGAAGGAAGCTAATTAACAAAACATCAATCGCAGCTGGGCGAGGCTGGTCAGTCCAGCACCAGAGAGAAAGAATTAACTCCCTCAGTGCCGAAAAACACCCAGCACCAGAAACTCAGCTGTGCGAAGTCAGGGTGTGCAATCGCGACGATCTCCGCCGCGACACACCCGTGACACATACCTCCCAAATTTTGAAGACAGGAAAGAGGATTAAAGGCTGTGGCGCGCGTAGGGCGTCGCTGCAAATTTTAGGCCACGCCCGACCACACCCATTTAACAGCTAATAACACCCATATCCTGGCCCCAAGCGTACCCATTTAGCACTGCTGATCATACTGACTGGTAATGAGGGCACAGTGGCTGGTACTGAGGAAAAGAAAGAAAGAGCAGCGAGAGAGAAAGAACAAACAGAGAAAGAAAGAGAGGAAAGAAAGAAAAGAGAGAGAGAAAGAAAGAACAGAGAGAAAAAAGAACAGAGAGCGAGAAAGAAAGAACAGAGAGCGAGAAAGACTAGAGAGAGAAAGAAAGACTAGAGAGAGAGCCAGAGGCGTAGCTAGGGTTTTGGTTTAGTGGGGGCGAAACTTCTGAGTGGGCCCCTAATCAGAGACCTCAGCAAATGACCGCGCTGTTGCCAAAAATAATCTATGTATAAAAAGACCAATATTGATATTACCGCCATATGGTCTGTGGTAAATAATACCAGTCCTACAGAACATATAATAGATTACAGCACAGGTACAGATAATGACTTACCGCTGATGTTCTTTCTAATGGAATTGTTCACTTTTCATTTCTTTTCCATCTGGCCCAGACCGACATGACGACTTCTCCAGCCAGGACTCGACTGCAGAGATTACAACAAAGACACATTTCACTTCTCATATTTTTAGCACTGTCTTGGTCACCAATTGGACTATTCTCAACCTGCACAAACTCCTCATCCTGCTGATACCCCAATACTGAGCCGCTGCTGCCATATGTGTCCCTATTTCTGCACCTGATACCCCAATACTGAGCCGCTGCTGCCATATGTGTCCCTATTACTGCACCTGATACCCCAATACTGAGCCGCTGCTGCCGTATGTGTCCCTATTACTGCACCTGATACCCCAATACTGAGCCGCTGCTGCCGTATGTGTCCTATTACTGCACGTGATACCCCAATACTGAGCTGCTGCTGCTGCCGTATGTGTCCCTATTACTGCACCTGCTGTGTGGTTCTGTGTGACCTCTAAATTTTAAAGCACCCCTCTAGAATATAGTAATGCCGGGTGCAAGTGCCCTAGAAAACAGTGACCACATTTTGTCCCCTAGACTGTAATAATGCCCTGTGTGCCCCTTTGACAGTCACAGTAACCCGAGTTCCCCTATAACAATAAGTGTCCACTTTACATTTAATAATGTCCCAAGTCTCCCCCTGTACATCTCCCCTATACACAGAATAATGCCCCTCACTGGATATATACTGACCCCTTAATGTCTCCAAACTATTTAATGGGTCCAACACTGTATGATGGCCCCTAGATAGCATCCATACAGCATAATACACCAGATAGTCCTCAATATAGTATAATGCACCCCCATAGGCAGCCTCTATATTATAATAAACCCCCATAGGCAGAGTCTATAATATAATGCACCACCATAGGCAGCCGCTATATTATAATGCACCCCATAGGCAGCCTCTGTAGTATAATGCATCCCCATAGGGAGTCTCTGTAGTATAATGCACCCCAATGTGGAGCCTCTGTAGTATAATGCAGCCCCCATATACAGCCTCTGTAGTATAATGCACCCCCCATATACAGCCTCTGTAGTATAATGCACCCCCATTAAAAAAAAAAAAACAATACTCACCTCCCGGCTCCTGTGCTGCTCACTGTTCTCCCTCTCAGCGTCTGACAGCGGGCGCCGGCAGGTGATGTCATCGCACCCGCTGTCAGACGCTGAGAGGGGGATTATGGGAGAGAAGGAGCGCTCGCTCCTTCTCTCTCTATGCGGTCAGCTGTATCGGCTGGATGCCGATACAGCTAACCCTCCGATGACGGGTGGGGGGCCCACTGCTGGCACCGGGCCCCCCCAACGCCTGTTCAGGCCCCATAGCTTCTGGGCGGCAGAGCAGGAAGATCGATTCTCCCTGCTCTGCCGCAGAATGTAACTGTATCGGCGTGCTGTGCACGCCGATACAGTTACTGTAGCGTAGCTCCGGGTGGGCCCCCTCAGAGCGCGGGGCCCGGGGCCACCGCCCCCTCTGCCCCGCGACCTATCCTTTCAAATCAGGGCCCACCACGCAGGAGCTGGGGCCCACCGGAGGTTTCTCCGGTGTCCCGGTGGCTCAGTCCGACCCTGCTTGCCAGCCTGATAATACCAGGCCACAGCAGTCTGCTTATCTTTGCTGGTTAACAAAAATAGGGGATCCCCTCGAAAAAAATTGGCGTGGGGTCCCCCCTATTTTTGTTAACCAGCCAGATGAAGCAGACTGCTGAGGCCTGGTTTTTCAGGCTGGTAAGGATCCAATATCCATGGACCTTGCCAGCCTGATAATACCAGGCCACAGCAGTCTGCTTATCTTGGCTGGTTAACAAAAATAGGGGATCCCCTCAAAAAAAAAACGGCGTAGGGGTCCCCCTATTTTTGTTAACCAGCCAAGTAAAATGCAGACTGCTGCGGCCTGGTATTAAAAGACTGTCAAGGCCCATGGATTTTGGCCCTCAACAGCCTGATAATACCAGGCTACTGCAGCCCCACATTTGGCGCATCAAAAGATGTGCCAATTGTGGCACTTTACCCGGCTCTTCCCACTGCCCTGTAGCGGTGGCAAGTGGGGTAATAAGGGGTTAATGTCACCGTTGATTGCACGGTGACAATAAGCCCGGTTAATAATGGATAGGCGTCAATAAGACACCGATCCATTATTAATCCCAAAGTTTTTAAATGTATAAAAAAAAGACAAAGCAAGAAAAAAGTCTTTTAATGAAATAAAAGAGACAACACAGTTTTCATTTATTTTATTATACTCTCATTCCTGCGACGCCATCGATCTCCTGTAAAAAAAGGAAAAAAACAAACCAACAGTATACCACCTGTCCGACGCAGTCCATAGTAACGACAGTCCCACGACGATCCAGCTCTGCTACATCGCAATGACAGGCAGAGCCTGTCATCGCAACGCAGCACAGCTGATTACCTGCTTCCCCGGCGGTGACGTCATCGGACTGACTGCTTTACGGCCGGGATTACCCAGCAGTCACTGCAGTTATCGCGAGAAACTGCATGTGACCGCCGGGGAAAGATGATGGCGGCCATCAAGCAGTCCAGGCCGTGACCGCCGGAGATCTTCTGCCAGGTAAGTGCCGCTGACTCCTGACAGACCCGACCGACGGACACTGACAGTGACAGTGACAATTCCGATTCCGGTATCCGATAAGACGACAATATCGGAACTCGGAATCGAAAGTCCGATACAGCTAATATCGGCCGATACCCGATATTTGCAGTATCGTATCGCTCATCCCTAATCAACGCTCATCATAATGACTGGGTAGAATTACTGCCCTGGGCGGAATTCTCCTACAACAACCAAGTATGTGAATCTTCTGGAAAGTCTCCCTTTCAGATTGTGTTTGGACTCCAACCCGGAATCCCTCTTCCTGTCTCGGGATTGTCTGATGTTCCGGCAGTCGATACCTTGTCTAAGAATTTCTCAAACATTTGGAGAGAGACCAGGTCGGCTTTGGAGAAAACCTCTCAACGTATGAAAACGCATGCGGACAAAAGACGTTTGGAGGCTCCCATCTTTCGTCCAGGAGACAAGGTATGGCTCTCCTCCAAGTACATCCGTCTGAAGTTACCATCGTACAAATTGGGTCCCCGTTTCATTGGTCCCTTTGAAGTCTTGAGACAAATCAACCCGGTCTCGTATAAACTGAAATTGCCTAATTCTCTACGAGTACCTAACTCCTTTCATGTTTCCCTCCTCAAACCAGTAGTGTTGAGCTCCTTCTTTAAGGACCCGGGTACCACTCCTGATCCGGTTTCTGAGGATGATGTTTTTGAGGTAAAACATATCTTGGCCTCTAAGAGAGTAAGAGGTAGGATCTATTACCTGGTGGACTGGAGGGGTTTTGGTCCTGAGGAGAGGTCTTGGGAACCTAAAGAGAACATCCAGGCTCCTCTCCTTCTTAAAAGATTTCACGCAGGCTTGAAAAAGAGGGGGAGTAAAGAGGGGGATACTGTTACACTCGGTCCCCGTGCTGGCTCTGCACTCCGTCCTGGTCACTCACCTGTTCCTCTAGCTGTCCCTCTGCAGCAGTCTGCGTGCAGGCTGAGATCTCCTGTCCCATCTCCTCCTCAGCGCCCTGTGTCCTCCTCCACTTCCTGGCACGCTGCTAGCAGGCCTCCAGATAGATTGCTTAGGACGCAAGGCCGCGCCCACCGTCTCTCTTAAAGGGGCAGCGTGCATTTTTTGAAATAGCTAATTAACCAATGGCAGCGCACTCAGTACTATATCTGGTCACTCCACCATAAGGGGAGTGCCGGAGCAACGTGTTCTATCATTGCTACATCCGGTTCTGTTCCTGATCTGTCTGCGCTGCGTCTGCAGTCTCTGTGCTTCGCTTATACTGTTTGCCTCCTCAGATCATTGCTAACCCGTATCTGGCTAACCTAGACAATCTCGGCTATTACTGGCGCAAGTGTCATCCCGTTCCGCCATCAGCCATCCGTACCCGTGGACTGTGACAAGGTCACTGAAGCCAGCCTGCCACCATCCATTCTGGACCAGGACCTTACCCTTCTCCGTCAAGAACCCTCCACGGACTCTGTATATACCTGTTATCCTTTTGGTCCCTCTGGGACAGCTGCCACGTGTCCGGGGTCTAACTGGAGGTAGCACCTGTGTCCTCCGGGTATTCCATTCTGGTCCTGTTCAAGGGGCCTTACTACAGGTACCCGGGGCTCACTAGTTACGCCCCCTTCGGAGCCCCCCGGACCGCGGTCTCGAGGTTCCACATTAAAAAATAAAAACGAATGTGAACTTCACCATCTCTGCCTCAGCTTCCATTCGTTACAACCACATCTCAGTACCAATGCTTTCTGGCTGATGTTTTGGTCACTTTTGAAAGTTGGTTGTGCTTTCACACTCGTGGTAGCATGAGACAGACACTACAACCCACACAAGTGGCTCAGGTAGTGCAGCTCATCCAGGATGGCACATCAATGCGAGCTGTGGCAAGAAGGTTTGCTGTGTCTGTCAGCGTAGTGTTCAGAGGCTGGAGGCGCTACCAGGAGACAGGCCAGTACACCAGGAGACGTGGAGGGGGCCGTAAGAGGGAAACAACCCAGCAGCAGGACCGCTACCTCCCCCTTTGTGCAAGGAGGAACAGGAGGAGCACTGCTAGAGCCCTGCAAAATGACCTCCAGCAGGTCACAAATGTGCATGTGTCTGCACAAACGGTTAGAAAACGACTCCATGAGGATGGTCTGAGTGCCCGATGTCCACAGATGAGGGTTGTTCTCACAGCCCAACACCATGCAGGATGCTTGGCATTTGCCACAGAACACTAGGATTAGCAAATTCGCCACTGGCGCCCTGTGCTCTTCACAGATGAAAGCAGGTTCACTCTGAGCACATATGAGAGACTTGACAGAGTCTGGAGACGCCATGGAGAGCGATCTGCTGCATGTAACATCCTTCAGCATGACCGGTTTGGCAGTGGGTCAGTAATGGTGTGGGGTGGCATTTCTTTGGAGGGCCGCACAGCCCTCCATGTGCTCGCCAGAGGTAGCCTGACTGCCATTAGGTACCGAGATGAGATCCTCAGACCCCTTGTGAGACCATATTCTGGTGCAGTTGGCCATGGGTTCCTCCTAATTCAGGACTATGTCAGATATCATGTGGCTGGAGTGTATCAGCAGTTCCTGCAAGATGAAGGCATTGAAGCTATGGACTGGCCCGCCCGTTCCCCAGACCTGAATCCGATTGAGCACATCTGGGACATCATGTCTCGCTCCATCCACCAACGTCACGTTGCAACCAACGTCACGTTGCACCACAGACTGTCCAGGAGTTGGTGGATGCTTTAGTCCAGGTCTGGGAGGAGATCCCTCAGGAGACCATCTGCTGCCTCATCAGGAGCATGCCCAGGTGTTGTAGGGAGGTCATACAGGCACGTGGAGGCCACACACACTACTGAGCATCATTTTGACTTGTTTTAAGGACATTACATTCCACTTTAATTTTGTGGGTGACTCCAAATCCAGGCCTCCATTGGTTAATAATTTTGATTTCCATTGATGATTTTTGTGTGATTTTGTTGTCACCACATTCAACTTTGTACAGAACAAAGTATTCAATGAGAATATTTCATTCATTCAGATCTAGGATGTGTTATTTGAGTGTTCCCTTTATTTTCTTGAGCAGTGTATATGTGTGTGGTCACTGATATCTTTATATCTATCTATTCTATGTGTATATATCTATTCTATCTATTCTAACCTGTCCCGCTCTGATTTTAATGTAAGCGACACATGTATTGCGGGTTTTTCAAAGGACACCGGTACGTAAAAATCGGCAGCACTTGCATGGTCCAAATGCTGTGCAATTTTTTTTCTCCCACCCATAGGCTTGAATTGGCAAGCCTTGATGTCAATCACAGCATGCTACGATTTTACACGCACGTCGAAAACGCCTGAGAAAAAAACGCTGATGTGAGCTGCCCCATAGATTAAGGCCGGTTTCACACGTCCTGATTAGTGTTGAGCGATACTGCTCGATATCTAAAAATATCGGATCGGAATGGTATCGCCGATATCACTAAATATCGTCGATATCCGATTCCGATACCGGAAGTCCCATGTAAGTCTATGGGAACAAAATATCGCAACTAAAAAAACACTTTCTTTCGTTGTAAACACAAAATATACACACATAGAATACATATATATATATATATACATGTCATTGTGACATATATATATATATATATATACATATATTTATAGTTTATACACTTCTACATAGTAAAATAGACTCTGATTCAATTGCCGGGTAAAGCCGTGACATACCCCATAGAAGTCGACGGGCTCGGTGCCGAGTACCCCCAAAACCTCTGGCTCTGTGCGACTCAACTTGGGCGTCACGAACAGGATTCTGTAGCTCGCTATAAGTGAGTTCTGTGTGCCTGAATTGAACTGATTTTGTGCTTGAGAATTGCTAAAATCATCAGAGAATGTATTTGCCATTTTTCCGTCATATCTGCGTCACGACGAGGCACTGGTGAAGAAGAAGGGCGTGCTCTTCGTGGGTGTACACTCACTCAGTGGCGCGAAAACGATGGCCAACCACTCTAAATGGTACTGCAATGTAAGATCGTGCCCCACAGCTCTTGAGTTCCGCCTCCTCATCCTCCTCAGTGTGCGGAAACTAACACGAAGGTCCCGCCTCACTACAAAAGAGGGGCCCTTTCCAGATGCTAATGACACATGTGACTTGGCAGAGATGGCTAATGGACACGAGCAGAAGTGTGAGGGATGGAGCAGTCAGAGCTCTCCCCCCACGGAAGAGACCCGATCGCCACGGAACCACCGTTTGGCACCCGGCCTGGAAACCCTCCTACGCTGCAAGAAGCGGAGGATACCCTAAGAGGCCTGGCCCGGCACCGGGAGGAGGTCGCCAGGATGGAAGCCAGCTGGCGTGCCCTAAAACTAAACTTGGAGCGGCGCCAATCCCTCTTACCTGAAGTGTCTGTACGGGATGGTGAGGCACCCGTTCTAGTAGAGGAGTCCGTGCGGGCATCCCAGCCCTTGCAATGTGATCCGGTTGACGTTGTCGCAGTGGAGGCACCCGTTCCTGCAAAAAACGCTGCACCGGCAGCACCCCAGATCCCGCTGTCTGCCCCCGTCGCTGAGACAGAAGAAGCGACACCCGTCCTCATGGAGGAGGCCGCGCAGGCACCAGAGGTCTACCTGTCTGTACCGGAGCCCCGACTGTCATCTGTTCCAGAGCCGGCTGCTTCCTCCGCAGGTGAGCGCCGCCAGGACTGTCGGGCGCCAGGAGAGCTGCCGCAAACCGGACATCGTAAGCTGCAGTTTGATGGTGGAGACATGGAGATGCTGGTGGAGGAGAATTACCACCGGCGTCAGGAGGAAGAGTGGAGACGTCGGGAGAGAGAACCCGAGCGACAAAGGGAGCAGCGCGAATCCCAGAAGCTTCGCCAACGTCACATCGAGAAGGACCGGGCAGATAAGGACCGGATGAGAAAAGATAAAGGAACCCTGATGGAGCCGCGGCGTAAGGGTGCAGTACGGAGCTTTAAATTGAAAGCTGGTTGGGGCTTCATCCAGGAGCCTGGACTTTATTTAGAAGTGTTTGTGACCCGGCGGACGTGGAGACTCACCTCCCAGAAGGACACCCGGGGAGGGATCTGTTGCCAGGAGACTTGGTAACTTACACCCGACACTGGGGTTACAATGGATGGTATGCCCTAAATGTCACCAGGTGCGACCCCTGGTCCCCAGAGTGTCAGGAACCTGTGAGACCCTCGAAGCCTTCAGCCTCCCACATCCAGGCCTCTGCACAAGTGCCAACCCCACGCCGTAAATCTCCCCAGCCTCCCTCAGTGGTCTCCTCAGCAGCCCCAGCTATGGACATGATAATGATATCTGGCCCGTACCCGGCGCCTGTTAGGCCCCCTGGGGTTCGTTCAGTCCGGGACATAGGGCTCCAGACCCGGAGGGAGATGAAAGAGGTGGACACACAGACACAGATAGCGGGTCACGACTTGACTGTACAGGCCACACGACGTCATCAGGTCCTGGTGGTCCTTGGTGTCTCGGATGTTTGGCAAGCATCAGAAGAGTACCAGGTGGTACCTGGAACACCCCTGCCAAAGAATTATAAATAACCCGGACAGGGTCCCTGTATGTAAATAGTTAAATTGTTGATGTACCCGGACGGGTGAATGTTCATAAAAAAGTTTTTTAATTTAATAAAAAAAACAACACAGTTTTCATTACTTTTATTACAGTCTCATCCTGCGACGCCATCGATCTCCTGTAAAAAAATGAAAGAAAAAAAAAACAGCAGTATACCACCTGTCTGACGCAGTCCATAGTAACGAGTGTCCCACGACGATCCAGCTCTGCTACATCAGAATGACATCAGAGGCAGGCAGGCAGGCAGAGCCTGTCATCCCGGCGCAGCACAGCTGATTACCTGCTTCCCCGGCGGTGACGTCATAGGACTGACTGCTTTACGGCCGGGATTACCCAGCAGTCACTGCAGTTATCGCGAAAAACTGCATGTGACCGCCAGGGAGAAGATAATGGCGGCCATCAAGCAGTCCAGGACGTGACCGCCGGAGATCTTCTGCCAGGTAAGTGCCGCTGACTCCTGACAGACCCGACCGACGGACACTCACAGTGACAGTGACAAATCCGATTCCGGTATCCGATATGACGAAAATATCGGTACTCGGAATCGAAAGCCCGATACAGCTAATATCGGCCGATACCCGATATTTGCAGTATCGTATCGCTCAACACTAGTCCTGATTAGTGTTGAGCGATACGATACTGCAAATATCGGGTATCGGCCGATATTAGCTATATCGGGCTTTCGATTCCGAGTACCGATATTTTCGTCATATCGGATACCGGAATCGGATTTGTCACTGTCACTGTGAGTGTCCGTCGGTCGGGTCTGTCAGGAGTCAGCGGCACTTACCTGGCAGAAGATCTCCGGCGGTCACGTCCTGGACTGCTTGATGGCCGCCATTATCTTCTCCCTGGCGGTCACATGCAGTTTTTCGCGATAACTGCAGTGACTGCTGGGTAATCCCGGCCGTAAAGCAGTCAGTCCGATGACGTCACCGCCGGGGAAGCAGGTAATCAGCTGTGCTGCGCCGGGATGACAGGCTCTGCCTGCCTGCCTCTGATGTCATTCTGATGTAGCAGAGCTGGATCGTCATGGGACACTCGTTACTATGGACTGCGTCGGACAGGTGGTATACTGCTGGTTTTTTTTTTCATTTTTTTACAGGAGATCGATGGCGTCGCAGGATGAGACTGTAATAAAAGTAATGAAAACTGTGTTGTTTTTTTTATTAAATTAAAAAACTTTTTTATGAACATTCACCCGTCCGGGTACATCAACAATTTAACTATTTACATACAGGGACCCTGTCCGGGTTATTTATAATTCTTTGGCAGGGGTGTTCCAGGTACCACCTGGTACTCTTCTGATGCTTGCCAAACATCCGAGACACCAAGGACCACCAGGACCTGATGACGTCGTGTGGCCTGTACAGTCAAGTCGTGACCCGCTATCTGTGTCTGTGTGGCCACCTCTTTCATCTCCCTCCGGGTCTGGAGCCCTATGTCCCGGACTGAACGAACCCCAGGGGGCCTAACAGGCGCCGGGTACGGGCCAGATATCATTATCATGTCCATAGCTGGGGCTGCTGAGGAGACCACTGAGGGAGGCTGGGGAGATTTACGGCGTGGGGTGGGCACTTGTGCAGAGGCCTGGATGTGGGAGGCTGAAGGCTCCGAGGGTCTCACAGGTTCCTGACACTCTGGGGACCAGGGGTCGCACCTGGTGACATTTAGGGCATACCATCCATTGTAACCCCAGTGTCGGGTGTAAGTTACCAAGTCTCCTGGCAACAGGTCCCTCCCCGGGTGTCCTTCTGGGAGGTGAGTCTCCACGTCCCGCCGGGTCACAAACACTTCTAAATAAAGTCCAGGCTCCTGGATGAAGCCCCAACCAGCTTACAATTTAAAGCTCCGTACTGCACCCTTACGCCGCGGCTCCATCAGGGTTCCTTTATCTTTTCTCATCCGATCCTTATCTGCCCGGTCCTTCTCAATGTGACGTTGGCGAAGCTTCTGGGATTCGCGCTGCTCCCTTTGTCGCTCGGCTTCTCTCTCCCGACGTCTCCACTCTTCCTCCTGACGCCGGTTGTAATTCTCCTCCACCAGCATCTCCATGTCTCCACCATCAAACTGCAGCTTACGATGTCCGGTTTGCGGCAGCTCTCCTGGCGCCCGACAGTCCTGGCGGCGCTCACCTGCGGAGGAAGCAGCCGGCTCTGGAACAGATGACAGTCGGGGCTCCGGTACAGACAGGTAGACCTCTGGTGCCTGCGCGGCCTCCTCCATGAGGACGGGTGTCGCTTCTTCTGTCTCAGCGACGGGGGCAGACAGCGGGATCTGGGGTGCTGCCGGTGCAGCGTTTTTTGCAGGAACGGGTGCCTCCACTGCGACAACGTCAACCGGATCACATTGCAAGGGCTGGGATGCCCGCACGGACTCCTCTACTAGAACGGGTGCCTCACCATCCGGTACAGACACTTCAGGTAAGAGGGATTGGCGCCGCTCCAAGTTTAGTTTTAGGGCATGCCAGCTGGCTTCCATCCTGGCGACCTCCTCCCGGTGCAGGGCCAGGCCTCTTAGGGTATCCTCCGCTTCTTGCAGCGTAGGAGGGTTTCCAGGCCGGGTGCCCAACGGTGGTTCCGTGGCGATCGGGTCGCTTCCGTGGGGGGAGAGCTCTGACTGCTCCATCCCTTCACACTTCTGCTCGTGTCCATTAGCCATCTCTGCCAAGTCACATGTGTCATTAGCATCTGGAAAGGGCCCCTCTTTTGTAGTGAGGCGGGACCTTCGTGTTTGTTTCCGCACACTGAGGAGGATGAGGAGGCGGAACTCAAGAGCTGTGGGGCACGATCTTACATTGCAGTACCATTTAGAGTGGTCGGCCATCGTTTTCGCGCCACTGAGTGAGTGTACACCCACGAAGAGCACGCCCTTCTTCTTCACCAGTGCCTCGTCGTGACGCAGATATGACGGAAAAATGGCAAATACATTCTCTGATGATTTTAGCAATTCTCAAGCACAAAACCAGTTCAATTCAGGCACACAGGACTCACTTATAGTGAGCTACAGAATCCTGTTCATGACGCCCAAGTTGAGTCGCACAGAGCCAGAGGTTTTGGGGGTACTCGGCACCGAGCCCGTCGACTTCTATGGGGTATGTCACGGCTTTACCCGGCAATTGAATCAGAGTCTATTTTACTATGTAGAAGTGTATAAACTATAAATATATGTATATATATATATATATATGTCACAATGACATGTATATATATATATATATATATGTATTCTATGTGTGTATATTTTGTGTTTACAACGAAAGAAAGTGTTTTTTTAGTTGCGATATTTTGTTCCCATAGACTTACATGGGACTTCCGGTATCGGAATCGGATATCGACGATATTTAGTGATAACGGCGATACCATTCCGATCCGATATTTTTAGATATCGAGCAGTATCGCTCAACACTAGTCCTGATATTTCCGGCACCGGAAAAATCGGTATCGGAGATATCAGTGTCCGTGTGTGTACTATGTGCGGCACACGTGTGGCAACCATGTGCCACCTGTGTGCCGCATCAGTACCACACGGACAGCTGCCGGAGAACTCGCGGCTACAGTAAGTCGCTGTCCCCCTGCAGCTGGTGCTGAAGCCGGAAGACATCATTCTCCCTGCTCTGCCTGCGAGCAGAGGAGAATGATGAGTGGTATATTAATACACCACTCTTCGTTCTCTGCTCGCAGGCAGAGCAGTGGAAATTACAGCCGGCTTCAGCACCAGCTGCAGGAGGACAGCGGCTTACAGTAGCCGCAAGTTCCCCGGCAGCGTCCACGCACACGGAGGACTGTGTGAACAGTTCTCCGTGTGCACATGTACGGGACGTTTCCCGGTCCATGTGTCCATGTCAAAACGGACATGTCTACATGTTTGGCACATGGACACACGGACCGTGTGAAAACACGCACATGTGCATACGCACATAGAATATAATGTGTCTATGTCTGTACGTGTCTCCAGTACGTGTGAAAACTGTCACCACACGTACTGGAGACACGGACGTGTGAAACCGGCCTAACACTGGGCCGAGTGCTATGCACTTGGCCGTATTCTACGGTAGTGTGACTCCGGCCTTAAAAGCAAGCTACACTCATTATGACACTGCTTTTCTTAGAGCAAGTCATGAGACCGTCATCTAAGTAAGTTGTCCACAACTTGAAAGCATGGATTAAAGACAAAGCAGCATGCGCAATGGAAGCTCCAGTCACTAACCAATGTTTTGCTCTACTAGAGCAAAGCCTAAAGGCTCCCATACATGTTACCTTTCAGCTGGATCGTCTGGCAATCTAATGTGTATGGGGACCTCCCAAGTCTCCCCTGATAGATAATGTTGGAGATGATAAGAGTTGGGTAGCTTTAATTTAAATGCCAAACCTTCTTCTCCACTTTCCCCATTGGAAACACAAAAACCACTCAGCTGAAATGAACATTTATATATGACTGAGTTCTACTAAATGACTACTGACATAGAGAAAGTAACATATCTTATAGAACTCACAGAACACAATCTGCACTTACCCCATCAGCTTTTACATCCACAGTAAATGAGCTCAGGTTATTATCTGTTAAACGTCCGCCAACGACAATTTCACTCCCTTCAAAGTAATGTCTGAAGATGTTCTCAATGAGGTCAGCGATTGCGTTCTCAGGATACTGCATTTCTATATTAATAATTGTTGGATTTGCAATTTCAGTGTAGAAGCCCTGCCATGTGAGAGCAAAATGTCACTTACGGAAATCTTCAGAATAATTTGAATGCATCAGTTTAGGCAGACCACAAATCACCCAAAACCCGATTGTGGCATAATTGGCACTCAGAGGCGTAGCTAGGGTTTTGGTTCAGGGAGGTGTAACTTCTCAGTGGGCCCCTAGGCAGGTAACCTTGATTACAACTACGGTGGTATATCCTAATAGTGGGTATAAGGGAACCGAAAGCCCAAAATTGATCAGTGCAGAAGGGGTTAACACTAAGTGTTTTGACTTTCTTATTGCTACTTTTTTAACATTTTGCGCTGTCAACAGGAAAAGTGAGGAAGGAAACTATACTTGTCACTGCGTCACTGCTTGTTAATGATTGTGGATTTTCTGGTTTGTAATTGATGTTCGGTTGTGGAATGGAAAACTTAGACTAAAAAAGAAGTTGTGGATTTCGAGGGTACTGAAAATTTTCTATACCAATTCTTACGGAAGTGTCAATACAAAAACAGTATCTGGAGCATAAAGCATTAACATAACACAAGCATAACTGTAACAACACTCGCCGTTTGCTGCGATGGTACAGTACAGACCAAAAGTTTGGACACACCTTCTCATTCAATGATTTTTCTGTATTTTCATGACTATGAAAATTGTACATTCACATGAAGGCATCAAAACTATGAATTAACACATGTGGAATTATACATTACATTTTACAGAAAAGTGTGAAACAACTGAAAATATGTCTTATATTCTAGGTTCTTCAAAGTAGCCACCTTTTGCTTTGATTACTGCTTTGCACTCAGAAAAGGTGAACGGATGGACTCTACATGCCTGGTTCCCACCGTGAAGCATGGAGGAGGTGGTGTGATGGTGTGGGGGTGCTTTGCTGGTGATGCTGTTGGGGATTTATTCAAAATTGAAGGCATACTGAACCAGCAGTGAAGTAGGTTGGACCCAATCACAGATGGCCTGAACCTTGACCGGGTCCATTTCAATAACAGATGGGGACAAAATGAATCCCAGAAATGAGATCCTCTGTACGCCTTTAATGAAGTAGGTTGGACCCAATCACAGATGGCCTGAACCTTGACCGGGTCCATTTCAATAACAGATGGGGACAAAATGAATCCCAGAAATGAGATCCTCTGTACGCCAAAAAGACACTTTGATCCCTTCACATACAGAGCATTCTCTCTCAAAATCTGGAACACAGTTCGAACATGTTTCACATGAGAGTCCCAGTCATTAGAAAAAATCAAGATATCATCCAAATAAACAATCAGAAATTTGTCCACAAAATCCCTGAAAATGTCATTCATGAACGACTGGAAGACGGAAGGAGCATTAGTGAGCCCAAAGGGCATCACTAGGTACTCAAAATGCCCTTCAGGGGTATTGAATGCCGTCTTCCATTCATCCCAGTGCTTAATGCGAATAAGGTTATACGCCCCCCTGAGGTCAAGCTTGGTAAACCAAGTAGCGTTTTTCACCCTGGAAAACAGGTCAGAAATCAAGGGTAACGGTTATTGATATTTCACAGTAATATTGTTCAAGAGACGATAATCAATACACGGCCTTAATGAACCATCCTTTTTGGCCACAAAGAAAAAACCGGCACCTAAGGGTGAAGAGGATGGTCTGATATGACCCTTCTCCAATGATTCCTTGATATAAGACCGCATAGCGTCATGTTCAGGTACAGACAAGTTAAAAAGGCGACCTTTAGGGAATTTACTACCGGCACTAATTCAATAGCGCAGTCATAGCTCCTATGGGGAGGCAAGGATGCAGATTTACTTTCGCTAAACACATCAGAAAAATCAATCAAAAAGTCAGGAACATCCTGAGCCTGGGGGAGGCAGAAAAAACAGGAGTGTTGGTATTAACACATTGGCAGCCCCAACTGGTTACAGACACAGATTTCCAATCCAAAACAGGATTATGAGACTGTAACCAAGGGAAACCCAGCACGATAATGTCATGCAGATTATACAGAACCAAAAATTTGCAGCACTCCTGGTGATCAGGTTCAACCCTCATTATCACCTGAGTAGAAAACTGGGGTTTATTCTCAGCCAAAGGGGTAGAATCGATCCCCAGTAGGGGAATAGACTTCTGTAGGGGTATCAAGGGAAACCCACAACGTTTAGCAAAATCATAATCCATCAGGTTAATAGCTGCTCCAGAATCAACGAAAGCCTGAGCAGAAAATGAGGACAGAGAGCATATCAGAGTGACAGTTAATAAAAACTTAGTCTGAATACTACCCAAGACAACTGAGCGTGCAAAACGTCTTCCCCGCTTAGGGCAGACTGAAATAGCATGAGAGGCATCACCACAGTAGAAACATAACCCATTGCGCTTTCGAAACTCATGACGCTGTGCCCCAGACACCACTCTATCACACTGCATGGGTTCAGAAGCTGGTTCACAAGGCAACACTATTCCACGCATACTTCTCCGCTCACGCAAACGTCTGTCAATTTGAATCGCTAATGACATAAAATCATTGAGACCAGAGGGGACAGGGAATCCCACCATAACATCCTTTACATTATCTGACAGACCCTTCCGGAAAAGGGCTGCCAAAGCGTCGTCATTCCATTTGGTCAGGACTGCCCACCTACGGAATCTCTGACAGTATAACTCAGCGTCATAAAGCCCCTGATTTAATGCCAACAACGCTTTTTCAGCTTGATCAGTGACATTAGGCTCATCGTACAATAACCCCAAAGCCTGAAAAAATGCATCAACATCACTCAAAACAGGATCCCCAGGTGTCAGGGAAAAAGCCCAATCCTGAGGATCGCCGCGCAGGAGAGAGATGATAATTTGAACCTGCTGCGCTGCGTTCCCTGAGGACTTAGATTTTAAGGCAAAAAACAATTTACAATTATTTTTGAAATTCTGAAACTTAGCTCGATCCCCTAAAAACAAATCTGGCATGGGAATCCTAGGTTCCACAACAGGCAACCCAGCAAGATAGATAGCAATACTCCGAACCTCAGCGGCAAGCTGATCCACACGGCCAGACAACTGTGCAAACTCCATTGAGAGAAAAGATCCTCCCCAGCACCCAGAGATACAGAGGGAAAAAAAAGCAACAAACAGAAAAATATCTCTGACAACTCTGACAACCTTTTTTCTTTCACAATATTTTTTCCCTTCTGTGAGTACCATACAATTTTCAACTTTTGTGGCCGGTGATACTGTTATGTTTCGGCAGCTGAGGAGTGCAGGCAAAAAAGGCAATACACCAGAGCAGTTGGAATCTATGAGATTGCAGTACCCTGACTAACCACCACAACTAGAGGCAGCCGTGGAGCGTTCCTACGTTGGTCCTAGACGCCTCGTCACAGCCTGAGAAACTAACTACACCTAAAGATAGAAATAGGAAAGCTATCTGCCCCGGAGCAGAACCCCAAAGATAATAGAAAGCCCCCAAACATGTAATGGCGGTTAGACAAGATGAAATACTGACACAGAAAGAAAATAGTATGAGCAAACGCTGGGGCCCAAACTAACTAAATAGAAAAGGATAGGAAGGGTACTTACTGCAATCGAAGAAAACCCTGAAAAGCACCAACTCTACTAATTTCAAAAACACCTGAGATCACACAACCTCTTCCACCTAAATTAGTTCTCTGGTGTAACAAAATCAAAACAGCAGCCACTGAAAAAACTGGAAAAAGCAAAAGTACAAACATCAGTGGCTGAACTAAACTGAGAGGGCAAAAGCCCCCGGAAGGGACCTGAAGGCCCCCACAGAAGTGCAGGACAAAATGCAAAAATATAGCACAAAAAACAAAAAGAAGAAAATGTCTTATCTGTTAGCAGGAGATGCAGACACGACACAGCAGGCTACAAGGGAAACAGGAATGAAGGATTCAGACCAGAACAATTGATCACCGGCAACCCTGATGGGAAGGTGACTCCCTTATATAAGACCAGTCAGTAACACCTGATTCCCAGTCCTCACAATCTTCACTGGACAGACCAGCACCGCTTGTAACCACCAGAGGAAGCCTCTGCTCAGAACTCATCTCAAACCCATTCACAACAGTGTTCGGTCTGCAAACCATGTCCTATGAGGAACGGTTACAGGATTTGGGAATGTTTAGCTTGCAAAAAAGAAGACTGAGAGGTGACTAAATAGCTGTATACAAATATCTCAAGGGCTGTCACATTGTAGAAGGATTCTCTTTATTCTCATTTGCACACGGAAAGACTAGAAGCAATGGGATGAAACTGAATGGGAGGAGACACAGATTAGATATTATAAAAAACTTTTGACAGAGTGATCAATGAGTGGAACAGGCTGCCACGAGAGGTGGTGAGTTCTCCTTCAATGGAAGTCTTTAAACAGAGGCTGGACATACATCTGTCTGGGATGATTTAGTGAATCCTGCTTTGAGCAGGGGTTGGACCAGATGACCCAGGAGGTCCCTTCCAACTCTACCATTCTATGATTCTAAATCTTTTCATTATTGACATCAATAAATAATAGAAACAAAGATTAAAATCCCCATGGCATGATCTGAAAATTCACTGATGCGTTTCTTGTGTCTCAGTGCCCTTATTCATTTATCCAGTTTTCTAAGGTATAAATTTGTAGCATCTGTCATGCATGTACAGCAGATAAGTATACAGCTTATACTGTCTGGACTGAGCTCTGGATCTGAACTCACTCCATACAGCGTGCCCTCAATGTCACCACTCTGTTTGTTGGATACCTGGGGCCAGGGGCTCCTAAACTGTCCCTACCGCTAGGGGTGCCCGAGCTATCCCTGCTCCCCCGATTACTTCTGGCGGTTAAGGTGTTGGAGCCACGTACATTGCCGAACTACTGAAACCGGCCTATATCCGACCACCTCCCCTACCCAGGGAAGTGGAGAGTAACAGTATACTTATATACACAAACCAGAGAAACAAGAGAAGACGTACAGGGATAAATGAAAATACCAATCATACAAATGTGCACTCACAGAAAACAGAGAGGAACACTGGAGGAAAAAGGTAGGTAAACCAAATAGGAGAGGATAAGGGAATGCACACAGTAGAAACTCCAAGCAACAGTCACAGATCACCTTCCCCAAACACCTCTACCAACAACAGGCGACTATACATAGGAGAGGGGAGTGGTCAATACTGAACAGCTGAGATAATCTGAACAGGGAGGCTTCAGGAACTCTGAGCTGAACAGTTTAAACTCTGCACTGCTAAAATAAATCTGCGCCATTTAATATGAAAGGGAAGTGCTTCTAATTGGTGCTGGAGTACGTGAAATCAGAGGCTGCAGTCATCTGGCGCCTCTCTGTTGCGGTAAACCCATGACCCGCTGGTTGTGTTATACAGCCACCATAAAAGTCTATTTTTAGATGAAAATAATTCTGCTAGAATGGCCCAGAGAAAGAAAGGGCCAAAATCACATTTGAACAATGCATGTGACTAGTTTCTCCTTATAAGAGGTATCTTGAAGCTGTCATCACCAACAAAGCCTTTTGTATGAACTAAATAAATTTCAGTAAGCGTGTTCAATCCTTTTCCCAGTGTAATTTCTCATTAATACACATAGCTTAATTTATGGATATCTATGGTTTCATTTTTTAGTCTGTGTGGATTGGATGAGTTGTTACCGAAACTGCTGAGAATTTCATGTCAATAACACATTTTGAAATATATTTACTTAGAAAATTGGTGACGTGATAAATACTTTTTTCAACCATTGTAAATATACAGTATGTATATATGTACTTTCCGTTATGTATAGTCTTTTTAACGTATTACATAGTACCCTCTTTTGTTTCATATAGCATTGTTCCTTATTACATGGCTAACGACCTCTCATGTTATGTATCGCACTTTCCCTATTACATCGTATCATCTTTTGTTATGTATAGCGCCATCCTTCATTACAGTGTCCTCTCTTGTTATATGTAGCATTGTAGCTAATTTAAATGATTTTAAATCTCCTGGCCCTGATGAATTACATCCTAGGGTGCTGAAAGAGTTAACAAAGAAAATTGGCAAGATAAATTGACATGCTGTGATCTGAAGAGACATGCTGCATGTCCCTCTCTACAGGTGAGCCACGTGTGTCTGTGGGCATGTGAAATCCCATCCACTATGCTGGAAAATCTGGCTGCTGCGGGTTGGACGCTGCATAAGTACACAGTGTCCAGCACGCAGTGCTTATTGATTGTCTGCACATACCATGAAACATCCTGGAGAACATGAGAATTCCTAGATTGGAGAAGAGCAAATGTAGTCCCTATCTTCAAAAAAGAAAAGAATATGGAGCTAGGAAATAACAGGTCAGTGAGCATTACGTTTATACCAGGTAAGATCTTTGAACAAATTATTAAACAGCATGTATGTAAGTACTTGGATAAGAATACAGTAATTAATCAGAGCCAGCATGGGTTTATATCAAACAAGTCATGCCAGACTAATCTAATTTCCTTCTGTGATGGAATCACTGACTGGGTGAATCATGGAAATGTGGTAGATATAGCATATCTCGACTACAGCAAAACATTTGATCGAGTATCTCATACTATCCTTATTTAATAAATGAAGTATGGGAGTATGGGATTGACAAGTCTACCGTTAGGTGGATTCATAGCTGGCTCAGTGATCGTACTCATCAAAAAGTGTTAATGAATGGTTGCACATCCAAGTGGAAGAGTGTTTCAAGTAAAGTACCACAAGGCTCTTTCCTTGCCTCAGTGTTGTTCAACATTTTTTTTATAAATGATCTAGATAAGGAAACTGAAGGTAAACTAATCAAATTTGCAGACAATGCTAAGCTAGAAGTGAAAGCTAACTCTAGAGAAGACAGAAAGAATTCAGAAGGATTGATAAATTAAATAATGGCAAATAGAATTGTATTTACGTCCCTTGCGAAAGTTTTGGCCCCAAAACTTTTCAACCTGCCCCAATTCATGCTTCAAAATTAAATTCCAAAAGTAAATTTTTTGGGGAAGAATCAGCAAGGGGACAAAATGTGAAGTTTAACGAAAATTTTTTGGTTATTTTTAAATTTTTTTTCCGGGGGCCGAATACTTTCACAAGGCACTGAACAGGGAGAAAAAGAAGATTCTCATTGAGAAGTAAAACGAAAATTTTTTATAGAAGGATGGAATAGAAATAAGCAACACATGTGAAAATGATTGGGTTACTTTACAGTAGGGGCCGAAATATTGGCAGTGACACAATTTTTGCGAGTTGGGCTTGCATGCCCCCCATTTGGATTGAAATGAAACCCCTAAAAGAATTAAATGCGGTTTTAACGTTTAATTTGAAGGGTTGCCCCAAAAAAATTTTGTTAGAAAAAAGTAGGGAATTTTACATTTCTTTTCAAAAATCACATTTTGGAGGTCAAAAGTAATTGGACAAAATAAACATAAACCCAAAAAAAAATTTTTTTTTCAAAAATTTTTTGGCGAATCCCTTTTGGGGGCAATCAGCCTTAGTTGGAACCCCCGGCATCACAAACGTGGGGTTTTTCCTTCTTAAAGCTTTGCCAGCCTTTACAGCCGAGCTTCAGGGCTTGTTTTTTGTGGGTCTTTCCCCCTTTGTCTGGATTTAGCAAGTGAAATGCGCTCAATTGGGTTTTAAAATTGGTGATTGACTTTGGCCCTTGAAAAATGTTCCCCTTTTTTCATCATGAATCCTGTGTAGCTTTGGTGTATGTTGGGGTCATTATCCTTTGTACTAGAAACGCCCTCCCCAAAAAGTTTGCGCTTTGGGGTGAAATTTGGGGGAAAGTATATCCGGGACACTTTAATTCCCGGTACTTTTTTGCTGTTATGTCATCAATAACACAAGTGACCAGTGCCATTTAAAGCCCTGCTGGCATGCCATCCGTTGCCTCCACCAAATTTTACAGAGGATGTGGTGGTTTTCCCTTTGGTCATGTGCCGTTCCTTTTTTCCAAAATTTGGCTTCCC
>JARQOD010000009.1:24965502-25072042 GCA_033576555.1 Oophaga sylvatica | reverse complement strand
TTCGCAGCGCTCGGGTAGTACATCCCACATATTGCATCCTGCATTTTTCACATGTAATAACATATATCACGTAGGTGCTACTACAATTAATAAAGTAATTCATTTTATAGTCTCTATTATCAGTAGCTGAAACACATTTTTTGTGTTATACATATATAGAGAAGTAACTGCACGTGCATTGTCACGCTGCACTATGCCATAATCTTTGGAAGAGCCAGAAAGTTTCTTGTATGTGGTATTAAATGGTCACTATGTGATGGTACTACGTGGTCCGACCATGGTGTGACGGTATTTGTCCCTTGTATGTGGTATTATTGGTCATTTTAAAAAATGTGTGTGACTCATTCCCTTAATGAAAAATATATAAAAATATACCTAAAAAGTGTATTGGATATTTTAAGAAAATTTTAATAGGTTAGAGTAGAGTAAGGCCCAGCTGAAAGAGTCTACCTTGCCACGGTGGCAGGCTTAAAAATCTTTTGACTAAAACAAAAGCTGATAGCTATGTATGTGATATGGTGTTCAATGGGAACTGTTAATGTGTGATTGATAAAGACGTGATGCAGAAGTGGAGTTTTTCCAAGAGTGGGAGGTGGGACTGTGGAAGGTTCGAGAAGTGGAGGCAGAGCTAGGGTGGAGCATTGGCAGAGTCTCGAGGGGCCCCAAAATTTTGCCCTTTATGGGGACCTGAAATTTCTGGTGGCAGCCTTGCATGCGAGGACCGCATCACAATCCTCAAAGTACCCGTCGGCTCTCCTGACCTGAGTGTGACAGCTAGAAAGAAATACACGCTGTCACACTCAGGCCAGGAGAGCTGAAAGCCAGTCCAAGAATTGCGATGTGATCCTCGGGCAACTAGTACGGTCGTCTGACTGCACCTGTAGGATAAATCCATTAACATACCCAATTTTTTGTTTTTGCACTTTGTTTTTTCCTCTTTTTTCGTCCAGAAATCATGTATTTTTTATCCGTCTGTCACTGTAGTAATATGAGGATTTGTTTTTTTGCTGAACGATTCGTAGTTTTGAATTACACCATTTATTTTACTGTACAATGTACTAAACAACAGGATTAAAAAAAACACTGTTGTGATAGGGTGCCAAAAAACACAGTTCCACCATTGTTTTTTGAGATTGGTTTTTACTGCATTTATTGTGTGATAAATATGGCCGAGCAACATGATTTTTCAAATTATTATGATTATAGCGATATCAAACTTGTAATTTTATATTTAAAGGGGTTGTTTCCTTTCAGATAATGTTTAGCGCCTGACCGCTTGTTTGTTAAAAAATAACAAACTGTGCTTTGCTCACCTTCCCCTGGTTTAACAGTGAGCCTCCACCATTGCTCGTGGTGTCTGGCATGGACTGCAGTGCTGACGTCACGTTGACAGTGGAGCAGCTAATCAATGAGCTCAGTTGCTCTGCCAGTGTAGATGGAATTCACCCTTCAGAGCCCTTGAGCGCTCGGATTTGCTGCTGTGCTGTCGATGTGACATCAGTGCCACCAACAATGCCAGACACCATGAGCAGTGTTGAATACTCAGTGGTAGACCAGGGGCGGTGAGCAAAGTGCTGTCTGTTATTTTTTAATAAACTGTGGCTGGGGCAAACATTATCTGAAAGGGAATAACCCCTTAAGTGGTAAATAAAATAATAAAAATAATTTTAACATGCTTTTTGTGTTGCAATTTTCTGAGACTGTTTTTTTTTTGCACGGTGATCTATAGTTTTTATTAGTACCAATTCAGGGTACATTTTGTAGGGAGGCGTGACGAACAAAAAAAAGGCAAATTTGGTATTTCGATTTTTTTTATTCTTTAGGACAATCACTCTACATGTTAAAGCACCACTCCAGCGGTTTTTTCGTATTTGCTATTAACCTGCAGATTAACCCTATAATAGCAGGTTAAAGGCATTAACAGACTTGACAGGTTTCCTTTAAATAATATTATTTTGATAGATTGGGATTTTGCTGATATGGCGATACAAATTTTTTTTATTTACTACTGCTGAACCGTAATAGTACATCATATAGTGGGAAAAGGTCAATATTGCTGATGGTGTTGATTTGCGCTAAAATTTGAGAAATTTGAGAATTTTTCCGGTGTGAAGCTAAATAAATTTGTCTAAAAGTTGTTGGCTTTGTCTCTCCCAGTGCTGTATAAAACACGACTGACCTGTCAGTCAGAGACAGCAGGTATGCAGTGGGTGGGGAAAAGCCAGAGAAGCAGGAGAAATGTAAGTGCAGGGCCAACCCCAATGTACTTGCAGCAAATTATCATATAATTTCTTCTGTTGATTTCTGTAAAACAGAAAATAGATTTCTACCAGAAATGTAAGGATTTATTCCGAATTAACGTGCCTTTATATAAATGCCATTAATTGGTGTGATAAAGTCCTGATGACAGATTCTCTTTAAATTTCATGCATCATGTTGAGTAATTCAGAATACTCTGCATTCAGATTACAAACTGATGTACTGTAACTTTTACCTATAAATCAGAAAATTTAAGAATAATATGGTGAGTTTCACAACATACCTAGTTGTTTATCCTCAATAAGATTCAGGATCACACCCGGCTTCTCCTGAATATTGAAGCACAGTGCGTCATTTTGTTTTGGAACATTTATCACAAAATGAGGGTCAGAGTCCACTGTAAATAGAAAAAAATAACAAAAACTGAAAATCCATTTATACAAGTCAATTTTGGGAGATTGATTGAATTATAAAAAAAAGCACAAATGTACTCACAGTATTAGTGCCCATGGATAAGACAATCATGTGATTATACATATTATAAGAGGAAAAAATCAGTTCCATATTGTTTATATTAAAGTGTCATTACTGACAGCTTTGAAATTTCATCATTTGGGGGGAGAAGTGCAGCTGAGTTTAACTATGTCACATTACATTTACAAACCCTTGTATCTGCTTTCCTCCTGTCAAAGCAGTGTTGCCTCTGCTGTACTGCCCCTCACTTCACACGGACTGGCAGGACATAAAAGCTCAAAGGTGCCAGTAATGACACTCAGGTACACTGTGCTCACAGTAACTTGTAATGGTTCTGCAGTGGAGTCAGCCTGTCTGTCAATATATGTTTCACTCAGGAATAGCCTTTTCTAAGCTATAATGGGGTATGTTTTTCAGTCTCCTGAGCGTTGCTGCCTGCTAATGATTGGTAAACGTCACACAGGGGGAAAAAGAACACGCTCCCCAGTAAAAACCCTCTGATAACTCACACTTGGCACATAATGAGTTAATTTTTATTAAGTCCAAGTACTTTAATTGCTGATAACTGCAATGGAAAGGTGAAATAAAACAAGCAAAAATATAGTCACTGTTACATAGAGTTCAACACGAAAAATCTAGTGGAAGGTCCTCTTTAACCCCTTGCTGACATATGTGGTACTGGTGACTGTGATGCGGGCTCGCAAGCAAGGCATATATCTTTTCTGGCAGACAACTGTGATAATCAGCCATTATCTGCCTCTAACAGCTGTGGGTGGAGTGGAATTCAAAAGGTCTCACACAGCTATAAAAGTAAAAACGTTATGGCTCTTGGAAGAAGGGGAGGAAAAAACGAAAGCGTAAAAATGGAAAATCGCCTGGCCAGGAAAGGGGTTAAAAACCAATATAAATGTATGATCAAGCATGAAAAATACTTACAGTATAATAGCATCTCAATCTGAATTATGCTCATTCAGGAGCACTTAATGACAGCATCAAGTACGAAAACAGAATTTATCATAGGTAGGGATAAGTGGACCTGTGGATGTTCAGGTTCGTCCGGTTCAGTGGGATAGTAATGCTGATGATGATCTCATTAGTGCTAGCCATGTTGGTGGAGTACTCCAAGCAGGGCAACATGGCACACACGTCCCGCAATGGAGGCCCACTCGTTGATCGTGAAGTGGTGTTGTTCCTCAGAGCGACTCAACGTTGCGTGCTGCAGCTGAAACTCCACTATTGCCTGCTGATTGCACAGTTTCTCCAGCATATGCAGGGTGGAGTTACACCTTGTTAGCAAGTCACATATGAGGTGGTGAGTGGGAAGGTAAAACTGATCCTGTAGTGCAAACAGGCGAGCAACAGCAGGGTGAGAACGCTGAAAGAGTGCACAGATGGCTTGCACTTTCTGCAACAGCTCTGACATATTGGAGTAATTTTAAAGGAAGCTCTGCACCACCAAATTCAGCACATGCGCCAGGCAAGGGATGTATGTCAAAACGGCTAGGCCCAAAGCTGCTATGAGATTTGCCCATTATCGCACACCACTGGCCCGGGTTGAGGTTCAGTGGCACTAACCACTCATCGGTCTGTTGTTTGATCCCCTCCACTGCTCCTGCATGGTGTGGGATCTCTCCCACAAGCAGATAAATTTCAGAACAGCCTGCTGTCGTTTCTTCCTGGCTGTGCCGAAGTTGGTGGTGCAGGTGTTACTCTGACCAGATAAGGAGGCAGTGGAGGAAGCAGACTAGGAGGAGGCAACATGGACATAGAAATGATCAGCAATCCTCTGTGGTGGTAGGACACGCGCCAGAACGCCTTCCGCCTCAGGCCCAGCTGCCAATACATTTACCCACTGGACAGTTAGGGAGATATAACTTCCCTTCCCATGCTTACTGGTCCACGTATCGGTGTTTATGCCACTGATGGCGCTGCACAGTGCGCACCTAACTTTGTCCGCAACATGTTTGTGCAGGACAGGGATGGCCTGCTTGGAAAAGTAGTTGCAGCTGGGAACCACACACTGTGGGACAGCCACAGCCATAATTTTTTTTAACCTGTCCGTCTCTACCAACCGGAATGGCAGTGTGGCGCCCTGAGGGTCCAGTCGCCACAGAGATGTTGCATCGTACCCAGCGGTGTGACACCTGACTCTCAGGTAAGGAGGAAACACCCCATTGACTCCACCCACTGCATTCAATAGTACACCATGCCAGCTGCATGTAGGCAGGCTGGTTAGAACAGGGTGTAGCTAGTTGGATGGGAGGGGTTGAGGCAGCTTGATGCTGCATGTGAGGTTAGAGATGTTCAGTTGGAGTCAGGCAGCCAGCGTGGGTACTGGGCTGTCCTGCAGCTCTTCTGAGTTTACCTCAGAGGGCCTTGCTGAAGAGAGAGAAGGGGTCCGGGGCTGAGACAGCAATTGAAGCTGTGCCCCATCCTTGGAGAAGGAAGGACCAGGCAAAACATCGGGGAGACGGTCCCCAGACTAGTGGGTCAGTTCATCGCCATTAGTAAACACCGCATCTAGTGGGACTCTCTAAGAGCCACTAGCTACCATAATCCCATCTGGAGGCAGCTAGGGATCAAGTACGTCCAGGCATTCGACGGTGTTCCGGTCTCCGTGAAGAGGAGATCAGCGTCCCGGGACATCGGGTCGTACCTGTGAACTGAAAGGATCCAATACTACCTCGTCTGAGGGCTCTGTGGTAGGGAGGTGCAGAGAAGTAAGGAGTATAGCACAAGAAGCCGGAAAGGAACATAAAAGGGAGTCTTTGGAAGTGTGACCGACTTACTTGAGGGTTGCTGGACCACTCACTGGAAGGACACAGTGCAACCAGGCATCTGTCTTGCTGGCAACAGACTGTGAGTAAACCTTTGAAACTGCATAAGAACTGTTTCCTGCATTATTACTCCGTCGCACACTCCACTCTGCTACATCTCCTGCGTCATTGCTCTTTACCTTACATATACCTGCCCTGGAAGGATACAGTCTTACCTGTAGAAGACTTACCATCTAGCTGCACAACACCATCCCTTCCAGAGGACCTGCACAGCAGCGCTGGTCACCCTGACCAGGTACTACAGGTGGCGTCACGACAAACTACACGAACATTTAATCCCCTGTAAATATCCCCTTTGAATGAGCGCCCAAGGGCAACGGACTGAGCTGTGCTACTTGGACATTCCCCATAGACTTCAATGGACTCGGTGCCGAGTACCCCATAACCCTGGTGTGTGCGGCTCATCTTTGGCGTCACAAACAGGATTCTGAAGCTCGTGAAACGCGAGTCCTGTGTGCCTAATCTGAACTTTTTTTGTGCTTGAGAACTGCCAAAAATCATCAGAGACTGTATTGCCATTTTGTAAAACAACAACCGCCATTTTGCCGCCATATTTGCGCCACGAGGCGCTGGGGAAGAAGGAGGGCGTGCTTTCGTGGGCGTACACTCACCTAGTGGCGCGAAAACGATGGCCGCCCAGTCTAAATGCTATTGCAATCTGAGATCCTGCCCCACAGCCTTAGAGTTCCGCCTCCTCATCCTCCTCAGTGGGCGGAAAAGAACACGAAGGTCCCGCCTCTCTACAAAAGATGGGGCCTCTCCTGATGCAAATGATACATGTGACTTGGCAGAGATGGCGAACGTACGTGAGCAGCAGTGGGAAGGGATGGAGGAGTCAGAGCTCTCCCCCCACGAAAGCGAACCGATCGCCATGGAGCCACCGGTGGGCACCCGGCCTGGAAACTCTCCTACGCTGGAGGAAGCGGAGGATACCCTGCGAGGCCTGGCCCGGCACCGGGAGGAGGTCGCCCGGATGGAAGCGAGCTGGCGGGCTCTAAAGCTACACCTGGAGCGGCGACAATCCCTCTTACCTCCTGAAGCGTCTGTACCGGAAGGAGAGGCACCCGTCCCAGCGGAGGAGGCCATGCGGGTAGCACAGCCCTTGCAGCCAGAACCGGTTGCCAGTATCGCAGTGGAGGTACCTGTTCCTTCAGAGGACGCCGCACCAGCACCCCAGGTTCCGCTGTCTGCCCTCGTCGCTGATTTGGAGGAGACGACACCCGGTCTCATGGAGGAGGCCGCGCGGGCCCCAGAGCACAACCTGCCCGCACCAGAACCCCGGCCGTCATCCGTTCCGGAACCGGCTGCTTCCGCCGCAGGAGAGCGCCGCCAGGACTGGCGGGCACCAGAAGAGCTGCCGCGATCCGGACATCGGGAGCTGCCATTTGATGGCGGGGACATGGAGCTGCTGGTAGAAGATAATTAAAACCAGCGCCAGGAGGAGGAATGGAGACGCCGAGAACGGGAAGCAGAGCGGCGGAGGGATCAGAGAGAGTCCCAGCGTCTTCGGCAGCGCCAGCAGGAGCAGGACCTGGCGGATAAGAACAAGATGCGAAAGGACAAAGGTGCGCTGAGGGAGCCGCGGCGTAAGGGGGCAGTCAGGGATTTCAAATTAAAAGGCGGTTGGGGCTTCATCCAGGAGCCCGGAGTATACCTTGAAATTTTTGTGAACCCCCGGGATGTAGAGGCCCACTTGCCAGAAGGACACCCGGGGAGGGACCTGTTAGCTGGGGATCTGGTTACTTACACCCGACACTGGGGTTACAAGGGGTGGTATGCCCTAAATGTTACCCGGTGTGACCCCTCTCCGCCAGTACGCAGGGAATCCAGTATGCCCTCAGTAACCCAGGCCTCCCCCGACCAGGCCTCTGCCAGTGCACCCGCCCCGCGCCGCACAACTCTCCTGACTCCCTCAGCAGTCTCCTCGGTAATCCAAGCCAGGGAGACAGTACAAATAGTAGGCCCATACCCGGTACCCGTTAGGCCCCCAGGGGTCCGTACAGTTCGGGACATTGGGATCCAGACCCGTCAGGAGACGAGTGAAGTGGACGTCCAGACTCACATAGCGGGCCATGATCTGACAGTACAGGCCACTCGACGTCACCAGGTCCGGGTGGGCCCTGGTGTAATGGATGTCTGGGAAGCTCCGGTCGAGTACCAGGTGGTACCTGGCACCCCACCCAGCCAAGAGTAATTGGGAAACCCGGACAGGGTCTCAGTATGTGAATAGTTAATTTATTGTTGCACCCGGACGGGTGAATGTTCAGGCATTTGATAAAAAGTTTTATAAGTGTTTGTTGATAATATTGGTTTACCTGAACTTTGTAGCCATGAACTGTGCTGGCTCACAAACTTTCCTGTATATAGTTGGCACTTCGGTGCTCCATCTTGGTTTTACAAAAAGCTATGCTGTGCAATGTTTGCACCACTACCTCAGAAGCTAAAAACCCGTTTGGTGTGGCCGAAAGTGAGGACAGCAAAGGGAATGTCTTGCAGCCCACCCAAGACCACCGTTGGAGGTTTGGAGCGGGTCCTCCACAGGCACAAAATTGGACGCTGTGAGGTTACCCTGTTGGGGGTAGTCCTTGGAAGTCTCAACGAACTTCGACAGTATTGCTATTTGCACTTTGAAATGTTATATTTAAAATTGTTTATGCAACGTTTAACTTGAAGTGCCTCCCATAAAGGGATGATGAGTTTGAAATTGCCTTTACAATGTTGAATGCATTCATAAAATTTTTGTATGTTTCCTATGTAACATCTTTACTCTTTTACAGCCCGGGAGTGCTGTGTTTAACCAGGGGGGAATGTGGCGCCCTGAGGGTCCAGTCGCCACAGAGATGTTGCATCGTACCCAGCGGTGTGACACCTGACTCTCAGGTAAGGAGGAAACACCCCATTGACTCCACCCACTGCATTCAATAGTACACCATGCCAGCTGCATGTAGGCAGGCTGGTTAGAACAGGGTGTAGCTAGTTGGATGGGAGGGGTTGAGGCAGCTTGATGCTGCATGTGAGGTTAGAGATGTTCAGTTGGAGTCAGGCAGCCAGCGTGGGTACTGGGCTGTCCTGCAGCTCTTCTGAGTTTACCTCAGAGGGCCTTGCTGAAGAGAGAGAAGGGGTCCGGGGCTGAGACAGCAATTGAAGCTGTGCCCCATCCTTGGAGAAGGAAGGACCAGGCAAAACATCGGGGAGACGGTCCCCAGACTAGTGGGTCAGTTCATCGCCATTAGTAAACACCGCATCTAGTGGGACTCTCTAAGAGCCACTAGCTACCATAATCCCATCTGGAGGCAGCTAGGGATCAAGTACGTCCAGGCATCCGACGGTGTTCCGGTCTCCGTGAAGAGGAGATCAGCGTCCCGGGACATCGGGTCGTACCTGTGAACTGAAAGGATCCAATACTACCTCGTCTGAGGGCTCTGTGGTAGGGAGGTGCAGAGAAGTAAGGAGTATAGCACAAGAAGCCGGAAAGGAACATAAAAGGGAGTCTTTGGAAGTGTGACCGACTTACTTGAGGGTTGCTGGACCACTCACTGGAAGGACACAGTGCAACCAGGCATCTGTCTTGCTGGCAACAGACTGTGAGTAAACCTTTGAAACTGCATAAGAACTGTTTCCTGCATTATTACTCCGTCGCACACTCCACTCTGCTACATCTCCTGCGTCATTGCTCTTTACCTTACATCTACCTGCCCTGGAAGGATACAGTCTTACCTGTAGAAGACTTACCATCTAGCTGCACAACACCATCCCTTCCAGAGGACCTGCACAGCAGCGCTGGTCACCCTGACCAGGTACTACAAGTGGCGTCACGACAAACTACACGAACATTTAATCCCCTGTAAATATCCCCTTTGAATGAGCGCCCAGGGCAACGGACCGAGCTGTGCTACTTGTGACATTCCCCATAGACTTCAATGGGCTCGGTGCCGAGTACCCCATAACCCTGGTGTGTGCGGCTCAGCAGCATTTCAAAGGCCAGGAATTTTGAAATGCTGGCACTCAGGACCAGGGCTCGTGGGTGGGTAGGGGGAAACTTTCTTTTTCTCTCCAGTGGGGGATGGACAGGTGAACGCTTCCATGAGACGGTGTAGATATGCTCGGTAACATTGCTGCTGGTGCTGCTGTCACATCCTCTTCTTGCTGTAAGCCAGGTGGCCCTGTTGCTTGGGAGGAGGAGGAAAAGGCCGAGACTGTAGCAGAAGAGGGAGCAAAAGGAGCCTGTTATGATTTGGTAGCTGTGGAGGACAGGAGCAAAAAACAGCCAAGGCAGCTGAACACCCAGAGAGGTTGGGAACTAATGGGTTGCAGATCCCTAAACCAACCGTACAACTAGAAGCAGCCGTGGGACATACCTACGGTGACCTAGACGCCTCAGCACAGTCGGAGAGCTAGTACACCTAAAGATAGAAACAGGAAAGCTAACTGCCCCGGAGTAGAGCCCCAAAGGAATAGGTAGCCCCCATACATATAATGGCGGTTAGATAAGACGAAATACAAACGCAGGCAGAAAATAGAGTGAGCAAACGCTGGGGCCAAACACTGCCTAGATAGGACAGGACAGAATACTATCTGCAACCCAGCAAAACCCTAGAAAAACTTCCAACACTTCTGATTTCAAAAATGCTGAGATCACATGATCTCACCACCCGCTAAATCAGATCTCAGGTGTGAACAAGCGGCTAACCCGCAGCCACTCAAATAGTAGGGACAGAGCAATTGAACAAATAAACAGTGGCTACTGAAAAACAGAGAGTAGCACAGGCCCCTGGAGGAGAACCCGGCTAACCTCCCACAAAAGTGCAGACAACAAATGGACATAGCAAACACGAAAGAAACAAGCAGAAAATAACTTATCTGAATGTAGCAGACGAAGGCAAGACACCAGCTGACTTCCAAATGAACCAGGAAACAACAATTGATCACCGGCGAGGATCATGGGAAGGCAGCTCACTTATATCAGCCCAGTCCGTCTCTCCTGATTGCCAGTCATCGCTCGCAGGTGATGGACTTCTACTATTCAACACTGGTTCAATACCCTCAGTAACCACCAGAGGGATCCCTAACTCAGAAGTCATTTCCAAAACGTTCACAACAGGAGCCTCAGCTCTTTCCTGGTTTTCCAGGTATGCCACTGAAGCTCATTCTTTGAATTCAGATGCCTTGTCAAGCAGGTGGTGCTCAGGTTAAAGGGGTTGTCCTGTCAAAACAGATAAGTCTGCAGTCTCTGTGTGTGACTGCAGACTTATCAATCCCCCCAGTGCATGCACTTTGCGCCGTGGGGATTTGCCGGTTTCAGACCCGGGACCGGAGGGTATGTATGAGTAATATATTCCCCCGACCAGTGAGTGTGGCCTCACTCTCCATACACTAAGTTACAACCACACACCTTCCCTTGATGACCTCACGTGGCGCTGATCATGGGATGTGGCTTCAGTTTCAAAAAATTCTGAGATGTTCAATTTCCAGGATATCTTCACCCATGGGGATCACAGGTGTGATATATTACCATCGTATTTTTTATCATGATTTTACCATTACCCAAAGACCAAACTTGACCAGGTTCACACCATCTGTCAGGCAGTTATTTACTTGGAAAGATTCTAGTGAACCCACGACAAAGTGAGTGAGTGCGTCACATCTGTACCCTTGCTACGATGTAGAAAATTTATATTTTGTAAACATCGGGTCGATACAAACCACAATATTCATAACTTTCCATAGGAGACAAAAAGCCTGGGGAAGTTCTTTCATTATAACAGCACATACTGGAGCAGAGCCTCCTGCTCCTCCCTTAATCAAACACAACCCCGACTCCATGTCCATTTCCTAGTGATCTGTCCACACTAGGCAGTCTGGGATTCCAAAAGGGGTTTAATTAGTTTTGTCACTTCTTAGCTATATGTAATTTCCTTCCTTCCCACATGGCAAACATTTGATTTTGCTACAAGGAGGCTTGTAAATTGTGAGTTATTTTTCCTACTGCAATTCTGTGTGAGAGAGGAGGGGGTTGATTGCCCCCTAAATGGGGATGTGTTATGTAACTTAATGTTTTTTATGACACGTACAGTACATACATTTATACAGTAAGTTAATGTATAAACCTAATAATATTAATATTTTGGAGGTGTCACATCTCCTCCAGGACCAGATCCTGTGACGTCTATCTCTATCAGTAGGCGTAATCGTTCTGTTACTGGCGAAGGTGATGGAGAAACAATCAATACCATAACCTCTGGGTGGCAGAGGCACTGTCCAACCATTGAGACTCAGATTGCTAGGATCTGTTGTGCCATCCAGTCTAGCAGTACGGGTGTGTGCTGTACAGCTGGATTAATCAGCTGCCTGCTGTAGCCAATAGAACAGTACGATGTCCTACTAATACACCCACCTTACTGCTCGGAGCTGCCTGATATACTGTAGATGATATACTCTGGTTCAGTCCCTGTGATTTCAGGTCCTTTTTAGTTTGTTTGTATTCCTGTTGCCTGACCGCAGCCCATTTCCTGACCATTCTTTAATTTTTTGATTTTGTACTTTGATTGCCCTCCAGGTTCTAACTCGGCTACCTGAGCACTCCTGCCAGACTGCACCATTGACCAGCAGCTGACTCAGGGGACCCTCTGCAAGTCAGGATGTTTGTACATAGGTTAAAGGGTGAAGGCCAGTGCAACCCTTGGAATTTGGTAAAGGTGAACAGAGTGACTTGAACTAAGTCTGTTAATGGTAGCCATATTTAGAGCTGTCAGGTGACAACTCACAGAGCCCTATTGTAGAATGTTGCATAGAGCAGTAAATCCTTACCAAAAACTGGAGGCTGATATGAAACTTTCTGATCTAGGGGGGAAAAAGCATATTAATATAAACATATTAATTACAGCAAAACTTTATCACTAAAAAGCGTTAGCTATCAGGTCTCTAAATGTAAAATCTATTTTTCAGCCCCCTACTTATCCTGCTGGCCTATTATTGTTGTCCCTCTTTTTCTGGTACATTTTGCTGGAATGCTCGGTACTTGTCCCAGCTCCATGGTTTTCTGAACAGTGATTGCCCACATTCAGTTCCTAATTGGGTAATAATTATGTTTTATCTGCATACCTGCTTTCTGTTTGCTGGAGGAGTTGCGCTCCTGTTTACAGACAGTCTGGACTAGTGGCATGGTTGCATCACTGGACTGAACTGTCAGCCTGCTGATGCAGCAATTGGAGGCAGCTTTGCCTCTGCAGTATGGAAGGGCAGGGGCACTGAAGCTAGCGAAATCCAGCAAGCTTCAGAGCAGTACTTTTAAGCTTTATAGCAAAGAGAATGTAATCACTGTGCTCTATGTCTTAAGCCCCCGTCTCACATAGCGATATCGCTAGCGAGATCGGTGCTGAGTCACTAGTTTTGTGACGCAGCAGCGAGCTCACCAGCGATATCGCTGTGTGTGACATTCAGCGACGATCAGCCCCCCTGCCGGGTATCGCTGATCGTCGCTGAAATGTCAGGACATTTTTTTGATCGCTGGTCTCCCGCTGACAGGCACGCATCGCTGCGTGTGACAGTCGGGAGACCAGCGATCCGCTGGTAACCAAGGTACACAGCGGGTTTCCAGGTGCGGGGCTGTGCCTAGAAACCCGCTGTGTACCTTGGATACCAGCTCCCTGCATCAGGGCGCTGGTATCCAAGGTACACTGTGGGTAACTAAGCGATGTTACCCGCAGTGTCGCTTGTACTGATCGCTGCCTGAGCTGCCTGTTTGGCAGCTCAGCAGCGATAATGTAGTGATACACCAGCGATCCTGATCGTTGTCGGGATCGCTGGTGTATCGCTATGTGAGACCCAGCCTTTAGAGAACATCCACTGCTGATAGACTGCAGGGGTGATCAATGAGCAGTAAGCAAAATAAAAAATCCCTCAGTTTATGAAAATTGAGAAGATTTTTAATAAGAAGAAAGTTGCATAGTTGCTTGTTCTCACAAGCAATTTTACCAATTTAAAGAGGACCTTTTACAAAATGGTTAATATTCAATTGAACACAGGATTTAATAGTGACTGCAGAAAGGAATAAAAAAAATGTTAGCGACTCTGTTCTACTGGTCTAACCTCCTTCATAATTAGAAAGTGCTTGGAGATTAGCGCACCGATAACACACCTTTTGGACAAGGTCCCTAAGCTGATTTTCACTGTCACATTACAAACTCTTCTATCAGCTCTTCTCCTCTCATAGCGCTGTACTGTCCATTCACCCACATTTTCTGTCTGAAGATAATCCACACTTTTGTGTGTTGTGCTAAGGAGTAGGACAACTTTGATTGTTCTGCAGTGAGCGCAAAACAAGCTACTCCTGCGTGAGATGTAACGTCACCCAGCTCTGGTCCCACTGCAGAGAGATTACAAGAACCTGTGGGTAGAGCACACATAAGTGTGACTCATTTCTGGACAAGCAGTTTGAGGGAGAGGCAGTACATCATAGCTCACAGTGCTATGAGTGGCAAAGAGCTGATAGAAGGGTTTGTTATATGACAGAGCTAAACTCAGTTGCCCTTTCTAATCTTGCATGAGATTAGACCATTAGATCACAGCTGTATCATTACATCTCACACTGAGAAATCTAAATTATTGTGAGGGTGTGCTCTTTCTCTGCTGTGTTGCAGCCTGCTTATGATTGGGCATCTCATACAGGAAGAAGAAGTACACGCCCCCAGTGAAAACTTAGTCTTAACAAAAGCTAACCCTATAGTTCCCAAATTCTTTGACTGCTAATGTCTACACAATGTGAAGGTGAAATAGAAACAAAACATTTTGTTCCTCTCTGCAGTCACTATTACATTGTGTGTCTGGTTCAACATGAACCGTTTTGGTGAAAGGTCCTGGTTAAGAAGTTGACACAACTCCTTTAAGGTTCCAGGTTGCACGTAGATTTTTTTTAACAAAAGAGTCATGGTGTCCATTAGTGAATCTTTTATGGTGGTGTTAAATAGTATTTAATATGTTATAAAGTGCCTTATTAGGCTTGAGGGGGTCTCCATTAAAACAGTTATGACCGACTCCCAACAGTTTTTATTTATTTATATTGCACATGAGGATTATGTTTGTTAGGTTGCAGGGTCTGGGATCAGATAATTGTCTTTTATACCTGTCTTTTACAGGGATATTTTTAGGGCGGTCTAACCATGCCCTAAAAGGACAATACTGGCACACTTATCTTAGAACATTGACTCTTCTCATTCCCATTATTCCTTCTGGAAATGTATGAACAGATTGACAACTCAGTGGTACAATTCCCCTTGTCAAAAGTGTTTACTTATATATTCTGACACTATCAACTTTGTTAATGTATATTCATACCTGGTAACTTTTTTGTACTGTAGAATTTTTCCTACATAAAATAAGTTCCATTCATCTAAATAGGGTTGTTTTGAAAACTGACATAGATTTTTGCAAACTCCACTCAAATGCAGTAAATGGGACATTCACAGAAATTTAGACAACAAATCTGCCAATAGTGAATATATAGTTTTATAATTTTAAGGTTAATAGAAAACACAAAACGGAGATTTGTCTACTTAAGTGTTTTTTGAGGAGGGACTATGCTTCCTTCTTTGTAAAGGGGTGGTCCGAAACTAACACTGATTTTAAGTCTAAATGCTTATCTTTTTAATATAATAAACTAATTGCTTTTCTAATATGCCATAATAAAAAAAATTCCCTTCCATTCCCTCTCTGCCCTATCTAACTGCTTTATTATTTTTATATGAAATTGGAATTTCATTACCGCTGTAGAAAACATGTAAAAAAAAAGTGAAGATACTCAGCGCACAAATTGGCCAATTTGCGTGAACCTAACAACCAGCGACAAGGAAGAACCTTCACGACTGCCGGGTTTCCCAATCTGAGCTAGGTGACTCATATACACCTATGAAGCAGATAGCTCAGGTCGGGAGACCTATGTGGTTGGGCCAGGTTTTCCTATCTGAACCCTGTCTAAGTTTCATGGAAGTGTAAAACTGGTCTCAAGAAGTCCCATTTTCTTTGGGTACTTTTATTTTTGATGACAGTGCTAACTAGCTGACAGTCATCTAGTTGAAAGCGGAGTTAGGGCACAGTCAGACGGCCGTATATCACGGATGACAATCGCATCACAATGCTTGGACTGGCCAGTGGCTCTCCTGACCTGAGCATGACAGCAAGTATGTCTATGCAGCTGTCATTTTCAGGTCAGGAGAGTTGCCAGCCAGTCCGAGCATTGCGACGTGATCGTCTGACTGCGCCATTATGCTGAGAATGCTGGTGACAAATGAGGAAGTGGAAGTGCTCCATCCTGCCCAGAGCACTTGCAGACTTATTTTTAAATTACTTCTAAAGTGTATTTCTCTGCAACAGATTAGTTTTTGTTTAATGAAGGTATGGGTTCATTTGTGTTCTTATAACCTACACACTGTAAGCTTTTCAGGGGATATAGCTCTGGGATCGCTGTCCGGGTAGACAGAATGGCATATAAACAGTTCACTCAGACAGCAGTTCTGGTGTAAAACTGGCCGCAACCAGCTTTATTAAAGTCCACAGCAAACAGTAGGTGATAAAAACGAAATCATAAAAAGAAAACCTAAGCCCCTCGGCTACTCACTACACACATGAAATGTCCCTTTCTAACAGGAACCCGGCTCTACCAGCCTGGGCCCAAAACAACACATATGATATATGTTACCAGTATGGAGTTTCACAGATACTCCTCTTTGTGTCTGAAGGCAACTCCAACGTCCAGACTTGAGAGAGATCACCTCCTATTCAGTAGTCACCAGCATGGAGTGTCGCAGAGTCTCTTTGTGTCCGGGGTACCTCGAGCACCCAGACAGAGAGAGCCCACCTCCCGGAGTCTCCTTCCGTGCCTGGACTCCTGTCCAGACTGAATGAGCTCCCACTCCTGGAGACCGCTTCTTGTGCCGGGACACCTTCCTGTGTCCAGACTAAGCGTCCTTCTCTGACTGTGTTCCAACACACCTACTTCTGGTCTCCTAATTAACACCTGAGTGATTTCAGGCCTGAGCTGCAAGTGTGTACTGAATGTAAGGTGTAGTGACCTTTCTCTACCACTAGGTCTACAAAGCCACACACCTCCCTTATACCAGTCAGTAAAGTAGCTAGGTGAAATATACACCCCATTCAATACACATACTCTCACTGTCTCACATATCCCCCCCTCTTCTCCAGACCGGAGGGCTGGTCATCCAGACCGGAGGGCTGGTTAACAATCCAACAGAGACAGTGAACTCTGGACCAGTCATGGCCCTCATCAGCTTCATCTTCACCACTGTCATTTGTATCTTCACCTGAGTCATAGCCAACATCAGCTTTCTCTTCATCTGAAGCATCCGTACTACCCTGTACCCTCCCAGGCCTATGTTCTCTGCGGGCCTCGGGTATCCTGCACGGTTTCATCTTGACCTTAGGGCCGGGCTCAGTTTCGATATAGTGCCTGGCCAGAGAAGTACGACCCGGCACATCAGAACACTTCTGCTGACTCTTCCTCAGAAACTCACGTACCTCCTGTTCCTGGTGCACTGACCATGTGTCACCAACTATCACAGAAGGTATAGGGGGTTTTTCACTTTTCTCCAGTTCCCCTTGAACCTTCTTTACTTCATTGAGCTTCTCCAGAAGATGCTCATGGCTCTCATCACGCTCCTTCATCACAGTTTGGAGTTTTCTCCGAGAAGCAATCAATTCATCTTGTACCCGTTGGACGTCCTTTATGTCTTCAGCCCCTTCTTCGGGCTCTTCTGGTAGGACATGCTCAGAAGCCCTACCATAAGTCTTACATTCTACTTCTTCAGTCACATCATTATGGTCTCCAATATCTCCATTTATTCCAGCTTTCAAGTTCTCCTTGATAGCTGCATCTGTATACTCAGAACCCGCCGGATTCTTCTCTTCCACCACGTTCTGCATCCCGTCTGAGCTCCCGTGTGTCTGCAGCGGCAACGGAGTGACACACCGCTTTTCCCATTTATTGGGACGTGGCTCCGATGTAGACTCCATGAAAGTGCGCTTGAGCTCACCAATGCCAGCTACTGATCCGGACCGTAACCCGTCCACGCCGCTGTCTTCGGCAGAAACAGATTCCTGGACAGAGTCAGTCCCCATATCTTCAGTCTTGTTCCTCACAGCTTCACTTGAAACCTCAGCTTCTGATGAGGCATCTGGCTGGGTGACCACCACTTCCATGGCTTTTTCCACTTCTGCAGCATTACCTTCAGAGTCCTGGGCATGATGCAGCTCCATACCATACATTGATAACTTCTCATCTACAACAGCATCCACTTGTGCTGTGTTCAGTTTCAGAGTCCTGCCTTTAAAGCTCAGCTCTCCTTTCACCTTAGTCTTCGCCAGGGAACCGGCCAACTGTAAAACATCTTCAGATGCCATCTTCTGTCTGGCTGTAAGGTCAGCATCAGCTTTCTTCTCAGGACTCTCAACCTCCTCTGCTACCATGCCTTCCTCATTTGCACTGGTTGCTTTATGGTCATCAGATGATTCACTATCACTATCTGACCCCTTTTTCTCAGCCACATCTGGCTCATTGTCAGGGCTATACACTTCATTTTCATTCACATCCTGCTCACTGTCAGGGCTATACACTTCATTTTCATTCACATCCTGCTCACTGTCAGGGTTATACAATTAATTTTCATTCACATCTTGATCTGGAACCTTAGTTAACATGTCATCCACAACATTAACTTCACCATCTGGTCCCTCAAGTATGTGACTATGTGACAACCCCAGCACTATACTTCTATATAGCTCAGGTACTAGGAGCTGACTCACGACCTCTCCCTGGACTTCAGTGTCCCTATACAATAGGCTATTGTCCATGGCAGCATGAGGAAACCTCTCCTCAGAGCCAGGCTCCTGGGAAACCTCATTTAGAACAATCATATTTTCCTGTGCCGTCCTAAGAGAGGGGTCTCACCACTGCTCACTCTCAAAATTGTCACAGGACACAGGTAAGTAAGGGACACTCGGTTCCCGAGAACCACCATCCTCGTCTCCCAACATCACCTGCAAAGGAATTTCATCACTATCACAGTCATCATTATTATCAATATCATTATCATGACTATGATCAGTATCATCATCACTATCATTATCAGCATCAGCATCATTATCATGGTCATCATCATTATCATGATCATCATCATCATCATCATTATCATTATCATCATCATCATTATCATGGTCATCATCATTACATAAGTTTAACGGCCCACTAGCATTGTGTTCCGCCCCTCGGGACTGCGCACCCTCAATAGGAGCTTCATCACACTGTCCATCAGAAACATTTCTCCCCCAGAGATCCTTAGACCGGGGAAAGTCATTACCCAATATGACGGGGTGCACCAGGTTCTTCACTACCCCCACTTCATATGAAACCTCCCCGAGTTTGGGGACCAAGTCCACGGCAGTCTCTGGGTAGACTTTGGTGTCTCCATGGATGCACACCATACTCAGGTGCTTATCAGGGATGAAGTCCCTATCAATCAGGCTGTCACATACGGAAGTCACTGGACTCTCTGAGTCCAAGAGGGCCTGTGCTGGGCAGTCATTTACAACCACCGGGGACCCCTGTGGTCCAGTCTCTTCGGCTGAGGTGGACACACACACAGGTTCTGCGCAGAGAGAGAGGGATCTGCCAACATCACAACACATAGGCTCCCCCTCTATTGGACAGTTGGCTGCAATTTCACGCCAGCTCCAACACTGTCCATCACACTCTCCCACCCACATGTCCCCTCGGGCCTGAACCCGCTTATCAGCATACCCCATGTCCCCAACAGCTGGAACGCTCTTACCGCGAGAGTTCAGCGTCCGGGAACTCTGAAGTGACGACCTCTCAGACGGCTGTACCTCAGGAGGACATGCTCGGGTGTAGCGGTTCACTATCACCTTTTCAACTCCATAATCAGGCCTGCTGACTGCAGACTCCCAACTGTATCTCCAGTCATGAACTCCCCTGGCACGGGCTGTCACCGTAACACCCAGCCGGGTAAGAATCTCCGCTTTCAGCTTGCCATAGTCTTGGCTGTCCTGCTCGCTCAGGACAGCATATGCCCTTTGGGGCTCTCCAATCAGATAGGGTGCGACCATCATGGCCCATTCAGATAGGGGCAGATTCTCCTTCTCTGGCAATCTCTCAAACCTAGTGAGATATACCTCCACATCATCACGAGGTGTCATCTTTTTCAGGGACCGTCTTACCGCCTTCTTTACAGCGGACAACGCAGGTGCCTTCACAACACTACTCTGGGACGATGCGCCACAAGTCTTTTGCTGTGCTGCAACCTGCTCAAAAAACAACCGGTTATTCTCCTGCTGCTGCTGCAGGAATTGCTGCTGGGCCTGCTGCATGCGCTGCTGGTGCTGCAGGCGCTGCTGCTCCATGCTCTGCTGCATGCTTCGCTGGGCCTGGGCCAGGTACTCAATGAGCTCCTCCATACTGCCGGACTTATCTGTCTCAACCACGGCAGTCTTATGTTGCACATTAACTTGCGCCATTTGTTCAAACAGCGCCTCCATGCTGTCATCCATGCTGTCAGACTTCTCTGTCTCAACAACGGCAGTCTTCACTCAAGACATACACACTCCAGTCTTTTCCACAGAAAATTCAGCTCTGCTGTGCAGACACTTTTTTTTTTTTCTCTGCAAACTCTATTAGGGCCACTGTCTCTTTAAGACTGCTCCAATAGACGTTTCTCTTTTGCTGCTGCACACTCCACAGTCTTTTCCACAACAAGTTCAGCTTTGCTGTGCAGACACACTTTTTTTTTTTTTTTTCTTTTGCAAACTCTATTAGGGCTACTGTCTCTTTAAGACTGCTCCAAACAGACGTTTCTCTTGACACATACTTTTTTTTCTCTGCTGCTATTTCAACAGACTTCACCTTTATTGCTGTCTCTACGCCACCGTGCTGCATGCACACTCCAGCACTAACTGTATCAGCCACTGCGCTGCCCCAGCATTCTCCGCCAATTGTAAGCTTTTCAGGGGATATAGCTCTGGGATCGCTGTCCGGGTAGACAGAATGGCATATAAACAGTTCACTCAGACAGCAGTTCTGGTGTAAAACTGGCCGCAACCAGCTTTATTAAAGTCCACAGCAAACAGTAGGTGATAAAAACGAAATCATAAAAAGAAAACCTAAGCCCCTCGGCTACTCACTACACACATGAAATGTCCCTTTCTAACAGGAACCCGGCTCTACCAGCCTGGGCCCAAAACAACACATATGATATATGTTACCAGTATGGAGTTTCACAGATACTCCTCTTTATGTCTGAAGGCAACTCCAACGTCCAGACTTGAGAGAGATCACCTCCTATTCAGTAGTCACCAGCATGGAGTGTCGCAGAGTCTCCTCTTTGTGTCCGGGGTACCTCGAGCACCCAGACAGAGAGAGCCCACCTCCCGGAGTCTCCTTCCGTGCCTGGACTCCTGTCCAGACTGAATGAGCTCCCACTCCTGGAGACCGCATCTTGTGCCGGGACACCTTCCTGTGTCCAGACTAAGCGTCCTTCTCTGACTGTGTTCCAACACACCTACTTCTGGTCTCCTAATTAACACCTGAGTGATTTCAGGCCTGAGCTGCAAGTGTGTACTGAATGTAAAGTGTAGTGACCTTTCTCTACCACTAGGTCTACAAAGCCACACACCTCCCTTATACCAGTCAGTAAAGTAGCTAGGTGAAATATACACCCCATTCAATACACATACTCTCACTGTCTCACAACACATATAATCGGTTTGGGAGAATATGCAGACAGATCCCATTGAATTGGGAATGAAACCACCCCCTTATCAATATATTCAGACATTTTCAGGATCCATTAGAGAAAAACTGCATTTATAGACATGCCAGGAGAGCGGACATATTCACTTTAAAACATGTATGGTTTTAAAAAGTATTTGCTCACAAAAATAAACCAAAAAAATTACATTGTTGTGCGCTTTCCCCAACATCTATCACCCTCTGCAGGCTGTCCCATGTCTTTTCCTGGAATCCTCCTTTTAGTGGACATCCTTCCTTCAGCGCTGTCTCTACGGCCTACTGGGTTCATAGATGAATATGGCCCAGTGCATGTTTGATGTTCCTCATCAGACTAAAAACATTGTATTACTTTACCGTACTATCGATGCCTTTAATTTGCTTTCTAATACATGGCCTGGTCCTTTAATTCACATTTTTTAATTCTTTATTGTCTATTCACTGTTCACGTGTAATAGATCTGCAGGACAATATAAGTAAATGAAAACTTACATGATACAGGTGAAGCATAAACTTTGGAGGATTGCGCTATAAAAAAAAAAAGAAAACAAAGTAAAAAAGTTGATTACAGAAAACTTGCTAGAAATAGTGATTAGAAACACACCTTCCAGACATCCATATTGCTACTTGAAAACCAAGAAAGATTAAATCAGCCAAGGAAAGATGCAGGCAATGGCAGGAACACATAAATGTACGTCAAAAGTCATGAAGGGGTTAATTGTTTTCCCAACATCATAAATGAATACAATTTTCAAACAGCTTGTAAAAACTAGAAACTTTCCAATGTACTTATTATTAGAAAACCTCTTTGTTCTTATGCACAGAGTGATTTTTCATTTTATTGTTTACTGCTTGCTGCCTAAGTTAGACTGCAGTGGTGGTCAATCTCCAAGGTAAGGGATGCTACATTTACAAGCTATGTTCTCTTAGGCCTCTTTCACACTTCAGTCGTGCGATGTCAGTCAAAATCCGTAAAAATGTGAAAAAAACGGATCCGCCATTTTTTTTTGGCGGATCCATTTTTTTCCATAGACTTGCATTAGTGATGGATTTTGACGGATGGTCGTCCGTTAGGTCCGTTTTTGGACGGATCCGCCAAAAAATTGGCGTCCGTCAGTTCAAAAAAACCTCCAATGAAACTTTTTTTTTGACCGCCAAAATGGCGGACAACGGCGGATCCGCCGCATCCGCCATTTTGTATAATGGCCGCCTATGGCATCCGTTATTGACGGAATCCGCCTGCGGATCCGTCGCCTCTATTGAAAACCATAGTAAAATGCTCTCTCTCTCTCTCTCCTCTCCTCTCTCGTCACACAACGGAAGTGTGAAAGAGGCCTTAATATGTTTGATTTAATTTATTCTCACAAATTGAGACGGGGTGCATATCCTGAAATGCATCTCAATTGGTCCAAAAAGAGAAATGCAAGCATATTTGATGATCATTGCCTTTTCTACATCCTGGTGGATGGTCCAACATGAAGGTCTTCTTTTTTTTCTACAGTTGGTGGGAATCAACTTGTGCACCCCATTCCATCGGTCACAACAGTGGTCTATTGTCAGGACTAACAGCGTACAAGCTTGAAAAATGTAGACCTGTCCTCCCTGTCTCACCAATACTATCCCCTCCCCCGTTTTTGTGCTGTATACCTTTTTACTATACCTTGTTTTAATGTTGCAATAAAAGTCATAGGTTAAAACATTAATCCATATGTCCATATGATGCTGGATTTTTTCATCTTTACTGTTGTTGCCCAGAGCAGGTCTGGAGTCTCCATGCACTGCACCCATAATTAAGGCAGTTTCTACAACTGGTGATATGGTGATATATTTTTTTCCTTTTTTATGTTTCCTTATCTGCTTTTTTTTCACAGTTCTGGTAACAAAAGAAAACCTTGGAATAAAGTTCTGGTCGGGTACCAGAACCTGAATTTCCACGCGTCCGTTCATGCCTGCTCATGAACAGCTAGTAAATAGAACATATTTGACAAATGTCTGTGACGGATACCATACAGTGGCATTCAGAACATACAATCTACCATGGAAAGGGAATCTGTCAGCAGGTTTTTGCTATGTTATCTGAAGACAGCAGGAGACAGAGGCTGAAACACAGAATTCAGGGATGTGTCACTTGTCAAAGTGTTGTTTTCTGTGAAGGAATTATCACTAAGAGATTAACAGACTACACTAGTCCAGCAGCGCCCTCTCTTGTGATAAGCAGTTGACTATCTTTGGACTTTATACATGGAGAGCTGGATGTAGGCGGGTCAGTTGTGGTATGGGCGGGGTTAGCTTTCTCAGCTTTGCTTCATGGTAAATCTAACAGCTCTGTTTGTGTCAGAACGGCTGCACCCAGTAAACTAAGTGATACCTCGTGGGAATCAGCTTCTCTTTACCTACATTATGCTGCTCTCAAATAAAGTAGCAAAAACCTGCTGACAGATTCCCTTCAGAAAGTGTATACGGCGATTTTACAGGACTGTCGGTAGAGTATAATAGTCTATAATGCTTAATATCTTTGTGGTTATTATATACTGACTTATTATATCTGACTAATGGACACCTATTGACACATTTACATTGCAATATTTCCCAGCTTGCAAACTAAATGTAATGGATACAACACGATTTAGAAGACGGAGAAGATCCCAAGAACCAAAAAAGTCATATAATCTAAACAAAAATTGTAGAATTTTTAAAATGTACAGTACAGACCAAAAGTTTTGACACACCTTCTCATTCAAAGATTTTTCTGTATTTTCAAGACTATGAAAATTGTACATTCACACTGAAGGCATCAAAACTATGAATTAACACATATAGAATTATATACTTAACAAAGAAGTGTGAAACAAATGAAAATATGTCTTATATTCTAGGTTCTTCAAAGTAGCCACCTTTTGCTTTGATTACTGCTTTGCACACTCTTGGCATTTTCTTGATGAGCTTCAAGAGGTAGTCACCGGAAGTGGTCTTCCAACAGTCTTGAAAGAGTTCCCAGAGATGCTTAGCACTTGTTGGCCCTTTTGCCTTCACTCTGCGGTCCAGCTCTCTCCAAACCATCTCGATTGGGTTCAGGTCTGGTGACTGTGGAGGCCAGGTCATCTGGCGTAGCACCCCATCACTCTCCTTCTTGGTCAAATAGCCCTTACACAGCCTGGAGGTGTGTTTGGGGTCATTGTCCTGTTGAAAAATAAATGATGGTCCAACTAAACGCAAACCGGATGGAATAGCATGCCGCTGCAAGATGCTGTGGTAGTCATGCTGGTTCAGTATGCCTTCAATTTTGAATAAATCCCCAACAGTGTCACCAGCAAAGCACCCCCATACATCACACCACCTCCTCCATGCTTCACGGTGGGAACCAGGCATGTAGAGTCCATCCGTTCACCTTTTCTGCGTCGCACAAAGACACGGTGGTTGGAACCAAAGATCTCAAATTTGGACTCATCAGACCAAAGCAAAGATTTCCACTGGTCTAATGTCCATTCTTTGTGTTCTTTAGGCCAAACAAGTCTCTTCTGCTTGTGCCTGTCCTTAGCAGTGGTTTCCTAGCAGCTATTTTACCATGAAGGCCTGCTGCACAAAGTCTCCTCTTAACAGTTGTTGTAGAGATGTGTCTGCTGCTAGAACTCTGTGTGGCATTGACCTGGTCTCTAATCTGAGCTGCTGTTAACCTGCGATTTCTGAGGCTGGTGACTCGGATAAACTTAACCTCAGAAGCAGAGGTGACTCTTGGTCTTCCTTTCCTGGGGCGGTCCTCATGTGAGCCAGTTTCTTTGTAGCGCTTGATGGTTTTTGCAACTGCACTTGGGGACACTTTCAAAGTTTTCCCAATTTTTCGGACTGACTGACCTTCATTTCTTAAAGTAATGATGGCCACTCGTTTTTCTTTACTTAGCTGCTTTTTTATTGCCGTAATACACATTCTAACAGTCTATTCAGTAGGACTATCAGCTGTGTATCCACCAGACTTCTGCACAACAGAACTGATGGTCCCAACCCCATTTATAAGGCAAGAAATCACACTTACTAAACCTGTCAGGGCACACCAGTGAAGTGAAAACCATTTCCGGTGACTACCTGTTTAAGCTCATCAAGAGAATGCCAAGAATGTGCAAAGCAGTAATCAAAGCAAAAGGTGGCTACTTTGAAGAACCTAGAATATAAGATATATTTTCAGTTGTTTCACACTTTTTTGTTAAGTATATAATTCCACATGTGTTTATTCATAGTTTTGATGCCTTCAGTGTGAATGTACAATTTTCATAGTCTTGAAAATACAGAAAAATCTTTGAATGAGAAGGTGTGTCCAAACTTTTGGTCTGTACTGTATGTTAACCTTTATTCAAAGCTGACATATTACATTATAGTTATGTAAATATTTTGATTATTCTGCCTACCTTCCACAAGTTTATCAGCTATTAATGTTTCTTCATCTTGATCTTTTTCGTCTGGTTTTGTAACTACCATCGATGTTAACGGAGTCACAAACTTGAATTTCAGAGAAAGCTCAAGCGCCTGCGCTGTAAGATTTCCTTTCTCTGATGGGTCTGCATAAATCCTTAAATTAAACAAAATAATTTTAGAAACCTACAAGATTATACAAATAATTATGTTATTCACTATATACACTATTTTGTAAAAAAGAAAACCTATTCATACTACTTTATATTTAAAGCAGCCAAAATACCTAAAATAAACCTTTCAAGTTGAACATGCTTTCTCAGTGGTGGTCTGCAGATTACAGACTGGGAGGAGCTGAGTAGATTGATATATAATTTTGTGGCAAATGATTCTGTATAACTTCTCTTTGATTTACTTTAATTGATGCTCTGAGCTTATGGGTCCAGTGGGAGGAGTTAATCAATGATTGACAATCTTCATTGTATCAATGTGCATACAGTGAACGCTGTCAATCCTCATGTCATTGCACCTATTAGGTTTAAACAGATAGCAAGTTGTCCTGTTTTATGGGGGAAAAAAATCTGTATGTTATTAACTTCCTTCCACTACACCCTTCTGCACAGTTTTGGCTACTAAAATGGTTAGCGCTGACGATGCAGTCATCAGCATCACTCTTCCATTTTTGTTTTATGTGTTTTTTCCTTTTTTTGCATTTTTTTTTTACTTTTTTGCACAAGCACTTTAGGATATTTGTGTATATAATGCATGACTGTGGTCATGCCCTTCTTATGGTCTATACATGAATATTATATTGTACTAAACTGTGTGTATTATAGTGTGATCTTTACATACTGCAGTGATGATTTCTCCATGTTTTGCACTGTGTCATTTTCACCTCACAATTTCCATGTACAGTACAGACCAAAAGTTTGGACACACTTTCTCATTCAAAGATTTTTCTATGTTTTCATGACTATGAAAATTGTAGAATCACACTGAAGGCATCAAAACTATGAATTAACACATGTGGAATTATACATTACACTTTACAAAAAAGTGTGAAACAACTGAAAATATGTCTTATATTCTAGGTTCTTCAAAGTAGCCACCTTTTGCTTTGATTACTGCTTTGCATGCAGAAAAGGTGAACAGATGGACTCTACATGCCTGGTTCCCACCGTGAAGCATGGAGGAGGTGGTGTGATGGTGTGGGGGTGCTTTACTGGTGACACTGTTGGGGATTTATTCAAAATTGAAGCGGAGAGCGGTCCAGCTCACCCCAAAACCATCTCGATTGGGTTCAGGTCTGGTGACTGTGGAGGCCAGGTCATCTGGCGTAGCACCCCAACACTCTCCTTCTTCGTCAAATAGCCCTTACACAGTCTGGAGGTGTGTTTGGGGTCATTGTCCTGTTGAAAAATAAATGATGGTCCAACTAAACGCAAACCGGATGGAATAGCATGCTGCTGCAAGATGCTGTGGTAGCCATGCTGGTTCAGTATGCCTTCAATTTTGAATAAATCCCCAACAGTGTCACCAGCAAAGCACCCCCACACCATCACACCTCCTCCTCCATGCTTCACGGTGGGAACCAGGCATGTAGAATCCAGCCGTTCACCTTTTCTGCGTGCAAAGCAGTAATCAAAGCAAAAGGTGGCTACTTTGAAGAACCTAGAATATAAGACATATTTTCAGTTGTTTCACACTTTTTTGTAAAGTGTAATGTATAATTCCACATGTGTTAATTCATTGTTTTGATGCCTTCAGTGTGATTCTACAATTTTCATAGCCATGAGAATACAGAAAAATCATTGAATGAGAAGGTGTGTCCAAACTTTTGGTCTGTACTGTATATTGTGGAAGTCTTATAGCACTTTATCCTGCCTATTACTTATATGCAGTTGTGACTTGCTGCCCCTCTGGCTGTCTACTCCAGGGAGCGTGTTCTGTCTGCATATAGGGCGTGGAGGTGTGTCTTGCTGCGGCACTGTGGCTTTGAGTTTCCAAAGCATGCGCATGTCTTGAATGTGACATGGTCCGTAGCATAATTGATGGCACCTATCTATGAAACTTGGGGGTCATTGACATCATCGGGGCTTTCCCCATGACCCACAGTGTCTGTAAAGCTGCTGGAAGTGATGTAAGTTACGGCGTGATCACATACATGCGCCACATACCAAACTCAATACACCTGGGAGGACATGTATTTAATGCCTGGTAGGGACACACAAAGGACTATGGCACCCTGAGGACGTCAGCACAAAACGCGCGTTGGGGCTATTGGCATGCCATCACTTACAACTAACTATGGGTCCCTCTAGACATGGCAGGGTGGGGTAATAGTAAATCCAGTTCACAGCGCATGCGTATAATGAATTAGCTTTGCTCTCCTCACTTTCTCTGAGTGACTAGGAGGTTTACATAAGCACTTAAGTGCTTTTTTATTAATTAAAACTCTCTTTTTTCCAGTCAGTGATGTACATGCCTGTTTCTACCTGACCTTGGGGTTAAAAGACTCTATAACTGATTCACTTGTTTGTTATACGTATGTACATGCCTTTTTGTGATATTAATAACAGATCATTTTTTATATATTATTTTTTTGGACATTTTCTAATTGTTTCCAGTTTCCAATCTGGTTTTTTAGTGTCCTCATCCTGTTTCTTGTTAGAGCATAATGCGGATATGCGATATCTGCAAAGATATAATTCTTGCAAATCATGTTGTCAAGCCCACACAAAACATGCTTACATAATCAGAGGTAGGATTAGTCCGGGGTAATCAATGTCCCCATCCCCACTCCCCGAATAGTCCATCTGCATAGTGCGAACAGAGCTTCAAAGTAAATTTTTTGTTAATTCAGCAATCGTTAAGCCACATAAAGGGGCTTGCTAGAATGCGGAGAATGCGGAGAAAGGTTTCTACATAGTCATGGTGGTGGTTTAGGGAGGTCAGGGCAGTTGACAGGTTCCCTGTAAAGGGGTGTTCCCTTCCCATGCATTTGTAAAAAAAATATCCACAGGATCCCACCAATGGGACCAGCATCTGTCTGGAGAACATCGCCTTGACGCACACTGCTGGTCGAAATCCCCACTAATTTGTATGGAAATTCCGACCACCTCTCAACTGAAAGCAGTACATTATTTCTTGAGATAGATACGTTCTGCAAAGAAATTGGTGCAGTACTTTTGAAAAATGTATTAAAAATGTGATTTACTTGACCTAATCACACACCGTTTTTCCAATAGCTGCTGTATGGTAAGATATGCCCAGAGTCTCTCTGTAAAGTCACCAAAGATGTATTTCTGCTGTTTGCTCACGTCGTCCTCACTTTGAAGTTGAACATGTTCAATGTATTTCTTAGATTCATCAGCCTATTAAAAAAATACCTTGAGTCACATGTCCAAAATAATTTATATTTTAATGGAATTTAGTAGGAAAGTGGAACTGCTATCTCATTATCAGTATTGGCTTAGGCTAATGCAAGAACAGCCTGAATAAATTTTCACGATTAAGGTTTGCACGCTGCATATTTGCAGCAGATTTTGTTGCTGAAAGTATGGCAACTGTCCCATTCATCTTAAACAACCCCATTTACGTGAATAAAAATGATTTTCAGTTACATAATTTTCTGCAACAAAATCTTCAGAGTGGTATTTCACCTTTTGGTTATGTGCACACAATGCCTTTTAAACGCTGGCGTACCCGGGGAGTTTTAAAGTAGAAGATAGTTCACAAAAACACTGGCGGTGATTTTCCTGAAGAATCTTCATAAATGTCTCTTTGATCACATCAGCAGCAGTTTTGCAGCCGGCGTCCTTTTTTTTTTTTAAAAGCAACACTCTAGTGTTTTTTTTTATTGTACTTCTGCTTTAAATGTTAGTCCCCTGACCATTGTCTGATACTCACTTGCCTCCGCCTTCATTGTTTTCCATTGTTGCTCCAGTATTTCATGGAGCTGCGTGGAGGTCACTTTTCAATATAAGTCTGAGAGCCTCATTCTGGCCTCGTTCTGGCTCTCATAGACTTGCATTGAGAGCTTGCAACTAGAGATGAGCGAACTTGTTCGGAAAACGTTTGCTAATCTCAAATTCGGCACGAACGTAGCACATTTGGATTCGTGTTTGGTTTCACGAACATTTTTACTCAAAATCGGCAAAATTTGGTCACAGTTCGGTAAATCATTGCGTTTCCACTAATGCTTTTGTTATTACTTTGGCTACGATAGTAGTGCTGCATGATGAGAGGGCAGGATGAGGGATGGGTTTGATGAGGGGAGTGGGTGTAGAGAGGTTAGAGGAGCGGCATGCTCTTTTTTTTACTCTTAACTTTATGTGTGTTGATTACGGCAGCCAATCCGTGCTCAACCTGGTGGTACAGCAATTTTTCCTCCACTATCCCAGCCTGGATGTGATGCTGCAGAAATCACGGTCGCTGTGTGCTCACTTCTGACGATGGTACGCCACAGGTCATCAACTTTCATCACTACAGAGGACTTTCGACCTACCGGTTAACCGTTTTATTTGCTATGTTCCAACATGATGGAATTCCATTCTGCACATGTTGCAGAAACTGTGGCGGCAGCTATGAGCTCTGGAGCAATATGTCCTTTTGCATAGCCTGGGCCAATGCAGTGTGGACGTGGTGCAAATCACGCTTGTTGAGTGGGCACGGATGACGGACCTCTGAACCCTTCTGCACAGTCTTGAAATGGCTACTAAAATGATTAGCGCTGACGATGCAGTCATCAGCATCACTCTTCTGGTCATGCTGGAGCACACTTTGAATAGTCTGCAAGAGGAGGTAGTGGTCCCAGAGAAACAGGGGAAAGCAAAGTAGGATGCGGAAGGGATAACAGGAGGAGGTCTCAGGCTAGAAATAATTCTGTCATGTTTCCTATCATGATTTTACCTTTCCATATAGAGGAAACACGGCATGGATAGCATCATCCATTTAGCGGATATCTAATTTGAAGATGTTACTGCAACCATCTAGTGATGTAAAACAATGTGTTACATCCAGCACTTCATGACCGCTCTAAAAATATGTCTTTCATATTTGTCATATCTATGCCATTCTTAAAAATTTATATATATAATCTCTAAAAGGAGGATAAAGAATTAAAGTAATCTGCTTGCCTTTCTGTTCAAGCTGATGCTAGAGGTGATAGGTTATCTCCGTCCCCCATTCTTCTGCAAGCTAAAGGCCCGTCTCACATAGCGAGATCGCTGCTGAGTCACAAGTTTTGTGACGCAACAGCGATCTCCCCAGCGATATCGCTGTGTGTGACATTCAGCGATGATCAGCCCCCTGCTGGGTATCGCTGATCATCGCTGAATGTCCTGGACATTTTTTTGATCGTTGGTCTCCAGCTGGCCAGCACGCATCGCTGCGTGTGGCAGGCGGGAGACCAGTGATCAGCTGGTAACCAAGGTACACATCGGGTTTCTAGGCGCCGGGCGGTGCCTAGAAACCCGATGTATACGTTAGATACCAGCACGCTGGTTCAGGGGGAGCTGGTAACCAAGGTACACAGCGGTTTCTAAGCGCTGCACGGTGCCTAACAACCCGATGTGTACCTTGGTTACCAGCTCCCAGCACCAGAGCGCTAGTATCTAACGTACACTGCGGGTAACTAAGCGACGTGCGTCACTTGTTACCCGCATAGTCGCTGTCCTGATCGCTGCTGAGAGCTGCCTGTTTGGCAGCTCACCAGCGATCATGTAGCGACACACTAGCGATCCTGACAAGTTCATATCGCTGTCGGGATCGCTGGTGTGTCGCTATGTGTGACGGGGCCCTAAGGAAGAAGGAATTCATGTCTGTAATCTACCAGATGACCAACTTTAATTACCTGTTTGTGAGAAGGGGGAGTTAGATGTCTGAGACACAGTTAAGGGTCATTTGGGGGTCATAGCCTTGCTTCAATATTCACTATCAACTATGAGATGGCTTATAAATTTTACAATTATATCTATAACAGCTGCCTACAGCCAAGGGATCCGACCAGTGGAGTCCCCTCATATCACAAGAGGTATGTGAATGGAGCATTATTGTCCATATTTGACCACCATTGTGGGAGTGGTGCAGAGGCTCACTAATATTCTGTTCACACAGGAAACATGGGACTCTTGTTTCCTGACCAGCAATCATATACTTATCACCTATCCTGTGAAAAGGTGGCTAATGTTGTTTGTTGGCGGCCAAACCCCATATACTTGTGAAAAAGAGCTTGATTTTTTATTAAAAGGGGTTTATTACTTTAAAAATAGTCTAAAATAAAATAAAAAAAATACTCACCTACGGACCCCTGGACACTCCTTATTACTAAGGGATGAGCAAACCCGTGGAAGTTAAGGTTCATCTGGTTTAGCTGAACTTTAGTCAAAAGTTCGATTTAGGTACCAGATCTTGACTCTCAACCTGAACCTCATATAAGTCAATGGGATCCGAACTTGTAAAATAGCTGTAAAATGGTCGGAATAAGGGCTAGGGGGCTGCAAAAGGAAGCAAAATGGGGATAATTGTGGGACAATTGCTCTGCAAACAAATATGGATATAGAAATCACTTAAAGTTACGTAGAATAAAAAAACATAAAAGGCTGCATAGGTCACTCGCGGTCATATCTCATGGCCGATGACATCAGTAACATCATTGCCCGTGGCACATGACCAGGAGTGACGTATGGAGCCTCATGTTACTGACGTCATCGCTTGTGAGACATGATCGTGAGTAACCTATGAAGCGTCGTTCTCATAATGATGCTCCATAGGTTGCAGGAGAGAATCGCTGGACATTGTGGGAACCACAGTGGATTACGTCGGAGCTGCTGGGATTATTTTTTAATAATGAATGGGTAAACCAGGGAATGTGTGGGGGAGTCTTTATTCAAATAAGTTTTTTTTTCCTGTGTATGTCTTTTTATTTTTAAATACGGGGTTAGTAATGAGGCTGTCTGATGGACGCTTTTCCATTAGTAGCCCAAGGCCTTGATGCCAGCTGACATTATACAGCTGACATCAACCACAAAAACTATTATCCCAATTGCCACCACACCATGGCAATCGGGAAGAGCCGAGGCTAAACGCCAGAATTGGCACATCTAATGGACCACCCCATTTCTGGGGCGGCTGAGGGCTGTCCTTATTAGGCTGAGAAGGGGCCAATATCCATGGATATTTCCAGGCGATTAATATCAGACACCAGCAGTCTGCTTTGCCTTAGCTGGTCAATAAAAATAGGGGAAACAACAAGTCACTTTTTGGGTACCCCCATTTTTAATAGCAAGCAAGGGCAAAGCTGGCAGCTTTGAAAATATTTATTGCAACTAAAGATAATAATTCATAAAAATATTTGTATAACAAAATGTAAGAAACAATTATTGCATTTAAATATAATAATTATAATTTTTCCCTAAATATTTTCATTTTTTTTCATGTGCAATAATTATATCTCACAATGAAGGAAGAAAATATGAAGGATATTGTGTGTTGTCAATGATACTATCTTTATGAAATGACATTTGGTTGAACAGTAGCATTTATAGCATTACAATGCAATTTTACTTACCCCTTCAGCCTTTACATCCACAGTAAATGAGCTCAGGTCGTTATCTGTTACACGTCCGGCAACGACAATTTCACTCCCTTCAAAGTAATGCTTGAAGTTGTTCTCAGTGAGGTCAGCGATTGCGTTCTCAGGATACTGCATTTCTATGTTAATCAATGTAGGATTTGCAATTTCTTTATAAAAGCCCTAAAGTGCAAAAATAAAAAGGGGAAAGAAACAATGAGCATGTGTGATCCACACTTTATACAAAGATGTACAGAAAAAAGCAAAGATTAGAGCAGTAGTCAGAGTATGCAAAAAAAATAATTGTGGTTTGTTCACCAAGCCTCTGATACAGTCTACGTCTCAGCTCCATATCTTGCCTCAGAGGTTAGGGTGAGTAAACCACACTTTTTTTATAATACTTTGGACTGCTGCACTCGTCTCTGGTTTTAGTCTTTGGCATCTTAGAGATTTGAATCGATCTTACACCCATGTGTTAAGGATTCCTTGTAGTGCGTCACACTCTCTCTCTTAATTTTTCCAACTTTATTTATCTACGATATTTGTCTGTCTGTTTGTCTATTTAAGCATGTATAAATACAATAAGGTAAAGGAAACCTGCATTAAATTCAGCTGCTCAATCATGCCCAATCATGGCTCATGCAGCATGAATCTATTGACAGGTACTCATTAAACATGAGATTTTTGTACTTACCATAAAATCCCTTTCTTGTTGGACTCAACACAACAAGAAGGGAATGTGTCATGCCAATAGGAGAATGATGCTATGTATGAAAAACAGGTTGTTCCAGCCTATGCAGGTCATACCACTCCTGCAGGAGTAAGGCTTATCACTTTGTGTGTAAAAAGCAGTAGGAGAAAACTAAATGCTAAAGAGAAAGAAAAATACATAACCAACAAATGTCCCTATCTGGGCCGAAATCTAAAAAAAATACAGAGCTAGGATCAGGATCAACAAGAGGGTGGGATCTGTGTCCCCAAATGAGTCCCAATAAATAAAATTTATGATGACAACAAAAATCAAATGTTCTTGTTTATGTCATAGTTTTATCACATTTAAGGTTAAAGGTAGACTTAAATCCATCAAGTTCTTCCTATAGCTTAGAAGTGATCCAGAGGAAAGCAAAAACCTCATGGGGCAGACACTAATAGCACCATATTAAGGGAAGGATTCCTCACTGATTCCAGATTCCACATACTGCATTCAGTCTAGTTCCCTGGATCAATGTCCCATCACAGAATCTAGTGCCCATAACCTGTAATATTATATTTTTCAAGAAAGGCATCCAGGCCTCTCTTGAATTTTAGTAGTAAATTACAACATCATATGGCAAAAAGTTCCACAGTCTCACTGCTATTTCAGTAAAGAATCTGTGTCTGTGATTATGACTTAATCTTCCTTCCTCAGGACATAGAAGATGCATCTTATCCCCGGCGCAGGACTACAAGGGAAACAAGCACATTTGAAAGATCCCTGTGCTATTGCCTCATATACAGTATTTGTACATCGTAACAAGATCGCCCCTAAGCCTTCGTTTTTCCAAACTGAATAACCCCAAATTTAATAACTTGTTTTGATATTGCAGTCCACCCATTCCCTTACTAACCTTGGTCACTCTTCCCTGCAACTGCTCAAGTGTCATTTTTATACATCGGAGACCAAAATTATACACAGTATTCAAAGTGTGGCTGCATTATGGACTTGTGTAGAGGCAAAATTATGTTCTTGACATGATCATCTATGCCACTTTTATTGCATCCCATTATTTTAATAGCCTTGGCAGTAGCTGCCTGGCACTGGTCCCCAAAGTTGAGTTTGCTATACACCCGTCGATCTCAGTGACAGTTTTACCCAGTGTCTTATAATTTAGTACATAATTATGCATTTTATTTTCTCTGCCCAAGGACATGACCTTACATTTATCCACATTAAACTTCAATCACCATTACTCAACACAAGGCTCCAGTATATATAGATGCCTCTGTAATATTAAACTATTCTCCTTTGTGTTGATTACCCTGCAGAGTTTAGAATCATCTGCAAATATTGAAATTCTACTCTGCATGTCCCTTACAAGATCATTAATATATTAAAAAGAAGAGGGTCCAACACTGACCCCTGCAGTGCACCACTGTTAACTTTGACCCAATTTGAGAGTGTTCCGCTTATAAAAATCTTTGGTTTCTCATCACTGAGCCAGTTATTAAACCAGTTACACATATTATCCTCCTCTGTATTGATTACCTTCTTGTATTCATTATTTTCTTGTAGATTGTAAGCTTGCGAGTAGGACTCTAACTCCTAATGTAACTGTTTAAACTGTCGGAAGTATTATATTATTATTATTATACCGTGAAAAGTTTAGTATAATCTACAAATATTGAAATTCTACTCTGTATGTCCCCTACAATATAGTTAATACATATGTTAAGGAGAGAGCCCAATACTGACCCCTCTGGTAACCCACTGTTAACTGTGACCCAATCTGAATGTGTCCCACTAATAACCACCCTTTGTTTACTATCACTCAGCTGGTTGTTAACCCAGTTACACATATTTTCCCTAGTCTCATTACTCTCATTTTATTTTTCAACTTTTTGTGTGGAATATCAATTGCCTTTGAAAAGTCTATGTAGACAACATCCACTGCTTTTTCATGGTAGAGCCTGGAACTTACCTCTTCATAGAAGTTGATCAGATAAGTTTGATAGGACTGATCCCTCATAAACCCATGTTGATATTGGGTCATTGAACTATTCTTTTTGAGATACTCTAGGAAACCATCACTTAGAAAACCCTTAAGAATTTTACCCACAGGAGAGTTTAAACGTACAGTCCTATAATTTCCAAGCTCGAATTTTGTCACCTTTTTGAATATTGGCACCACATTTGCTTTGTGCCAAGCCTGTGGTAAAGACCCTGCATATTAAAAATAATGGTCTGTCTAATACAGCACTTAATTACTGCAGCACATGGGGGTGTATGCCATCCGGGCCCAGTGATTTGTCTGCTTTAGTGATTTTGAGGTGGCGCTGTACTTCTTGCTGGGTTAAACAGGTGAGATTTAGTGTAGAATTTCTGGTGTCCCTGACCATGTCATGTACCATGGTGTTTCCTTGAATAAATACTGTAGAGGCAAAAAAGGCGCTTAGCAGTTTGGCATTTCCCTTATCTTCCTCTGTTTCACCCAGGCTATTTTTGAGGGGGCCAACACTATCATTTTTGAGTTTGTTAGGCTACTTTCACACATCAGTTTTCTTGCATCAGGTGCGATCCGGCTTTTTTTTGATAAACCCGATCTATTTTTTTGTACCGCCGGATCCGTTTTTTTCTCATTGACTTGCATGGCCACGCATTTCTTCCGTTTTGTGTCGGATCCGGCAAAAATGTAAATTCCGGCTTTTTAAAAAAATGTCTCTAGGATCGTTTTTTGGTTCCGGCAAAAAAACGTACAGCGCCGGATGCGGCGCTTACGGTTTTGTACTACAATGCAAGTCTATGAGTGCCGGATCCGGAAAAACACGGATCCGGTCACTGGTTTCCGTTTTTCTGCTCTGAGCATGCCCAGAACCCTCTCTCCTCGTTCCAGGCATGCTCAGACTGCATTTCTCAGGTTCAAAAGTTCATGACGGATCCGTCTAAAAACCTGATCCGGTACATCAGTTTTTCACAATCTGCACTGGATCCATCTTTTTTAATCTTTGACGGATTGTGCCTGATTGTAAAAAACGGATGTGTGAAAGTAGCCTTACTGTTTATGATGTTGAAGAATATTTTTGGATTATTTTTACTCTCTTTAGCAATGAGTCTCTGTCGCAGTCTTTGCTGCCTTGATTTTCTTTTGCACAATTTTTCTTTCTAGAATTATTTAATGCCTCGTCACTACCCTCTTGCTTTAATTCTCCAAATGCTTTCTTTTTGTAATTTATTGCTCCCCTTACAGCTCTATTGAACAGTAGTAGTTTCCTCCTATTTCTAGCTTATTACCTGTGCACAGATCCCATTCCGTATAAAAGTGTCCCATTTTCCTTGTGTACATTTTTTTTCTTAGGACATTGTCCCATTTGATGGCACTAAGATCATCCCTCAGCCATTGGAAATTCACCTTCCTGAAGTTTGGAATCCTTGTAGTCCTTCTGCAATACAGCTTATTAAAGCATACGTGAAAACGTATTATGTTGTGATCGTTATTAACCAAGTGACCCCAATCTGTATATTTGATATTTCGTTCAGCCTATTGGTTAACATTTGGTATAGCAGTGCCCCCCCTCTTGTTAGATCCTGATCCAGTTATGAAAGGTAATTGTCATTCATTGTTGTCAAAAACCTGTTTCCTTTGCTGGACCTGCAGGTTTGTGCTCCCCAATTTATGTCAGGGTAGTTGAGGCCCCACATAATAATGACTTCACTTTGATTTGCAGACTCATCTTTTTGATTCATGAAGATATTTTCTGCCACTTCCATTTTATTTGGGGACGTATAACAAACCCCTATCAGTACTTTATTTTTCCCCCTCCCCTTTATAGACCCACAATGACTCTACATTTTCATTAGCATCACATACATTGTCATGTAGGATGGGCTTTAGGAATGATTTTACAAATAAACAAACCCCTACCCCTCACTTATTTGTATGGTCATTCCTTAACAGACTATAGCCTTCTAAATTAATAGCCCAATCATAGCTCTCATCCAGCCATATCTCCATTATCCCCACCATATCATCATTTTTTTCCAACAATGTTAATTCTAACTCCTCGATATTGTTGGTGAGGCTTCTGGAATTATTGTACATGACCTCTATTTCTGCTTAGTGTATTGACTTTCCTAACCCCTCCCCCATATCACCCCCAATTTCATTACTTATGTCCAGGTCACTATTTACACTATTTTTCTCTCCTGTCCCTAGTTTAAACACTCCTCCAACCTTCTAGCCAATTTTCCTCCAGCACAGTTGCACCCTCCCAATTGAGGTGCAGCCCATCCCTAGCGTAGAACTTGTAGCCAACAGAGAAGTCAACACAGTTCTCCAGAAATCCCAAATCCTCCTTCCTACACCAATTCCTCAATTCATAAGCCACTTATTCCCATCCCTAATCTCCCACTGCCTCTCTGTCCTGGCATGTGGTACTGGCAGTATTTCAGAAAATTCTGCCTTTGAGGTCCTTGCTATAAGCTTGCTGCCTATTTCACCGGAAATATACAGTAAGCTGTACAACTGAATTACAATGGATTTGCAGTCAGAGTAAAATACAACAATAATGGTACAAAGCTTAGAGGTATTAGCTAGAGGTCAATATTAACAGGTTGTAGGGACATGTGGAGGCAGGGAGCTCTGCTATCCCCAGGTGAAAGTCTTAGTTGCTGGACAGTCCCCCAAAACGTGTACCACTGCTCCATTGGCAGATCTGTTCCTTTGGTCCTTAGTTTTCCATGGTCTTGCTGCTGTGAGAATGGATCTGGTCTGCCCTTAGCTCACAGCTCTTAAACCTGCTAGGTCCCTCCCCTCGGTGTCTGAGGGTGGGCTGACAATCTCAACCCTTAGCCCCCTGCAGAATTTATTCCCAATACCTAATAAAGGGGTTAACTTTCTCCAGGACGATCGGATCAGGACACGAGAGGTACCAGTGGATGCAGTATGTTTTGCCTGTCACATGGATATCAAACCTGGCCCGATTGGGTCATTGTGGATGGCCAATCTCTATATCTCAGCCCCCCTAGCCATCACCGACTTGGGAGTTGCACCATCAAATGCCCGAGGCTTGCAGGATCACACAGATATTTTTATGAGAATGTACCTACAAAGATGTGCTCATAATTCATAATCCTAGAACGGAGCCTTCGTGTCTGGGATATAAATAGATGTGTTTTCATGGTCTGGCTGAAAGGTATAGTCTAATTGAAGCCCCCAGGCATCTCATTACCATGCTAACAAACCTTACTATTCACCATGCTGGCTTGGCTCTGTTTTGGGTCTTAACTCGTTACCATACTAAAGACCTTGCCATTCAAACATGGGCCTGAATCACTTAGCATACTAAAGCCCTTTTGACTCACAGTGGACATCAAACCCTGTCGTATTGAATATGCTAACAGGCCCTGTGCAGTTAGCAGCCTGTGGCTCTGTGCACAGACAAAATGGAGGTTGGTATAGGCCCTATCCAAGATGGCGGCGTCCCTACCTCACAAGGACCTTTCACCTACTTATAACTTTGTCATTGGTGCTGGTGTGCACCATGACCACTGGGTCCTCACAAGACCCTCCTAGTAATCTCTCAATTCAAACAGTTATGTGTCAAACTCGAGTGCCTTGAAGACAACACATAGGGCAATCTCTCACAAAGTAAGGCATTACCAAACTATGTGTTCCCCAGCACCTGTCTGGTCTGGCTTGTGCTCCTATTTACCCCCTTACTGGAGCAGACATTCCCCTGACTTTCAGAAAATGTATCTTGCTGGAGCAGTGCTATCACTGTACTGACACCCCCCCACATCTGCCAACTTATCAAACTTGCTGGGGTGTTCCACATCAGAACAAGTCTTCCTGACACTCTCCCTTCTACCTCACCTTCAAATTGCCACCCAGCTAGCTGCTTCACTGTACTGAAGCTCCATACTATGATCCTCCCCGACATCTACCCCACTGAGCACCTGCTCAGTGAGCAGAAAACTCCTTTTCGTGTTGCCAGTGGATCTCAGTGTTGCCAACTGTTCATTTAGATCCAGTACCTGGCCTTCCAAATGTACAGTGTGCACACATCAGTTTTCACCCTGAAACGGCTGTTCAAGGTTCATTAATATGACGAGATGTACACTGGATGGCATTGTCAATAATGGAGAACATTTTCTTAACAGGGATTGCAAAAGACAGATATAATAATAAGTATATAGACAAGTAAATGCAAACAGTGATTCAGTACAATTTACTCTCTTCTAAATTACCTAAATCCAAAGTCACTGAATCACAAGTTACACACAAGCCAAATCACACTTAAAAACAAATCAATCACAAGCTCTTTCACACTTGCTATAGCAGATCATTTTAAAAGACAAGAGTATAAATGTGTGCGGCAAGTAGCATGGTGTACCATGCTGACCAAGCTGGCATTAGAGACGTGTGGCATGGTATAAATCTGATGCAATTTGGTGACTGTATGTACCAAATCCACAAGTGGAAGCGTCATAGCCCTTAGAGGCTAATGTTTTATGCTGTACCACCTAGGATGCCACAACAATCTGTGTGGAAGTCACCCAAAAAAAGGAAGCTTACTCGTAGATTGATAGGTTTCCATAAATACAGTATTGATATATTTTGAATCAGGAAAGCCATTGAGGGCAATTTGGGAATCATCGAGTCAGACAGCTGGAAATACTCTGTAACAGAGAGGTAATCATTTAGGACTGTATTACAAACACAGAAACAAAAAGGAAAGTATGAGGGTAGGAAGTCAAGATTTAGCTCCAAACATTTCTGAATTAAGCTAGAATCGTGAGGGTTGGGAGCTGGACACTGTGCCTTCCAAATTTAATACCAGTTGGCCATTTGAGGTTTGAGCATCGTGTGAACGACAGACTCTAAAACACAAACATACCATTAAATGCAGTTGAAGCAAAAGGTAAAAATGGAGAGACAAAAAGCGGAAATAGGGTCTTAACTGGTAACAAAGTGGTGTAGAACATTATAGATCACCTGATAGGGTTGTGAAAGTCACAACTCCTATAGAAGCATGTAAAGGCTGCTGCAGGACCAACAATGGGATACGATGCAGTAAATGAGGACTATGGTGGTTCGGAATCAACGCTGCCCGAGGGATAATCACACACAAAGGTGATGTATGAATGCGTTTTTTTGAGTCAATGCGCTTCAAGGTTTTCAAACCTCTTCATCAAGACCTAACCACAATGATAAGATGCAACTCAAAAAGTGTGGGAATATATGAACAATGTATTAAAAAAAGGCGCGCAGTAATGAACCTTTGCGGTCCTATGATACCGCATCATTATAGCAGATACAAGGATTGAAAACGAAGTATACAGTCATGGCTAAAAGTTTTGAGAATGACACAAATATTAATTTTTACAAAGTCTACTGCTTCACTTTTTCTAATGGCAATTTGCATATATTCCAGAATGTTATAAAGAGTGATCAGCTTAACAGCAATTACTTGCAAAGTCAATATTTGGCTAGAAAATGAACTTTATCCCCCAAAACACATTTCAACATCATTGCAGCCCTGCCTTAAAAGGACCAGCTAACCTCTTTTCAGTGATTGCTCCATTAACACAGGTGTGGGTGTTGATGAGGACATGGTTGGAGATCAATCTGTCATGATTAAGTAAGAATGACACCACTGGACACTTTAAAAGGAGGCTGGTGCTTGGCATCATTGTTTCTCTTCTGTTAACCATGGTTATCTCTAAAGAAACACGTGCAGTCATCATTGCAATGCACAAAAATGGCCTAACAGGGAAGAGTATCGCAGCTAGAAAGATTGCACCTCAGTCAACAATCTATCGCATCATCAAGAACTTCAAGGAGAGAGGTTCCATTGTTGCCAAAAAGGCTCCAGGGCGCCCAATAAAGACCAGCAAGCGCCAGGACCATCTCTTAAAAGTGTTTCAGCTGCGGGATCGGGCTACCAGCAGTGCAGAGCTTGCTCAGGAATGGCAGCAGGCAGGTGTGAGTGCATCTGCACGCACTGTGAGGTGGAGACTCTTGGAGCAAGGCCTGGTCTCAAGGAGGGCAGCAAAGAAGCCACTTCTCTCCAGAAAAAACATCATGGACAGACTGATATTCTGCAAAAGGTACAGGCAGTGGACTGCTGAGGACTGGGGTAAAGTTATTTTCTCTGATGAATCCCCTTTTCGATTGTTTGGGACATCAGGGAAACGCCTCATTCGGAGAAGACAAGGTGAGCGCTACCACCAGTCTTGTCTCATGCCAACTGTTAAGCATCCTGAAACCATTCATGTGTGGGGTTGCTTCTCAGCCAAGGGAATCGGCTCTCTCACAGTCTTGCCTGAAAACACAGCCATGAATAAAGAATGGTACCAGAATGTCCTCCAAGAGCAACTTCTCCCAACCCTCCAAGAGCAGTTTGGCGATCAACAATGCCTTTTCCAGCATGATGGCGCACCTTGCCATAAAGCAAAGGTGATAACTAAATGGCTCAGGGAACAAAACATAGAGATTTTGGGTCATGGCCTGGAAACTCCCCAGATCTTAATCCCATTAGAACTTGTGGTCAATCATCAAGAGAGGGTGGACAAACAAAAACCTAAAAATTCTGACAAAATGAAAGCATTGATTGTGCAAGAATGGACTGCTATCAGTCAGGATTTGGTCCAGAAGTTGATTGAGAGCATGCCAGGGAGAATTGCAGAGGTCCTGAAGAAGAAGGGTCAACACTGCAAATATTGACTTGCTGCATTAACTCATTCTAACTGTCAATATAAGCTTTTGTTACTCATATGTTTGCAATTATTATATTTCTGTCTGTGATAAAAACATCTGTCAAACACACATAAAAACCAGAGGGCAGCAGATCATGTGAAAATATAATATTTGTGTCATTCTCAAAACTTTTGGCTATGACTTTACAATCATAACAATAATAAATAAAAGTGCATGTAACTGTAATGGATACATAAAGATGGAAAATTAAATATGTGTATGCAGCATTTTTGAAAATATAAAAAATGAAGTTTTTGTTGCCATGCGTGAAGAAGAGGGGGATCAAACTCATTCTTAAGCAGTTGGAATGTTTGTTAAGTGAGCGAGTGGTGCGAGCCACTAAAGTCAGAGGCTTAGGGTAAAATAAGGAAGGAATACAAGAAAAATATGCAGAGAAGAAAAAGAAGAAATGTAAAGAGGAGAATAGAAAAATAAAAAGAAGAAAAGATGGTTATATACTGTATGTGTATAATGTATAATGGAGTGATGCCAAAATTGCATTAAATATATATACTGGAATGTATATATAGCACTGCCATTATATCAGTGGGAGTAAAACAGTGCTGGAGAATTTATTGGATGAGATCACCATGAGTATTTGTGCAGAGTGAATACCATAAAAGAGGGGTCAAATGTATTAGTAAAGCAGAGGCTCATAGAGCGAGGCTGAGGTGGTGAAAAAGGACCAAAAACCATGTCTCTGATATGAGCAATGTCTGTTAGAGAAGAAGCAGAAGATGGAATAGAAATCTGTTGATTGATTTATTTTAGGTCAGTAAAACAGCGGCTTACAAATCAGCTCTGAAAAGAGAATGATGAGATGAAAGAAGTGAGGAAACATGTCGGTGATGAGTACGAGGAAGCTATGACAACGTTGAAGTCAGGTGAACAGTCGTAATTGTTAATTGATGAACATAAAGGAAGTGTTGTATTTTGCTTGCGATGTGAACCGCAAGCATGCAGAGAATCCGTGTTTTGTTGTGATGGAGGTGGATATGATCTTTTTTCCAACATTCATAGAAAAGAGATGAAGATAAAAAAAAGTATTTTTTTTTAAGTTCAGCTAAACATATGTAAGGATTCCAGCATTATTATTGTACAGTTGCAGTTTTGATCAACACCGTCTATTTTTCCATACAATATACTGAAAAAATGGCAAAAAAATCCAAGTGTGATTGCATAGGGAAAAAACTTTGATTCCATCATGGTTTTTGGGTTCTGTTTTTATGTTTTTTTTCTGTTTGGTTAAAATGACTTGGTAACGCAATTCTCCAAAATGACACAACTACATTGACTCCAAAATTACTTAGATTTTTTTTTCATTTAAAAATTGAAAAAAAAATCTGAATTTTGTCAAAGAAAACATTTTTGATTGGTATCACCATTTTTCAAAACCCATTGCATTTTTTTGTCTCAAAAGAGCTCATTGGTGGCATGTTGCTAAAAGAACTAGGCACTCAGCAATGACCTCACAAGATTTGTAGCCTATTTAGGCATGGAGAGGACTCCTTACCCATGTCTTATTACCGATTACTCCCTGGTTGAAGTCTTTGTATTGTATTCTTAAGTCTGCTTGTGTTGTGACTTTGTGATTTGTGTCTAGACTCTGCCTATTACCTCCCATTTTCTTGCCATCTGTTTGTTTTTCTGGCTTGACTATCAGCTTAGACTTCTGTTTCAGCCTCTTCTTCTTTCTCTGGACTTGTATTGCCTTACAGACCTCCTATCTTTGACAAATGTCTACTGCCTGACAGTTTAGTGGTTCATTTCTGACTTTCCTGCTGGATTCTATCCAGTGGATTGCAAACTGGGTATTCAACTGAGTATGTCCAAACCATCTTGTGGGGGTGCGTTCGTAAAGAACTTACATTAAGATAAACATCATGAAACATTACCTGCAATTGCAAGTCTGCATCCGAGTCTTCATATATGCGACGGCCTATACCTGAATTTTCTAAAGCTAACTTCTCCAGAAAAGGATAATCAACACCACTGCCAAAACCAAGACTGTACAGGGTGTTTTTCCCTTGTATGGCATTCTTTACATTTTCTTGGATTTTTGAAGGGTTCCATTCACCTGCGAGTAAATAAATATTCACACATTTCCCCTTTATTTTTGAAAGATATATGATGTTTTACAATGCAGAAAAGTTGTAAATGATGAAAAATAGAGAGTTTATTACTAGTGTATTTTTACCTAAAGGAGTCCATAAGCATAAAAATCTTAAACATGGAAAACCCCTTAAAATAAACATTGTCCTTTTTTCTTTATTTAAAAAATACAAAATAACTTACTGGTCATTGTTTTACCTACCTGAATTGGCTTGACCATCTGTGAGGAGGACGATTAAGGAAACACTTTTCTCAGGAAAAGTTTTATTCTCATGTGCATTTTTCAATAATTCAGCAGCCTTCAGCACAGGGTCATTGATGTTTGTCGCTGTGAAAAAAAGCCAATATATTCTAACATAAATTTTCATGATTTTGTTTGTTCAATGTACGCAATCATCATTCACAATGGAACACAAATATACTGAGCGTAAACAGCAAAGAAAATCAAAGACAAGTCAAAGGAAATATAGTAATTTGGGTATCAAGCATTTTGTAAGTTCAAGCAACTCAAACAGAATAATGAGCACGATCAGACAGTCAGATATTCAGTGCTGAAATTTAGTTTTATCAAATCAAAGAAAAAAAATGAGCTACAAATAGGGTTGTTTTCTGATGGACCTTTTCATGCTAAGCCGACTGAAAGATCATCTATTATTGTAGTATTGTGGTTTCCAGTCTGTTCCCGTGGTTGTGAATGACAACCATTGTGTATTGAGGACTAAAAGGAGATAGATGTTTCAGGTTGACCACACCAATACAGAAAAGTAGTTATTCCACTCCTTGGTAGCATTTAATAGAAGTTTTATTATGCATTTCAAGTTTGTCCAGAACTCCCCTTTAAAAAAAATAGATTATACTGTTGTAGTTGATAGTTGTTAGTTAATAGTTATTATAGTTGATTCTAGCTGTGTCTCTTACATGGCCTTATGGAAGAAGGTGCTCTGGTCAGGGGAGATCAAAATAAAACTTTTTGAGCTAAATGTAAAATGCTATATGTGGCAGAAAACTAACTCCTCACATTACCTAGGAAATACCATCCTCACAGTCAAACAAGGTGGTGGCAGCATCATGCTGTTGGGATGCTTTTCTTCAGCAGGGACAGGGAAACTGTTCAGAGTTGATGGGTAAATGGATGGAGCTAAATACAGGGCAATCCTGGAGGAAAACCTGTTAGAGTCTCCAAAAGACATGAGCCTGGGGCATAGGTTAATCTTACAGCAGGTCAACAACCCTAAAGATACTGTCAGAGCCATGATGAAATGGTTTAGATCAAAGCATATTCATGTGTGTGAATGGCCCAATCACAGTCTAGACCTAAATCCTATTGAGAATCTGTGGCAAGACTTGAAAATTGCTGTTCACAGACGCTCTCCATGCAATCTCATTGAGCTGGAGCTAGTTTGCACAGAAGAATGGTCGAAATCTTCAGCCTCTAGATATGCAAAGCTGGTAGAGACATACCCCAAAAGGTGTACTGCTGTAATTGCTGTGAAAAGTGGTCCTAAAAACTATTGACTTAGGGGGGCTGCATGCAAATACATATTAAAATTTTCAAATTTATATTTTTAAAATATTTAGAAAACCATGTATCATTCTTTTACACGTTACAAATATGTTCTACTTTGTGTTGGTATATCACATAAAATCCCAATAAATTTAAGTTTGTGGGTGTAACATGAAAAAATGTGGTGACGTTCACAAGGTATGAATACTTTTTCAAGGCACTGTACAGATGAAAATTTATTTCTATCCGTGGGCATGACTGCAATTGCTGTGCATTCTACATATCGCCAGACTGGAATACCTTGGGCCCACCAAATATATTTATTCTTGAGGCCCACTATGTAGCTACATAGAAATAAATGCAAGATCACCAAATGTGTGGTAAAACGTGCTAATATAAGAGTATAATATAACATAGCACATTTCTTAATGTTATAGAAAGAGTTGGTGCCCACATTTTGGTGCAGACTCAATGATAAATGTCCCCTGATGTTTAACCAGTAAGCCAATGTTTTATAGCATGAATTGACCGATGCTGCGGGTTTGACGTGAACAATGTGTCAATTTATGCTGCGGATATTCACCACCGATTTCATCCTTTGCTATACAAAGGATCAGGGCAGCAGTAAAAGTGCATCATTGTGTAGTAGTAAATACAACAATATCAGCACAATATCTGTGTGGATATTACCGCTCTTAATTTGCTGTGGGATTTCCATTGTAGAAATTCTTCAACAAATACTGTACATTATGTGAATGTACCCTCTGATAGCTATGGGGGCCCTAAATTACTTATGGAGTAATTGGTGTGATTTCAAAAGAGCGTTCCCTCACATGACCCCATACACTCTTTACAGAAATCTCTCTGACTCCTATAAGGCCATAACTTTTTATGAAGGGCCTCATTTTGTTAGTGGTGGGGGAAGAAAACGTTTAGTCAGTCAGGGTGATACAGGGTGAGAGGGGCTCAGTCAGGGGTGATACAGGGGAACAAACTCAGTCAAGAGTGATAAAGGGGAAGAGGGCTCACTCAGAGGTAATACAGCGGGAACAAACTCAGTCAGGAGTGATAAAGGGGAAGAGGGCTCAGTCAGGGGTAATACAACGGGAACAAACTCAGTCAGGTGTGATACAGGGGAACAAACTCAGTCAGGAGTGATAAAGGGGAAAAGGGCTCAGTCAGGGTTTAATACAGGGGAACAAACTCAGTCAGGTGTGATACAGGGGAACAAACTCAGTCAGGAGTGATAAAGGGGAAGAGGGCTCAGTCAGGTGTGATACAGGGGGAACAAACTCAGTCAGGTGTGATACAGGGGGAACAAACTCAGTCAGGAGTGATAAAGGGGAAGAGGGCTCAGTCAGGGGTGATACAGGGGGAACAAACTCAGTCAGATGTGATACAGGGGGAACAAACTCAGTCAAGAGTGATAAAGGGGAAGAGGGCTCACTCAGAGGTAATACAGCGGGAACAAACTCAGTCAGGAGTGATAAAGGGGAAGAGGGCTCAGTCAGGGGTAATACAGCGGGAACAAACTCAGTCAGGTGTGATACAGGGGTAACAAACTCAGTCAGGAGTGATAAAGGGGAAGAGGGCTCAGTCAGGGTTTAATACAGGGGAACAAACTCAGTCAGGTGTGATACAGGGGGAACAAACTCAGTCAGGAGTGATAAAGGGGAAGAGGGCTCAGTCAGGTGTGATACAGGGGGAACAAACTCAGTCAGGTGTGATACAGGGGTAACAAACTCAGTCAGGAGTGATAAAGGGGAAGAGGGCTCAGTCAGGGGTGATACAGCGGGAACAAACTCAGTCAGGAGTGATAAAGGGGAAGAGGGCTCAGTCGGGGTGATACAGGGGAACAAACTCAGTCAGGAGTGATAAAGGGAGAGGGAGTTTGGTCAGGGGTGATACAGGGGAAGGGGGCTCAGTCAGTCAGGGTAATAAAGGGGGAGGGGCTCAGCCAGGGGAGATACAGTGGGAGGGGTCTCAGTCAGTCAAGGGTGATACAGGGAGAGGGGGTACAGTCAGGGGTGATATGGAGAGAGGAGGCTCAGTCAGTAAGGGGTGATACAGGGAGAGAAGGTGCAGTCAGGGATGATACAAGGGGACGGAATGCAGTCAGGGGTGATGCAGCGGAGGGAGTGAAGTCAGGGGTGAAACAGGAGAGGTGGCTTAGTCAGCTGTGGCTGATACAGGGAGAGGGGTTCAATCAGGGGCAATACAGGAAGAGAGGGCTCATTTAGGGGTAATATGGGGAGAGGGTGCAGTCAGGGGTGATATGGGAGAGGGGGTGCAAGTGAGAGGTTATTCCTTGGGAGGTGGAGCATTCAGTCAGAGGTAATATGCAGTAGGGGGTGCAGTAAGGGGTCATAAGGGGGGTGCAGTCAGGCATTATATGGGAAGGGGAGGCAATTAGGTGATACAGAGGAGGGGGTGCTGTCAGAGGTGATATAGGGGGAAGGGGCTCATTCAGGGATAATATGGGAAGGAAGTGCAGTCAGTCAGGGGTGAAAGGAGAGATGAGGGAATGGGGCTCTCATTCATCCTTAATTGACTTTGCCCCTCCCCCTCTATCACCTCTGACTAAAGGTTCATTTGCACTCACTCTTAGACACACCAGCGATCCCGACAACGATATGCACTTGTCAGGATCGCTGGTGTGTCGCTACATGAGCGCTGCTGAGCTGCCAAACAGGCAACTCAGGCAGCGATCAGGACAGCGACACTGCGTGTAACGTCGCTTAGTTACCCGCAGTGTACGTTGGATACCAGCCCGCTGGTGCAGGGAGCTGGTAACCAAGGTACACATCGGGTTTCCAGGCGCTGCGCGGCACCTGGAAACCCGATGTGTACTTTGGTTACCAGCTCCCCTGCAGCAGCGCGCTGGTATCCAACGTACACATCGGGTTTCCAGGCGCCGCCCGGCGTCTGGAAACCCAATGTGTACCTTGGTTACCAGCTGTTCGCTGGTCTCCTGCCTGCCACACGCAGCGATGCGTGCTGGCCAGCAGGAGACCAACGATCAAAAAAATGTCCAGGACATTCAGCGACGATCAGCGACACCCAGCAGGGGGGCTGATCGTCGCTGAATGTCACACACAGCGATATCGCTATGTGTGACGGGGGCTTTAGGCTGGCAGGGGGCCCTCCTTCAGTCATTGCAGCTGTTGCAGGGAGTCATCTATCTCCCTGTAGATGTTATGGAGACACAGATGATAATCATTGCAAAATAAATACTGTATATATTTGTTGGCCTGCGCAAAATCATCATTGCAACACATTGAACTGTACCCACTAATTAGAAGAGCAGTTGGGGATGGCAGAAGGAGGTTTGCAGAACTCTGGTTGGTAGCCTTGTACTTCCGACATGGCAACTGAACCAGGATCCTGCAATTCTTTTTGATCATCTTTATTATTCATATGTCAAAACTGTCAGAAATATGACCACTACCCTCGAAAAAAGTTATATAAAATTTTAGTTACTTGACAAAAAAAAACATACAAAACAATTTGACTTACCGGCTCCAGTATCAATCGACTTGACAAATTTTCTGGCCTCTTCTAAGTTTTCTGGGGTTGCCTGAAGTAAAGATTCTTTCCACACAATAAAATGATGGTCAAACAGTATGAAATTGAAGTAATCGTGTTCTGAAGTGTCATTCAGAATTCGGAGAAGGGCTTCTTTTGTCTATGTACAGATTCACTTGTTAAGACGATGCAAAATACATAAATTTCAATAATGGAGACGTTTTTGAAGGTCTCAGTTTATCGGGTCACAATTATATATATTTGAAAAATTATGGCTCATTACATCATTTCCATATTATAATGGTATACTTACATTAGACGACCTGCAGTGGTTTGCTTTGTAGCCTTTGCTTAGTAGCCTATTTAGGCAGGCAGAGTGCACTTACGATGTGCTCAGAACGATCATTAATACATTGTAGTAAGCTGCCATTATTCTCAGTAGCAGATGTACTGTTTACACAAGACAAACTACTACCCAAGAGCAATGATTTCTAAGCATTCATCAAAATCATTTAGCCTGACGAAACATGAGTTTTGCTTTTTCATTGGATGAACCGCAACCTATTTACACTGCATAATTATTGGAAACTAGTATTCATAGGAGCTCTCATTGTCTCACTGTGAATAATCTTTCAGTATAAATGCACCATAAAGGGGTACTCTCAAGTTTTCTCTTTGGCAGCACATAGCTCTGTAGTCTCTTTATTTTCTGGATTTTGGGAGTTGAGGTTGGGCTGGTACTCCTCCCTGAGTGACAGTTCGGGTCAGTGGTAGAGCTGCAGCATTAGCACAACTTGTGCCGAGATGTATAGTTCTACTGTAAAACGGTAAGCTATCAGTGACTTGTTTTGAGTCTATACTGTTATCACTATATCTAGAAATAACAGTACATTTGAGCAAGCACTCACTCAGATTTGATAAACCATGAGTAACTCTTCTCCTGTAATGTAGTTACTGAGCATACTGTCAGGAACACCGCACTGCACTTGCTCACTGAGCCAGTACGTGTGTCCTGAGTAAACAAACTGTGCCCAAAGATACCTGTGGAGCGGAGCAGCAGCAGTGAAGATGTGTGCTTCATACAACCATGACCTGAAGCATGTGACTGCTGGGGGGCATGACCTAAGCTCCGGAGAGCTAGGAGGTGAAGGAAAACTCCTAGAAGGGTAACTACGGGACAAAGTTACCAAGGGGCATAGACAGAACGGATAGTCAGGACATAGCCAAGGGATCATACACAGAGAGGGCGGCGCAGTACAAGAGAAGTAGGCAGAGTGTAGTCAGGACGTAACCAAGGGGTCGTACACAGAGTTGGCAAAGCAGTACAAGAGAAGCAGGTAGAGGGTAGTCAGGATGTAGCCAGGGGGTCATACAGAGCAGCAGAGTACAAAAGAGGCAGGCAAAACTCAAAACAGGAACACCGCAAATCAGAACCAGATAGACGAAACGCAGCACAGGCACAAAGCACTGGCACAAGCACAAACAGAGTCAAACACACTCGGCCAAGGGTCAGAGTATAAGCGACAGGGAATGGCCCCACAATAAGGCTATAAGAAGCCTCCCAGAATCCCAGAGTGAGGCCTAAGGAGTTGAGACACACCTAAACTATTAAGCTGGGTGTAGACAGAATCACCTTTAGCCAATGAGATGTATGCAGCACATTTTTAGAGATAAGCTGAACTAATTATATTATTGCAAAGCATGAATACTAATAACCTATATAAGATAATGTTATGGGTAATAAAGAGAGATCTACTTTGACTCTTAATATATAAGAGTGGCTCTTTTGTGCACGTATTTGAATTTTCTAATTTAATTTGGAACAGGCACAATGGCTCTCAACGTCCCACATTATGTGGCGGCACCAAAACGTTCATTTTTTTACTCAAATTGTGTCAGAATTCTGACGCATTTAGCATAGTAAATCACCACAAATAAGCTATTTGTAACTTAATAGTGAACTTATTGTGGTTATTTAATATGTAATTACAATTGATATTTTAATTGATAATGTGGTAACTTATATGTGTAAAGTATTACAATTTATATTTTGATTGCATACTAATTTTTTTTGTGCAGCCTATATTTTATTTGGACATTTTCAACTCTATGGTATCAGAAAAAACTTGTGCAACTAAAACCTCAAAATGTTGCTAATAGTATTGGCGAATAATTCAATATTTTATTTCAAACTCATTATTAAGAAAGATATGTTGTCAACCCTCAAAGCACAAAACGAAGTGTATAATATCTTACCTGATGCAGTTTTCTACCACGCATTGATGCACTTCTGTCAATGACGTAAATTACAATTTTTGGTACACTAGACAGTTTAGGGGGAGCAAAGAAGTGAACAAAATATCCATTTACAACCTAAAAAGAAAAGCAAAAATAGCCATGTTATTTCAAAACCAAAAGCAAATACATTTCTTAGAGAACCAAAGTTAGCCCAACATGGTTTAATCATATATCCATCTTTAAAATCAATAGTAAATGTAGTTAATATGACTTTTTTTTTTAAATTAAAGAAGATGTACTAAGAAAAAAAAGCCCTATTCATGGAACTTCTTTTCCTGTTCGGTTTTCATGATTGTCACGTTATGAGCATAACAGAAAAATAGAGATAGTTGTGTTCATAAAATAGAACAATCATTTGACATAAGATTTTAGCCTCACTTGCATTGGATATTAACCTGTCTAATGTTTGCTGGGCTCTCCATGCACGTGTTGTGACTGTCACACAGCCGCGACACATGCAGCTGTGGCGCCAAATAGCTGACTATCGAGAGTGCTCCAGGTATCCGAGTTCCCGATGCAGCTATTCGGTAAGCGCTTTAGCTATGCAGATAAGCTCTTATCGGAAGCTATTCGATTAACTCTAGTTATCACTAAAGTTGGGGTTATTGTTTGAAATTTGAATTAGTGGGTCACACTGAATTTTTTCCCCAATTTTGATTTGCGGCAAATTTATTTGCAATGCTAAAAAGCCTCTAATTGCCTGGAAAACATATGTATAACACACTGAGATCTCCTATGTGTGTGTTGAACCAGTTTGATGAGGTGGACTGAGCAGAACACTGACTCCAGCTAGTAATAAGATCGCTGTCAGAGGTTAGATTACCTTGCTGTGATTGAGATGAGTGATGTTACAGATATTTCATTACGCTCTCTATTTCCTCCCCACTAATTTGGTTGCCAGAGGCAAAGAAGGCTTATTTATAGTATTTTTTTCCCATAATATATGGTTGGGTGTTGTGAATGGGTTTGAGATGAGTTCTGAGCAGAGGCTCCCTCTGGTGGTTACAAGCGGTGCTAGTGAAGATTGTGAGGACTGGGAATCAGGTGTTACTGACTGGTCTTATATAAGGGAGTCATTTTCCCATCAGGGTTGCCGGTGATCAATTGTTCTGGTCTGAATCCTTCTTTCCAGTTTCCCTTGTAGCCTGCTGTGTCGTGTCTGCATCTCCTGCTATCAGATAAGACATTTTCTTCTTTTGTGTTTGTGCTATATTTTTGCTTTTTGTCCTGCACTTCTGTGGGGGCCTTCAGGGTCCCCTCCAGGGGGCTTTTGCCCTCTCAGTTTGGTTCAGCCACTGAGTTTTGTACTTTTGCTTTTTCCAGTTTTTTCAGTGGCTGCTGTTTTGATTTTGTTACACCAGAGAACTAATTTAGGTGGTAGAGGTCGTGTGATCTCAGGTGATTTTGAAATTAGTAGAGTTGGTGCTTTTCAGGGTTTTCTGGGATTGCAGTAAGTACCCTTCCTATCCTTTTCTATTTAGATAGTTTGGGCCCCAGCGTTTGCTCATACTATTTTCTTTCTGTGTCAGTATTTCCTCTTGTCTAACCGCCATTACATGTTTGGGGGCTTTCTATTATCTTTGGGGTTCTGCTCCGGGGCAGATAGCTTTCCTATTTCTATCTTTAGGTGTAGTTAGTTTCTCAGGCTGTGACGAGGCGTCTAGGACCAACGTAGGAACGCTCCACGGCTGCCTCTAGTTGCGGTGGTTAGTCAGGGTACTGCAATCTCATAGATTCCAACTGCTCTGGTGTATTGCCTTTTTTACCTGCACTCCTCAGCTACCGAAACATAACAGTATCACCGGCCTAAAAATTGAAAATTGTATGGTACTCACAGAAGGGAAAAAATATTGTGAAAGAAAAAAGGTTGTCAGAGTTGTCAGAGATATTTTTCTGTTTGTTGCATTTTTTTTTCCCTCTGTATCTCTGGGTGCTGGGGAGGATCTTTTCTCCCAATGGAGTTTGCACAGTTGTCTGGCCGTGTGGATCAGCTTGCCACTGAGGTTCAGAGTATTGCTGCATATCTTGCTAGGTTGCCTGTTGTGGAACCTAGGATCCCCATGCCAGATTTGTTTTTAGGGGATCGAGCTAAGTTTCAGAATTTCAAAAATAATTGTAAATTGTTTTTTGCCTTAAAATCTAAGTCCTCAGGAAACGCAGCGCAGCAGGTTCAAATTATCATATCTCTCCTGCGCGGCGATCCTCAGGATTGGGCTTTTTCCCTGATACCTGGGGATCCTGTTTTGAGTGATGTTGATGCATTTTTTCAGGCTTTGGGGTTATTGTACGATGAGCCTAATGTCACTGATCAAGCTGAAAAAGCCTTGTTGGCATTAAATCAGGGGCTTGATGACGCTGAGTTATACTGTCAGAGATTCCGTAGGTGGGCAGTCCTGACCAAATGGAATGACGACGCTTTGGCGGCCCTTTTCCGGAAGGGTCTGTCAGATAATGTAAAGGATGTTATGGTGGGATTCCCTGTCCCCTCTGGTCTCAATGATTCTATGTCATTAGCGATTCAAATTGACAGACGTTTGCGTGAGCGGAGAAGTATGCGTGGAATGGTGTTGCCTTGTGAACCAGCTTCTGAACCCATGCAGTGTGATAGAGTGGTGTCTGGGGCACAGCGTCATGAGTTTCGAAAGCGCAATGGGTTATGTTTCTACTGTGGTGATGCCTCTCATGCTATTTCAGTCTGCCCTAAGCGGGGAAGACGTTTTGCACGCTCAGTTGTCTTGGGTAGTGTTCAGACTAAGTTTTTATTAACTGTCACTCTGATATGCTCTCTGTCCTCATTTTCTGCTCAGGCTTTCGTTGATTCTGGAGCAGCTATTAACCTGATGGATTATGATTTTGCTAAACGTTGTGGGTTTCCCTTGATACCCCTACAGAAGTCTATTCCCCTACTGGGGATCGATTCTACCCCTTTGGCTGAGAATAAACCCCAGTTTTCTACTCAGGTGATAATGAGGGTTGAACCTGATCACCAGGAGTGCTGCAAATTTTTGGTTCTATATAATCTGCATGACATTATCGTGCTGGGTTTCCCTTGGTTACAGTCTCTTAATCCTGTTTCTTTTCGTTTGCTTCTTCCAGGGACATTTAAGATCCATAACGTGTTCCACAAGTCCTTGTTGAAGAGGTTTGTTGAGCCAGTGGTTCCTGCTGCTGTGCCTCCTGACCCTGTTTTGGTTGAGGGCAATCTGGAGTATGTGGTTGAGAAAATATTGGATTCTCGTTTTTCTAGACGGAAACTCCAGTATTTGGTTAAATGGAGAGGTTATGGTCAGGAAGACAATTCTTGGGTGTTTGCTTCGGACATCCATGCTAGGAGACTTATCCGTGCGTATCATAGAACTCATCCTGACCGACCTGGTTGCTCAAATGAGGGTTCGGTGACCCCTCCTCAAGGGGGGGGTACTGTTGTGAATGGGTTTGAGATGAGTTCTGAGCAGAGGCTCCCTCTGGTGGTTACAAGCGGTGCTAGTGAAGATTGTGAGGACTGGGAATCAGGTGTTACTGACTGGTCTTATATAAGGGAGTCATTTTCCCATCAGGGTTGCCGGTGATCAATTGTTCTGGTCTGAATCCTTCTTTCCAGTTTCCCTTGTAGCCTGCTGTGTCGTGTCTGCATCTCCTGCTATCAGATAAGACATTTTCTTCTTTTGTGTTTGTGCTATATTTTTGCTTTTTGTCCTGCACTTCTGTGGGGGCCTTCAGGGTCCCCTCCGGGGGCTTTTGCCCTCTCAGTTTGGTTCAGCCACTGAGTTTTGTACTTTTGCTTTTTCCAGTTTTTTCAGTGGCTGCTGTTTTGATTTTGTTACACCAGAGAACTAATTTAGGTGGTAGAGGTCGTGTGATCTCAGGTGATTTTGAAATTAGTAGAGTTGGTGCTTTTCAGGGTTTTCTGGGATTGCAGTAAGTACCCTTCCTATCCTTTTCTATTTAGATAGTTTGGGCCCAGCGTTTGCTCATACTATTTTCTTTCTGTGTCAGTATTTCCTCTTGTCTAACCGCCATTACATGTTTTGGGGCTTTCTATTATCTTTGGGGTTCTGCTCCGGGGCAGATAGCTTTCCTATTTCTATCTTTAGGTGTAGTTAGTTTCTCAGGCTGTGACGAGGCGTCTAGGACCAACGTAGGAACGCTCCACGGCTGCCTCTAGTTGCGGTGGTTAGTCAGGGTACTGCAATCTCATAGATTCCAACTGCTCTGGTGTATTGCCTTTTTTACCTGCACTCCTCAGCTACCGAAACATAACAGTTGGGTTTTTTCAATCAAGCTATTACGCCTGTTGCCAGTGCCATATTTTGGTTTATCAAACATTTTAGACAGATGTAAAACAGTTAATTCTTGAATGCGATTACTGAGGGAAGCAGTTTGTTGGTCAAAATCTCTCGATATTGGTCCTTATCCATCTTACTTTCGATACGGTGCAGTCTTCCTGTCCACTTTTCAGAAAAGCACCCCCAAAGTATGATGTTTCCCCACCATGCTTCATGGTTGGAACATTTTTCCATGAGGTTGTACTCATCCTCCCTCCAAACACAGCGAGTGGCGTTGATGCTAAACACTTTTTTTTGTCTCATCTGACCACATGAGCTTCTCCCATGTCTCTTCTGGATCATCCAAATGGTTATTGGCGAATTTCAAATGGGCCTGGACATGTACTGGCGTGGGCAGCGGGACCTAGCATGCCTTGCAGGATTTTAATCCATGATGGCGGGGTAGTGTTACTAATGGTAATGTTTGAGACTGTGGTCCCAGCTCTCTTCAGGTCGTTGATCAGGTTCTCCCATGTAGTTCTGGGCTTATTCCTGACATTTCTCACGATCATCCTTACCTCCCGAGACGAGGTCTTGCATGGAGCCCAAGACCGTGAAAGATTGACACAGTCATCTTGTGTTTCTTCCATTTTTTTTAAATAATTGTGACAACAGTTGTTGCCTTCTCACCAAGCTGCTTGCCTATTGTCCTGTAGCCCATCCCAGCCTTGTGCAGGTCTACAATTTTGTCCCTGGTGTCCTTAGACAGCTCTTTGGTCTGGGCCATGGTGGAGAGGTTGGAGTGTGATTAAGTGGGTGGACGGGGGTATTTTATACATTTATCGAGTTCAAACAGGTGCAATTAATACAAGTAATGAGTGCAGAGTAGGAGGGCTTCTTAAAGAAAAACTAACAGGTCTGTGAGAGCCAGAATTCTTGCTGGTTGGTCGGTGATCAAATACTTATTTCATGCAATAAAATGCAATTTAATTATTTAAAAATCATACAATGTGATTTTCTGTTTTTTATTTTTAGATTCTGTCTCTCACAGGTGAAGTGTTCCTACGATAAAAATTACAGACCTCTCCATTCTTTGTAGGTGATAAAACTTGCAAAATCCGCAGTGTATGAATACTTATTTTCTCCACTGTAACTATGTAACTATGTAAAGGACTAGACAGATGCCAGACAACTCTGTCAATGACTTATCTCCTGGGAAGAAAAGGATTGAATTCCGACATACCTGACTGATGCTTATTCCTCTATTACGTACTACCGTATTTACAAGGTGGATATTGCAGCAAATCCGCCAGGTACATTTTTATCTATGCATTACATTTGCAGTGCAGAATGTGTATGAACAGCGCAAATTATTAGACCTCACCTGTATATTTCCAGGAGATTCTCTATTAACATCATATGTCACCGTGAAATCTCCATCCAGTAAAGTGCTTGTACAGTTGGCACATGAGCGCTGCTGGTCTATGGTGGGTTTAAAGGAGACATGACCCTGAAGACACCAAAGACATGAAGCCAAAAATATTTATGACCTAAATGTATCTGTATGCCATCTGAAATAAACATTTCTTAAAGGGAATCTGTCAGTAGGATCAACCCTTCTAAGTCATCTATATGGGCATGGAGGTCATAGGAAGCTGAATAACATGATACCTTGATATCTGCAATCCAATTTCTTATTCTAAAGAAATCCATGTTTTTATATGCAAATGAGCTCTTATGATCTATGATCTGAAAACAGATTTCAATGAGAATCTGCCTCCAAATAATCAATATATAATCACCAGTGGCCGCTGTCCCTAAATCCTATAAGGCACCGCGGCCACAAACTGCGCCAGAGCAAGTGACATACACGTGTCCGCTATTCTCACGCCGGCGCAATAACAGCCACGTCGTTACTACTCATGTGCGGGAATAGCGGTGACTTGTATGTCGCAGGCGCAGTTCGTGACCGCAAGGCCACTAACTGCGCCCTCATATAACACTCCTCACACATTACACCTACCCTGGTGCCAGCGTCAGCCCTGCCAACCCTTCATGGTTCCTGGCAACTAAACCAGCAGCAAGACTACAAATCTCAGCATTCCGTGCCCGCACCAAGTCACGTCCTCTCTGAGAGGAGGAAGCAGGAAACGTCGCAGTGCATGCTGGGACTGGTAGTTTTCTCATGTTATGAATACACCTACAGCAGCCCATGCTGAGTCCGCGGTGTGAGGTGAGGGCAAAACCGAGAGTGGGAGAGCTGCGGCCTGAGGTGTTATATTCCAGGAAGGTGTGTGTATATGTGTACATGTATATACAGTACAGACCAAAAGTTTGGACACACCTTCTCATTCAAAGATTTTTCTGTATTTTCATGACTATGAAAATTGTAGAATCACACTGAAGTTATCAAAACTATGAATTAACACATGTGGAATTATACATTACATTTTACAAAAATGTGTGAAACAACTGAAAATATGTCTTATATTCTAGGTTCTTCAAAGTAGCCACCTCTGCATGCTTAACGGTGGGAACTAGGCATGTAGAGTCCATCCGTTCACCTTTTCTGCGTGAAAAGCAGTAATCAAAGCAAAAGGTGGCTACTTTGAAGAACCTAGAATATAAGACATATTTTCAGTTGTTTCACACTTTTTTGTAAAGTGTAATGTATAATTCCACATGTGTTAAATCATAGTTTTGATGCCTTCAGTGTGATTCTACCATTTTCATAGTCATGAAACTACAGAGAAATCTTTGAATGAGAAGGTGTGTCCAAACTTTTGGTCTGTACTGTATGTGTGTGTACGTGTATATGTATATATGTATTGTAAGCTTTTCAGGGGATATAGCTCTGGGATCGCCGTCCCGGATAGACGGAGTGGCATAAAGAGTCCAGACAGCAGTACTGGTGCAACTGGCCGCAACCAGTTTTATTAAAGTCCACAGTAAACAAAACATAAACCAAATCATAAACAAAAGTCCTGAGCCTGGCAGGCTGCTGACTTAAACACAGTTCCCTCACTACTGTGAACTAGGCTCTAGCAGCCTGGCCACAACAACACACATATTGTAATTACCAGAGGTGGACTTGCAGGAGACTCCAACAGCGTCTGAAGTCAGCCCCAGACTGAGAGCTCTCTGTCTGTGTTTTCAACCACCTACTTCTAGCTGCCTAATTAAGCAGCTGTGTGCACTCAGGGTTGAGCTGCAAACCTGTACTGGATGGGAAGTGAAGTGAACGTCGTACTGCCATCCTACCTTCACTCCTATTTTCCTTATGCGACCCAGCTAAGAAACCTGGGCGAGATATACACCCCGTCCAGTACGCACCCCTTCACTGTCTCACAGTGTGTATATGTATGTCTGTTACTGCGCCTGCGTGGGGAATAGCGGTGACGTCTAATGTTTTACTTTTGCAGCTGCAGTAACAGCCTTACGGCCATGAACTGCGCCTGAGCAAGTGACAGATTTATGTCACCTCACCTGTTAATTTCACCGCACTCCCGATACGACAGCATCGGGCCTATTTCTAGTTTTAAATAAAAGTAGGCATTAGCAGTGTGAGACATGTAATGACTGACATTTTGCTTTCATAATCCCACATGATTGTAATGTATAATGTAAAACTGAAAATAGTTTGATTGTAATATCAATTCAATTTATATATGTGATGATTCATGTAATCACTTATGGTATTATTATACTCTGCTAAAGCAAGATTAATTCACTTGTGTAGGAAAGTGTAGATGCAGAATACAGAAGAGATAAAGGGGTTATCTGGTCTAAAATGAAAAGCCTGCAGTCACTCTGTGTGATTACAGACTTCTGAATCTCCCCAGCGCCTGTACTGTGCGCTATGAGGATTCACTGGTTTCTAAGCCGGGAACGGCTGTGATGTATGCGTTATTCATACTCACAAGCAGAAGCCGCTTAGTGGGAGCGGCCTCGCTCCATGCAAGTGTGTCAAGTGAGGACACGCACCCTAGACGTCTACGTCCACTGGAGGACCATGCACACTATAAGGCCACACCCTGGCCCGATACACTTGTGTGGAGCGAGGCTGCGCCCACTAGACAGCTTGAGGGTGAGCATTTGGACCTTGGGCATTGGTGTAACAGGTAGGAAGGTATTTGTGGAATGTGTACTTAGCACCATGGACACCATAGGATGACAGGTGCACAAAGGACACAAGCAAGTCCAAAGCAAAAAAAGCAGCAAGTATCACAAGGGTTACAAGGCAGATGCAGACAAGGAGCTGACAGAAGAAACTAGAAAACAAATAGTACACAGGACTAGGAGTCTTAATACCAAGATTCAAGCGTATGTCTTAAGGTGCCTTAAATAGGCCTAGTGAGATGATATCATAGAAACACTCCCAACACTTGTGAAGCTCGACGTGGAGCACAGCAGAGGAAAGCAGCCATAGGGAAAAGTGGTGAAGCCATACCGAGCTGAGGCAGATGCGTAACAGTACCACCTGTTAGAGTTAAAACCAGCATTTTTTCAGAAGGCCTTGGTTTCTGTCAGACGGGCTGATGTATACCAGAAGTCGAGATAAGATGTTCCTTCTTTTGTGTCAATACACCCCCGCTCGCCTGAGTTATGAAAAGGCACCCTGTGCTGGGAGCTAAGGGGAAGAACGGAGTTTTCAAGGTAAAACCAGTATTCTATGTATTTAGTGATAAGTTGTATAAACACCATATATGGTAATTCCGCTTCCTGCTTATGGGGTGTATATAAACCCCTTCGTTAGCAATAAAGAGTAGAGTTTATTGACGCATACTTTTGTCTGTGTCTTATTCTCTCTGGTACCACATTTCAAGGAGGAAAGGGTTAACGAGATAACAGTGACGACAGCCTGGCGCCCGAACAGGGACCTGAGTTAATCTACTCTGAGAAAGGCCGACCGATCCGGAGACGTGGGATGAGTGGAGCTTTCTGTTGGTGATATACATACAGCGCTGAGGTAAGAATACTTATTATATTCTACCTAAAATCTATATCACTGTATAGTGGACTCCCTCCTCCCCGAGCGGTCGGCTTTCCAGGTAATTCACAGGTGTTCCTGGCTCAGGTCCCTTTGAACCAGTAGACCTTCAGATTAATTGTCAGTCCTGCTTTTCCTCCTTTGAAAAATGACAGTATGGATCCGATGATTGTGGTGTGGTTTTGTCTTGGTGTTGGTGTGATCGGATTGTTTATTTGGTTGGCGTACAAATCTTGGAAAGCGAGCAGTGGAATGGTTCAGAAACCTTTATGGCCCATTGTCTCAGTGACGGAATTGTCTTGGTGACAGAGTCTTGGTGACAGAATTGTCTAAGTGACAGGAGAATCTCTTCTAGGTGAGGAGATACAAAAATGGGGAACCAAAATGCCAAGGAAGGCATTACTGCCAAAGATTTAGTGGTACGCAGAGAGGGAAAGCAAGCGTTGGTAGGCATTGACAAAGTATTGTGTAAAGCAGGCATGAATGAAAACGGAGAATTGAACAGTGATAAATGGAAAAGGTTCTTTAACTCACATCATGGATGGTTGAGAGACAAAGGACTGTTAAAAACAGTGAACCTGTGGATGAGTGCGTGTGATACTTAGAGGGAAAGACTGAAGAATTAGGAGACGGACATTACAGACTGACAAAAACAGGGATGACTGATTTACCTCCTGTTTGCCCCTACATTACCTCCACCCCAGTATCAGACCTTCCCACAGACTTCCCACGAACCGAACTGTTGGGTCTGCCCCAGGTGTGGACAGCAGAATCCCCTGACGGTAGATGTCTGTGTAGGTTGCGGTGGACCCAGACCTCCCCGGCCAATTTATTTCCAATGAGGACAGTAGTGGTACCTGGTACCCCGGGTGCTGCGGGAGGCGAGGGGGGCGGACTAGCTCCAGGCGCACCCCGGACAGCAGTGTTATACAGACCATGGAGCCCTTCAGAGCAGTTGGCTCTAATAACGCAACTCCCGGACCCTTCACAGTCACCAATGGGATTCGCTAGAATGTTAGCTACAATGCAGGATACGTATAAAGCAACTAGACAGGATCTGGAAGCACTTATAAAAGGGAAATTGGCAGATGAAGCTAGATACGATAGACTGATAGATGAGACATACAAGTGTTATGTTGGTAGGGCCGGACCTGATAATGCAGAAGTCAATGACGCAGCAGCAGGGGTTCTGTTTACAGAAGCGTTGAAAAAAGCATGTAAAGATAGACAGGCAGAGAAGGAGGTTACACTAGAAGACAGAGTTCAGGGAAAGGAAGAAGAGCCAAAAGATTATTTCTGGGCCCTAAGAAAAACTTGGGTAGAAATGGGTTTTGTCCCAGAAAACAAGACTAGTGAGAGGATACTGGCAAGTGCATATATGAATGGGTTGAAAAAGGAAGTGGCAGAAAAGGTGAAAGTAAGTAGACCAGATTGGAGGTCAGTTAAAGCAGAGGATCTAGCCAGAATAGCACAGGGGGCACAACATGATTTAGCGCAAGCAAAGAGAGGCGCAAGGTTACATGCTGTAGGTACTCGTCCTGCAAACAACAGGGAGGGGAGACGTGTGCCAGCAGATGGACAGAAATTGTGCTACGGATGCAGGAAACCAGGACATTTCAGGAGAGATTGCAGAACTAATCCATATCCAGCCTGTCCAACTAATCCATATCCAAATGACTCGCCTGCAAGAGGCCCCCAAGACCAATTAGGGGCGCTCCCATAGGATAATGGTAGCTTGCACATGAACCCCCTTGTCTCCTTACCCCCCACTCCTAATTGCACAGTGCAGGTGAACCTACCAGGGGGACATGAGGTTGAGTTCCAAGTGGACACAGGGGCAGACAATTCACTAATTACAGAAGAGGACTGGCCATTTGGGAAAAGTGATTTCTCCCACCATGTTATAGCGACTCCTTACAACTCTTCATCTATCCTGCTCCCCGTCAATAAAAAGATGCCCTGCAAATTCAAGGAACCACCGTACACACACAGTTAATGGTATCACCACGGGGTCAATGTAATCTTTTAGGATGTGATGTATTGTCTCAATTGCAAGCACATATTGAGTATCATCCTGATGGGACTGTCACTATGACACCAGGATTGAAGCCGAGCACTCTTTGTAAATTCATGTCACTAGATGTTGCTAATATAGAGGACACAAATGAATTTCCTTCAATGTTAGAAGGTGTGATACCGCATGATTTCTGGGCTTCAGATAAAACAGATGTGGGCAGATTAAGGGTGCAGCCACTCATGGTCAAATTAAAGCCAGGTGCAATTCTGCCCCAACAGAGACAGTATCCTCTTAGTTCAGCTCAAGAGTCGGCTATAGCTCAGCAGGTACAGAAACTGGTAGCAAGTGGTGTTTTAGTTAAGACCCAGTCCCCTTGTAACACCCCTCTGTTCCCAGTTAAAAAGAAAACAGCACCGGGGCAGTCAGCAGCGTACAGAATGGTCCATGATCTCCGGCTAGTGAACAAAGCTACAGAGCTCCTCACACCAGTTGTACCAAATCCTCACACCCTTCTGTCTCAGATCCCGGCTAGTGCTCTTTGTTTTTCAGTGATTGACTTGGCAAATGCATTTTTTAGTGTCCCATTACACCCTGAATGCCAGTATTTGTTTGCTTTTACATTTCAAGGGAATCAGTATACTTGGACAGTTTTGCCCCAGGGTGCCCAGAATTCACCCACTATGTATACTGCCAGTCTGCAAGAGATACTGGAAAAATGGAAAATGCCAAAAGTAGTTGTTCTGACAATATGTTGATGATTTACTGATTTGTGCCCCTTCCAGGAAACAGTGTCACACTGCAACAATATCACTCATGTTGTTTCCGTACCAAGCTGGATGTAAAGCGTCGAAGGATAAACTCCAATTTTGTAAATCTTCAGTTATCTTTTTGGGACATTGCATTACACCGGGGGCGCGACATCTGACCAGCGCTCGCAAAGAAGCTGTACAGAATTTTCCTATTCCTGTTAATGTTGCCGTCTTTAGGACATTTCTTGGACTGGTTTCCTACTGCAGACAGTGGATACATGCTGTATCAATCCTCATGCAGCCTCTCTATGACTGTATCACCATTGTGCCTTTTAAACTAACTCCTGAAGGTATAGACTGTTTTTATTCTCTCAAAAACAGGATTGTGGCAGCTCCAGCGCTAGGAACCCCCAACTACGAACTACCATTCACCCTGTATCTCCACGAACAGCAGGGACACGCGGCAGGAGTATTGACTCAGTTACATGGTGACAATCAAAGGCCTGTAGCCTATTTCAGTGGAAGACTAGATGCAGTGGCTAGAGGTGCCCGTCCTGTGTATGGGCAGTACATGCTGTAGGACTATTGCTCCACAAACCGTCAGACATTGTTCTTGATCACCCACTTACAGTACTTATACCTCATGATGTATATACCATACTGAACCAGGTGCAGCGGCACATCTTTCAGCTGCACGTCACCTTCGATTGCAATGTGCACTTTTAATGCCTCCAAATGTTTCTTTGCAGAGATGTACCACACTTAATCCTGCCACATTGTTACCTCTCTCGGATCTAAAGGAGGGGTCAGGTACGGTATGTACAAAGAAGATCCAAGAGAGGAGATTCCTCATGATTGTGTTCAGCTTATGGCACAGGAAACAGCAGGCCTACCCACAGTGTTTGAAACTGAAAGACTTAATGCTGATTTTGAATTTTTTGTAGATGGATCTCGCCACCAAGATAACTCAGGTACCTTCCACACTGGGTATGCCATCGTCTCCCTGAATGCAGTAATCAAAGCAGAACCAATGCTCCCACATCAGTCGGCCCAGGAGGCTGAACTTAAGGCTCTGACCGAGGCCTGTAAGATAGCTGAAGGTAGAATTGTTACCATCTATACAGATTCTAGATACGCATTCGGTATAGCTCATGATTTTCCAATTTGGAAATCTAGAGGATTCTTGACGGCAGCAGGACATCCCATTAAAAATGCTGACGCAGTCCAGCAGTTAATTGATGCATTACAATTACCAAAAGAGGTAGCTGTCATAAAAGTTAAAGCACATACCAGACGCACTGATCAGGTGAGTAAAGGAAACGCAATGGCCGATGCAGCAGCAAAAACAGCAGCCAGTAGACCACTCCAAGGGGTAACAATGCACCAGGTAAGCGCTCCCAAAAATCCCTTTGTGTCGGAGGATGCCTTATCTCAGATGCAGGCTCAGGTGCACCAGGAGGAAGTAGAAAAGTGGGAGAAAGAAGGTGCATGTCTGAATGAAGCAAATGGGGTATGGGGAAGAGGGATGTGTCGATGCCTTCCAAGGGCGTTGTACCCTGCGGTCGCCCAGATGTTACATGGGCCAACCCACCAGTCCAAAACTGCTGTAATGAGCGTGATGCAGAAGCATTGGGTAGCACCAGGCTTTTCCACCTGTATAGAAGGTTTGATCCAGGGATGCATGGTATGTGCTACACATAATCAGGGAAGGGTAGTCAAGACACCACCCAAACACGCCCCTCGGCCCCTCTATCCTTTCCAGAGACTGCAGATTGATTATATTCAGCTGCCAAAATCAGGGTCATGGGAGCACGTGTTGGTCTGTATTGATTTATTCTCAGGATGGCCGGAGGCTTTCCCGATTGCCAAGGCTAGGCTGCAGCAACCGCAAAGAAGCTGCTTGCGGAGGTGGTGTGCAGGTATGGAGTACCAGAGGTGATCGAAAGTGACAGAGGTACACATTTCACAGGTGAAATAATGAATGAAGTCTTGACCGCTCTAGGAATTCAACAAGCTTTCCACACCCCATATCATCCACAAAGCAGTGGAAAAGTAGAAAGACTAAATGGGACATTGAAGTAAAAATCCAAAAGGCCATGGCTGAAACAGGTAAATCTTGGCCTGAATGTTTACCATTAGCCCTATACTCAGTAAGGTACACTCCAAATAGGAAAACTGGACTTTCTCCGTATGAAGTACTATTTGGCAAAGTGCCTAGCTTAGGATGTTTCTTTCCCCAAGCACTGGAGATGAGTAACCATGTATTAAGCTCATATGTAAGGGATTTGTATAAAAGACTTAAGAAAGTACATGATAATGTCTTCAGTTCTCTTCCAGATCCGAACCAGGATCCTGGGAGTCACAGCCTGCAGCCCGGAGACTGGGTAGTCATTAAAAGACACGTGAGAAAGAGTTTGGATCCGAGATTTGATGGACCTTTTCAAGTTCTACTGACGACAAGTACCGCAGTCAAGCTACAAGGCAAGGAAACTTGGATTCATGCATCGCATTGTAAGAAGATCCTTGGAGAGCCTCCAGAAGAGGAATGATGCTACTAAGGACATTTGCTTGCATCCTTGCAGTAACGGATGCTTGGAACAGACTTAGCCATGGAGATGGGGATAGCAAATAAATTTTTCAGTGCATTATTTATCTACCCTATGATAACTCAGACATGGGATAAGTTGGTAGAATCCACAGACTACCTAGATGATCAAATATGGGATATTTTAGATATCATGAATGGGTCCCTTGAAGTACAGAACCAGCTAATTATTGTTACTAACCAACATACCCTCGTGTTAGATTACCTGACTGCAGCTCAAGGAGGGATGTGCCAGATTATCGAACCTGCATGTTGTCATTATATTGATAATTCTAGTGTTTTAACCCTTAAACATAAGCTAGAGGATGTCATAAAGTTAAGGAAACTATATGATGAGGCAAATCTGAAGAATCAAGATTCATGGGGGCAAATACTTTCTCCTTTCTTAACCCCGCAAATTGGTTCAAAGGCATAGGGGGATGGCTGACTGGGATAATACAAGCTGGCCTACAGGTTTTATTGATATGTCTTGCTATCTATTTAGTTTTTAAAATCTGTTTGATGTGTATTAAACGATGTACTAGGACACAGAGGAGGTATGAAGATGTGTATTGATCAAATGAAGGAACAAAAGGAGGAATGTTAGAGTTAAAACCAGCATTTTTTCAGAAGGCCTTGGTTTCTGTCAGACAGGCTGATGTATACCAGAAGTCGAGATAAGATGTTCCTTCTTTTGTGTCAATACACCCCCGCTCGCCTGAGTTATGAAAAGGCACCCTGTGCTGGGAGCTAAGGGGAAGAACGGAGTTTTCAAGGTAAAACCAGTATTCTATGTATTTAGTGATAAGTTGTATAAACACCATATATGGTAATTCCGCTTCCTGCTTATGGGGTGTATATAAACCCCTTCGTTAGCAATAAAGAGTAGAGTTTATTGACGCATACTTTTGTCTGTGTCTTATTCTCTCTGGTACCACATTTCAAGGAGGAAAGGGTTAGCGAGATAACAGTGACGACACACCTTTCAAGGGCCCCTCCAAGATGAGTCAGCACTAGATGAAAGATGATGCTTAGCACAAACTAACTTAAGCAGGATTGGAGCATTTATGTCCTTTTTAGGCACCCACATCTCTCCTCAGCGCCACAAGTCATCTTTGAAGCCCAGAACTTGGTTGATTTCATACTCTGTGATTGGAGCAGAAGCAGGAACTGTTTTGACTGTAGAAAATGACCTGTTGAGGGGCAGAGGATGACATGTAGATGACAAGTTGGAAAACAAAGAGGTAGAAGCAAGGACACACAAAGGCTAAGTCACATATTTCCTGTGGTCCTCTTTGGTGTTTTGCCCAGAGAAGACATCTGTGAAGTTTTGATAAGAGACAGAGGATGCAGAGCAGAATTTCTGATAAGGTAGTTTAGGCGGAATATTGAAGCAATTATGAAAACAAGATGATCCCCAAAGGGCGATCTGGTCAAACGACCGGTCAATGATTGAAGTTTGTAGCCATAGCCATGGAAGTCTCGAAAGGACTGGTGCATCATAGAATAGCAAAACTAAAAAAATAAATGTTCCAAACGTGTAGTCCACCCATCTGAAGAGTTACTTTCACTGTTCGGAATTGGATACGACCACCTGGAATTGAGCCATTTACTGGGGTTACCTTTAATAATTTCGGCATTAGAGATGAGCGAAACTTTCAAGGTTCGGCTTGGCAAACGTCCTGATGTTTGCCATACAAATTGATGAAGATACCCAAACCCCATTAAATTCAATGAGAGGCCAAACCAAATATATACACAAAACTATGGGCAGACACCATGAAAAGTGACATTAATTGACCCACAGTAGAAATTTGCTAATGGCACAGCAGCAGTCAGCCATGGTCGATGCATGAGGCATCAGGGTCTGGGCCAACATTTAGAGTTTTGAATTGAATTTTCAATTACAGGGAACCTGTCAGCAGGATTGTGCTCAGTAACCTACAGACAGTGTCACGTTGGTGCCGTTATACTGATTAAAATGATACCTTGGTTGATGAAATCTGTCTTGTGGTTGTTGTTTAATCTTTATTTGCAGTTTTCAATTAATGAGATTTTCGTGCTTTGGGGCGGGCCTGTGGGGGGTCTTTAGATGGTGCTCTGCTTACTTATGCATCTGTATGGCTTATGACAGGTCAGTTATCTTTTAGTGGAGGAAAGCGTCAGTCCTAGTGCAATACTTGCCTCTTCGCCTAGTGTCAGAAGTTATCCAAATTTGAATCTCAGTTTGAGACAAATTCCGGAAAAAAGCTTTTGAAGACGTTTTGGAATATGAGACACCGAAATCAAGCATTTTTTCCCTTCTGGTCTTTTAAATGCAAATCCACTCAAGTGGCAAGGGAAATCAAGTCATCAATGGAGAACGGAAAATCTCTACCAGCAAGTCCGTCTTTCATCAGAATGAATAAGCTGGCATAGAAAACAGCCAGGAGATCAATAACTCGATTCTGCAGAGTGCAGAACTGGGTGGCATAATATCCTACAGAGTTAGTCTCTTGTCTGAGTGACATTAAGGAATCAACAGTGGAGTGGTCACAACCCAGTTCATCAAAAGCTTTACGAAAAACAGACAGGAAAGATGGTAAGGAATGCATTATAGGGTCTTCCCACTGCTAGAATGGCACAGCCTATGCCAAAGTGACAGCAAAGGAAAAATGTAGCCCACTCTTGACCAGTCAGTGAAAAATTGCTGGGGACATGACTCAAAATAAACAATGCATAGATTTACACAGGCAGAATTGAGCAAACATAGAGAAGTCCCCCATGCAGAATGTTGCAGGTGAAAATTTGGCTATAGCAGATGTTCAAAATCTGATGGAGAAACTATAGGCACCCAAAGCAGTGCATACATATGAGCCATGAGAACCTGCACAGCCTGGAAAAGCTCCCGTTGACATACAGCAAGTTGAAAAACCAGTGCTGACAAATCCTCCATATCCATCGGCAAGAGTGTTGTAGCCACTGCTGTTGTGAACACTTTTAATCTGGCTTCTGAGTTTTTGGCTCCTTCTGGTGGTTGCTGCTGCTAGTGGAGCTGGTCGGCCTGACAGAAGTTAATCACCTGAGGGGGATGATTGGCGATCATGTGTTACTGACTCGGGAGATTTAAGCGAGCAGTCTTCCCCTAGTGGCTGCCGGTGATTTGGTTTCTTTCTGAGCCTCCTGGAAGTCTGCTTGCTCCCTGCCTTTCCTGCATCTTTCAGATAAGTTATTTCTCTGCTTAATTTTGTGGCATTTGTTCCCAGCCTTGCTGGTGTGAGTTCAGCCTGGTTCCCTACGGGAGCCAGTGCTGGGCTCTGTTTTCCTTTGCCACAGCTCATATCAGTCTTTCAGTATTTCTAGTCTCCTGGTATTTCAGTATCTGTGGTTTTGCGTCCAGTTCACACCAGAGTTCTGATTTAGTGGGGGAGAGGTTGTGCGGCCTCAGTATTTTTGCATATCAGACGTGTTGGAATTTTTCTTAGGGTTTTTGCGGGTTTGCAGACAGTATCCTTTTCTGTCCTGTTCTATCCAGACAGTTTGAGCCCCAGCATTTGCTTATCCTATTTTCTGCCTGTGTTTTGTACTTCATCTGTCTCACCGTCAATATATGTTTGGGGGCTACCAATTCCTTTGGGGCTCTACTCCGGGGCAGTTAGCTTTCCTCTTTCTCTCTTTAGGCTTAGTTAACTCTTTGGCTGTGTCAAGGCGTCTAGGTCATCGTAGGTACGTCCCATGGCTAATTCTAGTTGTGTTGTCAGTTTTAGGGGTCTGCAATCTGCTAAGTTATCAACCTCTCTGGGTGTTTGGTTGCCTACCCTGTTTTTGTATTGTCCTCCTCGGTTAACAAATCATAACACACTGCACCTTTAAAGTCCATGGTCTTGGTATTCTGCTAGGAACACCTGATGTGGTGAATCCTTATGTCTGCATGGGAACACGGATTGGTGTAGCAAGAAGGAAGGCACATATAGAGTGAGGATTTGGCTCTCTGGAGACAACAGGAGCAGAGGTGCAGAGAGGAAGCAGAAAAGTCCAAAGTATCAAAGGCAGCAGGTATGCACGGTCACAAGGCAGATGTAGACCAGGAACTGATAGAAAAGTACAGCAAACAAACAGAACACAGGACTAGGCAGATGATGTCATGTGTCACTTGTAAAACCCAATGTGGAGGGCAGTGGCGTAGCGTGGGGGTGCGGGGGGGCGGTCCGCCCCAGGCGGCACGTGTGTGTGGGGGCGGCGCAGCAGCAATTCCATATGCACCCCTTCATTGCCCTCCCAACTTCACACAGCCAGCATTTACCATTGCTGTGCTGTGCTTTGTAAAGGTGGTAGCAGGACCTGTGATGAGGTCACAGGAGGGGAGGAGTTAGGTGTCACATGATCTTCAGGCCCCTGTGTGCAGGAAACTGCTGTATTGGTCGTCATGGTGCTGGATGATGGTAAGTTTATATGTGGGATCATAAGGGGTTTACAGTGTGGATGTAGCTGAGCTGTGTGTGCATGAGGTGTACGGAGCGGAGCCATGTGTACGAGGTGTACGGAGCGGAGCCGTGTGTACGAGGTGTACGGAGCAAAGCCGTGTGTGTACGAGGTGTACGGAGCGGAGGTGTACGGAGCGGAGCCGTGTGTGTACGAGGTGTACGGAGTGGAGCCGTGTGTGTATGAGGTGTACGGAGCGGAGCCGTGTGTGTACGAGGTGTACGGAGCAAAGCCGTGTGTGTACGAGGTGTACGGAGCGAGCCGTGTGTGTACGAGGTGTTCGGAGCAAAGCCGTGTGTGTACGAGGTGTACGGAGCGGAGGTATACGGAGCGGAGCCGTGTGTGTACGAGGTGTACGGAGCGGAGCCTTGTGTGTGTGAGGTGTGTGGAGCGGAGCCGTGTGTGTACAGGGCCACAAAGAGCGGAGCCGCGCATGTACAAGGGTCCTGTTACTTGCGGGATCTGTGTGCTTGGGGGCTGCAGGGGTGAAGGAGGGGTGCCATTATGTGCATGGGTCTGCGTGGGGACGGAGCGAATGCTGTTATCTGTGTAGGGCTGGGTCCCTGTCCCACTGTCCTGGCCGGGAGGTTTACTTTCCCGCATTAGAATCGTACATGCGGAAACCCGGGGACCTCCCACACGTTCTGGCAGCCACATGTCACGTTCCACCGGAGGTGACGTGCTGTAATTCAGCTGAACGCTGGAAATGACCGCTAACCTCATTTCCGGCGGTCAGCTTACAGCAGCAGGTACTGTAACTCGTTCTCGGGAGAGTCTTCAGAACGGCGACACATCGAGCCGCTGGATCTGTTGGAGTGAGAGCCGGGTATTGTACGGACCGCTGCATACAATACCCGACTCTCACTGAGCGAGACAAGCAGGATGTGGGGATCTCAACATGGGATCTGTTCAACAGATGAAGAGATCCCCAGATCCTGCCTGTCTCGCTCAGTGAGAGCCGGGTATTGAATGGAGCGCCTCATAGCTGGTGAGATCCCCACATCCTGGGGAAATGAGGTCAGCGATGGAACGTGACTTGTGGCTGCCAGAATGTGTGGGAGGTCCCCGGGGTTTCCGTATGTACGATTCTAATGTGGAAAGTAAACCGCCTGGCCGGGACAGCGGACAGGGTCCCGAAATCGGGACTGTCCCGCTGAAACCGGGACGGTTGAGAGGTATGTGTTTATTATTATTGTTTATGAAACAGTGTGATCAGCAGTGCTAAGTGGGTGTGGTCAGGGCGTGGATATGGGTGTGACCAGTGAAATGGGTGTGGCTAGGGGTGTGGCCTAAAATTTGCCGCCCCGGGTGCCACAAACAGTTGCTACGCCACTGGTGGAGGGCAGCAGCCATAGGAGAAGGTGGTGAAGTCCAGTCGATACATGGCAAATGCGTAACACCTAGGCTCGCAGTGCTACATCTCGACCCATGTGACCCTTGCATCATTACAAACACATTTGTAGCAGCAGTTGTTTTCTCATAGTGATTCAGCTTCCATCTCACAAGCAGTACAGCAGGGCTGACAACACTGTGAGAAGACAGCTGCAAATGTGTTTGTGTTTGTAATGAAAAAGATTCAACTCTGCTGTTCTGTATTGGTTATAATCGGGCAAAGCTCTGCAGTAGAAGAGACAGCAATATGAGAGAATAACTCGTACTGCAAATGTGTTTATAATGAGACGAAGTTCACTTCTGCTGTACTTTTTTAGCTCTGTACCTTGTTAGTTATGCTGTAATGTGATACTTCTGATCTACAGTATCTCACTGCAAAATTGTGTGTGATCATTATGAAAGAAAATTGTCCATCATCACATGGTTTACACTGGTAACACCTCCTTTTATTTATAGCAATATTTGAAGGCAGATTTTCATGCCGCTCATCGTTCAGCCCATTGATCTTAACAGATGATTTACATATGAGAAAAATGTATTTTTCTCTGGAATAAGATATAAGATTGCAGATTTCAAGGTATCACTTTCTTCAACTTTCTACAACCTACATGCCGATATAGACAGCTTACAAGGGTTTATCCTACTCACAGATTATCATTAGCTTTAAGGAATCTGCAAATTCTAACTTTTAGACAAGTTATGGAGCCTGCTGTTTTTCAAGCCTTGTAACTAAACGTGTTGAAATGAAAAGTTAAGACAACTTGTGATCAATCTTCATTTCACCATTCCCAACAAAACTTACTAATGTAAAAAATACTTTTCCAAGCTTATGTATACTTGCCCAGTATAAAAAGTAGGCAAACTATCTCATGAGCACCACATAGAAAAGGTAGCTAACCTATTACTGTCCAACCTTTAACAAGCCAAGCCAGTGCTTAGCCCCGGAGGGGCTGTATGCTGCAAAAAAACAAACAATGGGGCACTCACACAATTAAAATTAAACGTATCTACGGGTGCACAAATACGCTATGTGGCCAATATACAAACATATACATGAACTTCAATATTTCTATACATGTTAAAAACATAAGGTACTTAGTATTTCTTTGCTTTTTTGTAGTATACAGCTTTTCAATCAGGTCTTTTGCAATGGCAGAAACTAAATATATGTAGTACACATCTGTGATTTTATTGCAACTTATGGGTGACCAAGTGTCTTTAGGGAGCCCTTACTTAAAGGGATATCACCATCGTCAAGATTCTATCCCAATATGTAACAGGTGTGATAATAAAAATATTAGCAAATACCTTCAATTAGAAATGTAGCATAGTTTTTCTGATTCGCTAAGTCTCTTTCCACATGTAGAAGCATTGCAGTAGCTTAGGTATCCATGGTTAGGACCACTAGAAACTAGCTAACTGTTACTATATCAGTGGTCGTAACCATGGATACCTAAGGTCCTGCAATGCCTGCACATGAGGAAAGAGACATAGAGAATCAAAAAACTATACTACATTTCAATTGGAGGTATTTGCAAATATTATTATTATTACACAAACTAAATATTGGGAGAGGATATTGGTGATGGGAATATTTCTTTAAATGCACTGTGTTAAGTGAAAACATGTTTTTGGGTGGAATTAGGGTGGATATACATAATTTGTGCATAATATAATTTGTATACCCATAAATCGGGATCAAACAAAGTGATGTTTAGAATGGTCACATCGGCCCTGACCATTGTACTGTATGGAGGTCAACATTTTCTAATGGCTGCCCTGACAACATTTACAATATTACCTTTTCTCCAGAGAAAGATTTTTCTATAACAGGTAGTAAATCATTTGTTAGAAAAGACGCTTGAGCATCCAGAAAGCTGATACCTTGAGGTTCATGTATGTCTACTTCAATCTAAAATACAAATAATAAAAAATGTTATGGTTTAATGAATTTAATTTTGGTTGCATTGCTTCCCTCAAAGTCACTATTTTTTATGTATTTTAACCGAAAGTTAAATTGGCTAAATAAGAATAGTTCATTTTAACAAAAACAAGTTACTGACCAAAGCATAACTAGAAATACTGCATACAAAACACTTAGAGAGCTTGTCTCATTAAATCAGGAGTCTGAAACTTGGCTGGGTATATGGGCCGCATATAGAAAAAAATCTGAATTTGGGGTGCCATATTCTTTGAAGGACACAGTGACATTTTTAGTGATAACATTTTTTATATATACCTTTTGAACATTTTTGCCGTGTTTTTTATTGTTTTAGAGCTTGGGTCATTATGGATGTGGTGATAACAAACGTGCACTCATATTGTAGTTATGTCCCCATATTGTACTCATGTCCCAATCAAGGTCCTCACATTGTAGTTATGTCCCCATATTGTAGTTATGTTCCCATCTAGGTCCCCATATTGTAGTTATATCTCCGTCCAGGTTCTCATATTGTAAACATGTCTCCATATCCAGTTCCCCATATTGTAGTTATGTCCCTATCCAGGTCCTCATATTGTAGTTTTCTCCCCCTATTGTAGTTATGTCCCTATCCAGGTCCCCATAGTGTAGTTATGTCTCCATCCAGGTCCCCATATTGTATACATGTCCCCATCCAGGTCCCCATATTGTAGTTATGTCCCTATCCAGGTCCTCATAATGTAGCTATGTCCCCATATTGTAGTTATGGCTCCATCAAGGTCACCATATTGTACATATGTCCCCATCCAGGTCCCCATATTCTAGTCATGTCCCCATATCCAGGTCCCCATATTGTAGTCATGTCCCCATTCAGGTCCTCATATTGTAGCTCTGTCCCTAGGTTTTTGAGGAGGAAAATAGAGAAAAAAGTGATACAAACGATGTGGTCAATTCTGTACTAATATCCCCTATCCTGGTGCATATATTTGTCCCCAATCCAGGTATACATGGCCCCTTCATCCCTATCCTGGTATACATGGTGCCCTTCCCCATCCCTATCCTGGTACACATGGTGCCCATCCCCATCCTGGTATGCATGGTCCCCTCATCGCCAGCCTGGTATGCATGACCCCCTCATCCCCATCCTAGTATGCATGGTTTTCTCATCCCTATCCTGGTATGCATGGCCCTCTCAACCCTATCCTGGCATGCATGGCCCCCTCATCCCCATCATGGTATACATGGCCCCCTCATCCCTATCCTGGTATGCATTACCCCATCCCTATCCAGGTATGAATGGTCCCCTTATCCCCATCCTGATATGCATGGCCCCCTCATCTCCATCCTGGTATGCATGACTCCATCATCCCTATCCTGTTATGCATGTCCTCTTCATCCCTATACTGGTATGCATGGCTTCTTCATCCCTATCGTGGTATGCATTGCCCCCTCATCCCTATCCTGGTATGAATGACCCCCATCCCATCTTGGTATGCATGGCCCTCTCATCCCCATACTGGTATGCATGGCCTCCTAATCCCCATCCTGGTATGCATGGCCTCCTCATCCCCATCCTGGTATGCATGGCCTCCTCATCCCCATCCTAGTATTCAAGGCCCCCTCATCCCTATCCTATTATGCATGCCCCCCTCATCCATATATTGGTATGCATGCGTTTCTCATCCCCATCCTGATATACATGAGCCCTCATCTCTATCCTGGTATGCATAGCCCCCTCATCCCCATCCTGGTATGCATAACCCCCTCATCCCTATCCTGGTATGCATGGTCCCCTCATCCCTATCCTATTATGCATGGCTTCATCATCCCCATCGTGGCAAGCATGGCCCTCTCATCCCTATCCTGGTATGCATGACCCCAATCCCCATCCTGGTATGCATTGCCCTCTCATCCCAATCCAGGTATGCATGGCCTCCTCATCCCCATACTGATATGCATGGCCCCCTCATCCCTATCATGGTATGCATGGCCTTCTCATACCCATCCTGATATGCATGGCCCCCTCATCCCAATCATGGTATGCATGGCTTTCTCATCCCCATCCTGGTATAAATGAGGCTTCATCCCTATCCTGGTATGCATGGCCTCCTCATCCCTATCCTGGTATGTATGGCCTCCTCATCCCTATCCTGGTATACATGTCCCCATCAGAAAAACATAAAAAAACATAAACCGTTATACTTACCCTCCCTGCGCTCACTCGCAGCATCTTGTTCTTATGCCAGTAGCTGATTTATATATTTAAACAGCGCATGGCAGTGACGTGATGCGCTGCTTACATGCAGAGGACAGCTACCGGAATACTCACTGATCTCCACGCTGGGACTATAGGAGTGGAGAGCAGTGAATATTCATTGATCTTTAATAGCGGGCACAGTAGCCAGCTTCCTGCGGCCGGGCGAGCATGTGTGCCGGCTACTTAAGGCATAGGCATGGACAACAGTGACTATTCTTGCTCTTTAGTGGGGGGCACACATGATTATGCAGCCCGCTATTAAAGAGAAATTATTATTCACTGCTCTCTACTCCCATGGGCGTGGAGCATTGTGATTATTAACTTCTCTTTAGCAGCGGCAAACGGCTCCTGCCTGCTGATCCCCCACAGTAGGTACACCATTTCTAAGGACGCACATTCATCTAAAATAAAACGCTGCCGTCAGTGGATCCACTGAATCGGGCAGGGATGCCAATAGGTCTACAGTGCCTGCGGGCCATATGAAGTAGCCTCAGGGACCGCGTGTTTAAGACCCCTGAATTAAATGGAATAAGTCATCAGGTTTTCGATACACCATCTAAGAGCATCATGATCTAGGGGCAGAGACTATCATCTCAGTGATGTATTGCTTACTGAGCTGCTTGCTGCAGTTTTGATAAAATCACAATTTCATCTGCTGCAGATCTGGCAATTCTCTAAATGCTGAGCTATAACCCCACCCACATCACTGATTGGCATCTTTCGGTCTACACTGTGCATAGGCAGAAAACTGCCAATTGTAACGGGTCAGGTAGGTGGAACCTCTGAGCTTTATTTATACAAGAAGGTTATACTTGTAAGAGAGCGGGTGGCGCCCAGGGAGACGGACAGGAAGTCACGGCAAGTGACGGGGCAGTCTCTGGTTATACGGGAAAGGATCACGGCAAGTGACCGGGGCAGTCTCTGGATTGACAGGCAGGTTGTCACGGCAAGTGACCGGGGCAGTCTCTGGATTGACAGGTAGGTTGTCACGGCAAGTGACCGGGGCAGTCTCTGGATAGACAGGCAGGTTGTCACGGCAAGTGACCGGGGCAGTCTCTGGATTGACAGGCAGGTTGTCACAGCAAGTGACCGGGGTAGTCTCTGGATAGACAGGCAGGTTGTCACGGCAAGTGACCGGGGCAGTCTCTGGATTGACAGGCAGGTTGTCACGGCAAGTGACCGGGGCAGTCTCTGGATTGACAGGCAGGTTGTCACAGCAAGTAACCGGGGCAGTCTCTAGATGGACAGGTATATACGACCTGAGATGGTGAAGTCTCCCGGTAGGCTGCAGTCAGATGGCAGATGATCGCTCCCAAGTGAGCAGGCAAGAGTCTCTGGAATAGCCGGGGATCACCGCTTGTGACGTCCGAACCTCCGGGTAGGGCTGCAGTCAGATGGCAGATGATCGCTCCCAAGCGAGCAGGCAAGAGTCTCTGGAATAGCCGTGGATCACCACTTGTGACGTCCGAACCTCCGGGTAGACTTGCGGACAGGTAGCATACAGCAAACGGGCAGGAAACAGGCAGGTAACTGGTAACGGGACCTGAGGGCTGAAGCAGAGTGAAACAGTGCAACAACAACATTGCTCGGGCACCTCCATTAAGGAGGAAGCCCTTAATATAGGGTGGAGTCCTCCGGCATTGGCCGGGGACTTATTTGAAAAATGCGCGCGGCTCCTTTAAGAGCGGGGGAGGGCGCGGGCACGCGCCCTAAGTCCAGCAGCAGGGAAGGAGCGCGCGGCCCCAGCAGGGCGGAAGGAGGACGCTGAGGAAGGGTAAGGGGGGCGACGTCCCTGCCTGGCAGAGGATGCTGCTGCAGGGGAACAGCGTCCCTGCCTGGCAGAAGGCAGGGACGCCGACGCTACAGTACCCCCCCTCTAGGCCCCCCCTCTTTAGGCCAGAAAGAAATTTAGCTAGGATGAGAGGGGCATGGATGTTCTCCCGAGGCTCCCACGTTCTCTCCTCAGGACCAAACCCCTTCCAATCCACCAAAAAATAAGTCTTTCTTCCTACCCTTTTGGTGGCCAGAATGTTCTCTACCTCAAATTCATCGTCAGCAGACACTGGAGCAGGAGGTGTACCTGTAGACTTGAAAAAAGAGTTAAGTACCACCGGTTTGAGGAGAGATACATGGAAAGAGTTAGGAATGCGCAAATTGGCCGGGAGTTTCAATTTATAGGACACCGGGTTGATCTGGCTGATGATCTCAAAGGGACCGATGAACCGAGGGCCTAACTTGTAGGAAGGAATCTTGAGCCGGACATACTTGGACGAAAGCCAGACCTTATCCCCAGGACGGAATTGAGGAGGGTCCAGACGTCTTTTGTCAGCATGTCTCTTCATACGCTCGGATGACTGAATGAGTGCGGATCGGGTACTCTCCCATATGGAGGAAAATTCTCTAACCAGAGATTCCGCAGCTGGATTGTCCACAGAGATGGTGACAGGAACAGGGATCCGAGGGTGCTGACCGAAGACTACAAAAAACGGAGACTTGGAGGAAGATTCGCTCTCGTGATTATTGTAAGAGAATTCGGCCCAAGGCAGGAGCTCCACCCAGTCAGAATGGTGGGCATTAACGAAGTGCCGGAGATAACTGGTCAGATTCTGATTGATTCGCTCAACTTGTCCATTGGACTGCGGGTGGTAAGCGGAGGAGAAATCCAAGGTGACATCTAGCAACTTACAAGTGGCTCTCCAGAAACGTGAGGTGAACTGTACCCCACGATCCGACACAATGTGACGAGGCAGACCATGGAGACGGAAGATGTGGCGGATAAAGTCTTTAGCCAACTCGGGTGCAGACGGAAGACCTGGCAGAGGAATGAAGTGAGCCATCTTGGAAAAGCGGTCAGCGACCACCCAAATGACCGTACAACCGGCAGAAACGGGCAGATCTGTTATGAAGTCCATGGCTATATGCTGCCAGGGGGCAGCGGGTACAGGAAGCGGAAGAAGACGGCCGGCAGGCAGGTGTCTCGGAACTTTGTTGCGGGCACAGGAGACACAGGCAGATACAAAGTCTATTATGTCCTTGTGTAGGGTAGGCCACCAATAATGCCGGGTTATGAGTTGGAGGGTCTTTTTCTGACCAGCGTGGCCAGCTAGTTTAGACGAATGACCCCAGTGTAGGATTCTCTTCCGGTCGGTTACTGATACGAACGTCTTACCTGGAGGGAGACAATTTAGACTCACGGGAGCCACCCGCATCACTCTGGCGGGATCGATGATATGTTTAGGTTCTTCCTCGAGATCTGACACCAGGAAAGACCGGGACAAGGCATCAGCCTTGACGTTCTTGTCAGCCGGGCGAAAATGCAAGAGAAAATCGAAGCGGGCAAAAAACAAGGACCACCGGGCTTGGCGAGGGTTAAGTCTCTGAGCATGCTGGAGGTAAGCCAGATTCTTGTGGTCCGTGTAAATGATTACCGGATGAAGAGCCCCCTCGAGTAGGTAACGCCACTCCTCCAATGCCAACTTGATGGCCAATAACTCTCGGTCTCCTATGGAGTAGTTGCGCTCGGAGGAGGAGAAGAGTTTGGAGAAGAAGCCGCAGGATACCATCCTCCCGGATGAAGATTTTTGAGTGAGTACCGCTCCGGCTCCAGAGGAGGAAGCGTCCACCTCCAGGAAGAACTGCTTGTTGCCGTCCGGGCGATGCAGCACTGGAGCGGAAGAGAAGGCCTGTTTTAAGGAAAGAAAGGCCTCCTCTGCTTCGGGCGTCCACTGTTTGGGGTTAGCATCCTTGCGGGTGAGCGCGGAGATTGGAGCAGTCCTGGAAGAGAAGTGCGGTATGAAGAGGCGGTAATAGTTGGCGAATCCCAGGAACCGCTGAATGGCCTTCAACCCCTCCGGTCGAGGCCACTTCTCGATGGCAGACAGTTTCTCCGGATCCATTCGTAGGCCTGTCTGAGAAATGATGTAGCCCAAAAACGGAAGCGAGGTCTGCTCAAAGAGGCACTTCTCATATTTGGCGAAGAGGTGATTCTGCCTGAGCCTGAGCAGAACCTGACGAACATCCCTCCGGTGAGACTGGAGGTCCGGAGAGAAGACCAAGATATCGTCTAGGTACACCACAACGCAAGAGTAGAGGAGGTCCCGAAAGATGTCATTGACCAACTCCTGAAAGACTGCTGGAGCATTACAGAGACCAAAGGGCATCACCAAATACTCGTAGTGGCCGTCCCGGGTGTTGAATGCCGTCTTCCATTCATCTCCCCGACGGATACGAACCAGGTTGTATGCCCCACGAAGATCCAGTTTGGTGAAGATTCTCGCCCCTCTAAGTCGATCAAACAATTCTGGAATGAGCGGAAGAGGGTACTTATTCTTCACCGTGATCAAATTTAAGCCTCTGTAGTCAATACAGGGACGGAGAGATCCTTCTTTCTTTTTTACGAAGAAGAAACCTGCTCCCGCTGGGGAGGTAGATTTCCGGATGAATCCTTTGGCCAAGTTCTCCTCGATATATTCGGACATCGACCTGGTCTCAGCAGCGGACAATGGGTAAATACGCCCACGGGGAGGCGTAGTACCAGGTAGCAGGTCGATCGGGCAATCATACGGTCTGTGTGGGGGTAATGTCTCTGCTTCCTTTTTATTAAAGACATCAGCGAAAGACCAATATGGAATCGGGAGTCCTGGTAGATTAGCAGGTGTAGGAGAAGGACGGACAGGATGAACAGGCACCAGACACGTTTGATGACAGTCCTGTCCCCAGCGAAGAATCTCTCCAGTCTGCCAGTCGAGCACGGGTGCATGCTTTTGGAGCCAAGGCAGACCTAGTAAGAAAGCGTGAGAGAGTCCAGGTAGAACATGAAATGAGATACTCTCAGAATGTAACATTCCCACCTGCAGGGTTATAGCCTCGGTGCTAAGCTGGATGGGACGTGGTAGAAGACCCCATCTACAGCAGCAATAGATACTGGTTCAAGCAGAGGTTTGGTGGGAATGCGATATTTCTCTACCAGAGCCTGTGAAACGAGATTCCCAGCTGCTCCAGAATCAAGTTGGGCTAGTTCGAAGTAACGGTTCTCACCGAGGAGAATTGAGACAGACAGCAGCAGAGATGAAGAGGATTTATTCTTGTCTAGGTGGACCTCTCCGAGCGAACCTAGACACAGGCGTTTCCCGACCTCTCTGGGCAGGTACGGATCCGGTGCTCCTTACTGCCACAGTAGAAGCAACTCCCCTCAGCACGGCGTGAGTCCTGACGGGCTTTGACCATCTTGGTCTGGTCGACCTGCATGGGCTCTGCCGGGGGCACTTGAGGAGATACGGAAGGAGTTACAGGTCTCTGAAATGAAGGAGCTAGGCGAGGAAACCTTCTCTCACGGGTGACCTCTTTGGCTCGCTCCTGGAACCGTAGATCAATTCGATTGGCCAGAGTTATGAGGTCATCGAGAGAGGTTGGAATGTCTCGACCGGCAAGTTCATCTTTAATGCGGCCGGACAGGCCCTCCCAGAAGACAGCTATCAGAGCGTCATTATCCCAAGCCAGCTCTGAGGCAAGGGTACGAAACCTTATGGCATATTGACCCACGGTGAGACTCTCCTGACGAAGACGCAGCAGAGATGATGCAGAGGAGGTCTTCCGTCCGGGTTCATCGAATACCTTCCGGAAGGCTAAGAGAAAAGCAGACAGGTTAGACACCAGAGGATCTTCTCTTTCCCAAAGAGGATTTAGCCAGGCCAGGGCCTCTCCGGTGAGATGTGACATGATGAAGGCAATTTTGGCCCGGTCAGAGTTAAACTGGTGTGCCAGGAGTTCAAAATGCAGGGTACATTGGTTGATGAAACCCCGAGCCAGAGCAGGGTCGCCTCCAAACCGAGGAGGAGCTGAAAGTCGAGGTCCTGGAATAGAAACCACGGAGTTGGTAAGCAGCGGAACTGCCGGATTGCGGGTCATGGTGCTCGCGGTGGTTGTCGGGGAAGTATTCAGAGTGTCCAGGCGGGAATTAACACACCGCAGATGACCCAGGATGGACTCCTGTTGAGACCTCTGACGAGACAGTTCATGACACAGGTCAGATAGCGAAGGGGTTTGGGTGCCACCGGGTTCCATGGCCCGAGCAAACTGTAACGGGTCAGGTAGGTGGAACCTCTGAGCTTTATTTATACAAGAAGGTTATACTTGTAAGAGAGCGGGTGGCGCCCAGGGAGACGGACAGGAAGTCACGGCAAGTGACGGGGCAGTCTCTGGTTATACGGGAAAGGATCACGGCAAGTGACCGGGGCAGTCTCTGGATTGACAGGCAGGTTGTCATGGCAAGTGACCGGGGCAGTCTCTGGATTGACAGGTAGGTTGTCACGGCAAGTGACCGGGGCAGTCTCTGGATAGACAGGCAGGTTGTCACGGCAAGTGACCGGGGCAGTCTCTGGATTGACAGGCAGGTTGTCACAGCAAGTGACCGGGGTAGTCTCTGGATAGACAGGCAGGTTGTCACGGCAAGTGACCGGGGCAGTCTCTGGATTGACAGGCAGGTTGTCACGGCAAGTGACCGGGGCAGTCTCTGGATTGACAGGCAGGTTGTCACAGCAAGTAACCGGGGCAGTCTCTAGATGGACAGGTATATACGACCTGAGATGGTGAAGCCTCCCGGCAGGCTGCAGTCAGATGGCAGATGATCGCTCCCAAGTGAGCAGGCAAGAGTCTCTGGAATAGCCGGGGATCACCGCTTGTGACGTCCGAACCTCCGGGTAGGGCTGCAGTCAGATGGCAGATGATCGCTCCCAAGCGAGCAGGCAAGAGTCTCTGGAATAGCCGTGGATCACCACTTGTGACGTCCGAACCTCCGGGTAGACTTGCGGACAGGTAGCATACAGCAAACGGGCAGGAAACAGGCAGGTAACTGGTAACGGGACCTGAGGGCTGAAGCAGAGTGAAACAGTGCAACAACAACATTGCTCGGGCACCTCCATTAAGGAGGAAGCCCTTAATATAGGGTGGAGTCCTCCGGCATTGGCCGGGGACTTATTTGAAAAATGCGCGCGGCTCCTTTAAGAGCGGGGGAGGGCGCGGGCGCGCGCCCTAAGTCCAGCAGCAGGGAAGGAGCGCGCGGCCCCAGCAGGGCGGAAGGAGGACGCTGAGGAAGGGTAAGGGGGGCGACGTCCCTGCCTGGCAGAGGACGCTGCTGCAGGGGAACAGCGTCCCTGCCTGGCAGAAGGCAGGGACGCCGACGCTACACCAATCAATGGTGTGGGTGGGATTATACAAAGCTCATGAATATGGAGGACTACATGACAGCAGTTTGCTAGTCCATTAGTGTTAATCTCCTGCTGCTAAAATATTGAACTGCAGCAAGTAGCACAGGGAGTTACACATCACTGGAATCAAGTTCTCTCTCAACATTATGCTGATGCTCTCACATTAATTAGCAAAAGCTAGTGATAGATTCCTTTTAAAGATAATGATCTTAAAGCCTCATTCACACATCAGTATTTTGCATCAGTTTGTTGTGTTCCAAAGCCAGATGTGAAACTCACAGAGAAAAACTATAATTGAAAGATTGACACCTGGTTTGTGTTTTGGAGACACTGCTGGATTTTGCATACAAATACTGATGCACAACATTGCCTTAGGGCTCTTTCAGATATCTGTATGTCCAATACGTCTGGTGACAGTTTTCACACATACCGGAGACACTTACACATATAGACCCATTCAAGTGAATCAGTCTGTGCACATGTCAGCGTGTTTCCATGGACCATGTGTCCATGAGTAAAATACGCTGACATGTCCGGTTTTTAACAGCAGTACGTGCTACAAAACATCCCGGACATGTGTACACTGATGACATACGGACGACATCCATATGTCATCATTGTGACACATACCAGTGCTTGGGAAGCAGTGGTACTATTAGCACTGTTCCCCGGCGCCCGGTGCTGAAGACAGCTCTCATCATTCTCGCCTGCTCGCACTGTAATCAGTGTGAGCAGGGGAGAATGTTGAGAGTTATATTCAACTGAAAACAGCGAGAGCAGGTTGAGGCTGAGCTATAAATAAATAAATTTAAAAAATGGTGTGGATTCTCCTGTATTTTTGATAACCAGGCAGGCAAAATTGACAGCTGCAAGCTTCAACCCTCAGCTGTCAGCTTCAGAAAGGCTGGTTATCAAGAATAGGGGGTTCCCATGCCGTATTTTTAATTATTTAAATAAATATTTTAAAAAAATGGCATGGGGTCCCCCTCATTTTTGACAACCAGCCTTGCAAAAGCAGACAGCTGGGGGATAGTATTCTCAGACTGGTAAGGGGCCATGGATATTGTCCCCCCAACATAAAAATACCAGCCTGCAACCATCCAAAAAAGGCACATCTATCTGATGCGCCAATTTTGGCACTTTGCCTGGCGCTTCCCACTTGCCCTGTGGCGGTAGCAAGTAGGGTTCATATTTGTGGAGTTGATGTCACCTATGTATTGTCTGGTGACATCAAGCACATGTGTTAGTAATGGAAAACAGTCTATAAGATGCATGATTTTCAATGCTAATTACTAAATTGACACTAAATTAGCAATAAATTAGCACATCTTTTACACATCTAACCATTTAATTCCAGCAGAAGTTTTTTGGCTCCAGTATATAGCCACATTGAAATCACATGGATGACACACGTAGGGTATACATGGATGGCACACAGATGCCACACGGATAACACATATGGACGCACAGACACACGGACAAGGAAAGCACCACTACTGTTTTTTTCAGTACCGGAAATATCAGGATGTGTGAATGGGGGTCTCAGTCTACTTCATCTACCCACTCCAGACTTGCCCTGTACATGTAGGGTTGCGAAAGAATGGAGTGGCATGACATGATCGACCACGGCATAATTCACAGAGGGAGGAGTCCTGGTTCTCAGGAACAGTGGAAGTCCTAATGGCTTGTTCCCCAGCGATCAGGAAATTAGCCACTATCACATGGAAATGGGATAACTTCATCGTTAATTATATTATCTCATTTAAAATGTCACTGCAGGAACTGTACCTCATATTTTTTGATAAGAGTTTTTGGTTGAACTTTGATGAACATTTCATATTTTCCAAGGAGACGTTTTAGCATTTCTTCATAGACCAACTCAAATGTTACTTTACTTTCTGGAGCCACATTAACTGACACAGTAAATTTCTCAGTCTTCCTGCCAGAGGCCCTGTAAAACCAGCGAACATTACTTTATATTACAATCCCAAATCCCAAAAAGTTGGTACTCTGTATAAAATGTAGACAAAACAAGAATGTAATGATTTGGAAATCTCCTACAGTCAAATTTTATTCACAACAGAACATAGAACACAGATTAGAAGGTGATTAGACTTTTTTCCATTTTATTTTAAAAAATTAAACATTTAGAAATTGATGGGCAGCAACATCTCAAAAAATTCAGCATATCGCAACACATTCTATCAAAAGGAATTCAAGCCTCAGGATGCGGACACAACTGAAATTATCATGACAGGCTGGGGGAAGGTGGTGGGCTGGTCTCGGGAATCACATAGTGGGCATTTGGTCGGCCATTATAGACGGTACGCCCCTGTGCTAGATGACATGACTACCCTTATGGGTCTTCTCCAGCAGGAGAAAATCCACATGGGTAGGATCTTATAGTGAATACATTATTCTTCTTCTTTGTATGGACCAATATATGGGACCATTATACTGTATGGAGCATTATATGGGGGCTATTATATACTGTGTGGAGCATTATGTGTGGCCCATTATGCTGTTTGGAGCATTATCTGCCATTATACTGTATTAGCTATGAACCCGTTCTACGCCCGGGTGGCATGCATTTTTATAGGTATATGGTCTCCCATCCTGGTATGTGCTTCCCCCTCCTATCCTGGTATGCATGGCACCCTCATCCCTATCCTGGTATGCATGGTACCCCTCATTCCTATCCTGGTATGTATGGTCCCCTGACCCCCACCAAATCTGGTATGCATGGCACCCCATTCTTCATCCTGGTATGCATGGTCCCCTCATCCCCAATCCTGGTATGCATGGTACCCCCTCATCCCTATCCTGGTATGCATGGTACCTGCTCATCCATATCCTGGTATTCATGGTACCTGCTCATCCATATCCTGGTATTCATGGTTCCCTCACCCCCCAATCCTGGTATGCATGGTCCCCTCCCACCCAATCCTGGAATGCATGGTCCCCTCACCCCCCAATTCTGGTATGAATGGTCCCCTCACCCCCCAATTCTGGTATGCATGGTCCCCACTCATCCCTATCATAGGATGTATGGTACCCTTCACCCCCCAATCCTGGTATGCATAGTCCCCTCACCCCAATCCTGATATGCATGGTCCCCTCACCCCCTATCCTGGTATGCATGGTTCTCTCACCCCCCTATCTTGGAATGCATGGACCCCTCCCCCCAATCCTGGAATGCATGGTCCCCTCACCCCCCAATCCTGGTATGCATGGTCCCCTCACCCCCCAATGCTGGTATGCATGGTCCCCCCTCATCGATATCGTAGGATGTATGGTACCCCCTCACCCCCAATCCTGGTATGCATGGTCCCCTCATCCCCAATCCTGGTATACATGGCACCCCTTACCTCCCAATTCTGGTATGCATGGTCCCCTCACCCCCAATCCTGGTATGCATGGTACCCCTCACCCACCTATCCTGGTATGCATGTTACCCTCTATCCCCCATTCCTGGTATGCATGGCCCCCTCACCCCCCCAATACTGGCATGCATGGTCCCCTCACCCCCCTATCCTGGTATGCATGTCTCCTCACCCCCAATCCTGATATGCATGGTCCTCTCACCCCCCTATCCTGGTATGCATGGTCCCCTCTCCCCCTATCCTGGTATGCATGGTACCCTCAACCCCCAATCTTGGAATGCATGGTCCCCTCACCCCCCCAATCCTGGTATGCATGGTCCCCTCACCCCCAATCCTGGAATACATGGTCACCTCACCCCCCAATCCTGGCATGCATGGTCCCCTCAGCCCCCAATCCTGGAATGCATGGTCCCCTCACCCCCCAATTTTGGTATGCATGGTCACCTCACCCCCCAATCCTGATATGCATGGTCCCCTCATCCCTATAGTAGGATGTATGGTACCCCCTCACCCCCCAATCCTGGTATGCATGGCACCCCTTACCTCCCAATTTTGGTATGCATGGTCCCCTCATCCCCTATCCTGGTATGCATGGTACCACTCATCCCCAATCCTGATGTGCATGGTCCCCTCACCCCCAATCCTGATGTGTATGGTCCCCTCACCCCCCAATCCTGATGTGCATGGTCCCCTCACCCCCCAATCCTGATGTGCATGGTCCACTCACCCCCAACCTGATGTGCATGGTCCCTCACCCTATCTGATGTGCATGGTCCCCTCACCCCCAATCCTGATGTGCATGTCCCCTCACCCCCAATCCTGATGTGCATGGGCCCTCACCCCCAATCCTGATGTGCATGGTCCTCTCATCCCCCACCCTGATGTGCATGGTCCTCTCACCCCCGCCTGATGTGCATGCTCCTCTCAGCCCCCCCTGATGTGCAGGGTCCCATCACCTCCCAATCCTGATGTGCATGGTCCTCTCACCCCTTCAATCCTGATATGCATGGTCATCTCATCCCCCCACCCTGATGTGCATGGTCCTCTCACCCCCCCGCCCTGATGTGCAGGGTCCCATCACCCCCAATCCTGATGTGCATGGTCCTCTCACCCCCCAATCCTGATATACATGGTCCCCTCACCCCCCAATCCTGGTATGCATGGTCCCCTCACCCCCCAATCCTGATGTGCATGGTCCCTTCACCCCCCAACCCTGATGTTCATGGTCCTCTCTCCCCCCACCCTGATGTGCATGGTCCCCTCACCCCCAATCCTGGTGTGCATGGTCCCCTCACTTCCCAATCCTGATGTGCATGGTCCTCTCACCCCCAATCCTGATGTGCATGGTCCCCTCACCCCCCAATCCTGATGTGCATGGTCCCCTCACCCCCAATCCTGATGTGCATGGTCCCCTCACCCCCAACCCTGATGTGCATGGTCCTCTCACCCCCAACCCTGATGTGCATGGTCCCCTCACCCCCCAATCCTGGTGTGCATGGTCCCCTCACCCCCCAATCCTGATGTGCATGGTCCTCTCACCCCCAATCCTGATGTGCATGGTCCCCTCACCCCCCAATCCTGATGTGCATGGTCCCATCACCCCCCAATCCTGATGTGCATGGTCCTCTCACCCACCTATCCTGATATGCATGATCCACCACCCCCCAATCCTGATGTGCATGGTCCTCTCACCCCCCAACCCTGATGTGCATGGTCCCCTCACCCCCAATCCTGATATGCATGGTCCCCTCACACCCCAATCCTGATGTGCATTGTCCTCTCACCCCCCAATCCTGATGTGCATGGTCCCCTCACCCCCCAATCCTGATGTGCATGGTCCCCCTCACCCACCAATCCTTGTATGCATGGTCCCCTCACCCCCCAACCCTGATGTGCATGGTCCTCTCACCTCCAACCCTGAAGTGTATTGTCCCCTCACCCCCAATTCTGATGTGCATGGCCCCCTCACCCCCAATCCTGATATGCATGGTCCCCTCACCCCCCAATCCTGATGTCCATGGTCCCCTCACCCCACAATCCTGATGTGCATGGTCCCATCACCCCCCAATCCTGATGTGCATGGTCCCCTCACCCCCCAATCCTGATGTGCATGGTCCCCCTCACCCCCCAATCCTGATGTGCATGGTCCTCTCACCCCCCAACCCTGATGTGCATGGTCCACTCACCCCCCAACCCTGCACACATACCCCAAAAAAACAAACATTTATACTCACCTTTCTTCCCTGTGCTCCAGGACTGTTCCATTCTGCTGGACGCCGGGGAGGAGAGCAGCGCCGCAGTACGCGCATGCCCATACCGCGCGGTCCGGCACCATATTGCTGAAGACACACTGTAAATGTGTCTTCAGCAAAATGGCCCCGGATAGCGCTATGCGCATGCGCGATTCCAACGCGCACTCCTGGTCTCCTGCCCCGGGAGAAGAGAAGCGCCGTGGCAACGCTCCTCCCGATCAGGTAAGTATGTGAGTATGGCGCCGGAGATCGCGGTATGCATCCAGTACGCATACCGCAATCTCCGGCGCCATACACAGTCCTCACAGCTGGATGCCTCAATCTGTCTGGAGCCAGACTGCGCAGGCGTGTCGCGCTTGCGCAGTCTATAAAGGCTTCGGACAGAGGGACGTTTATAGCGTTATATTATAGATGGAGCATTTTATGGGTCCATTATACTGTATGGAGCATTGTATGGGCCCATTATTTGGTATGGAGCAATCCCATTATACTGTATGGAGCATTATAAGGGCCCAGTATACTATATGGAGCATTATATGGTACCCATTATACTGTATGGAGAATAATAAAGGACCATTGTGCTCTATGGAGCATTATATGGGTTCATTATACTGTATGGAGCATTGTATGGGCCCATCATATTGTATGGAGCAATATATGGGTCCCATTATACTGTACGGAGCATTATAAGGGCCTATTATACTATATGGAGCATTAGATGGTACCCATTATACTGTATGGAGAATCATATATGACCATTATACTCTATGGAGCATTATATTGAGATCCATCATACTGTATGGAGCATTATATGGGCCATTATAGTGTATACAGTATTATATGCAGTCCATTATACTGAATGGAGCATTATTTGAAGACTATTATATACTATATGGAGCCTTATATGGGGCCATTATATTGTATGGAGTATTACCATATATGCAGTCCATTATACTGAATGGAGCATTATTTGAAGGCCATTATATACTGTATGAAGCCATATATGGGGCCATTATACTGTATGGAGCAATATGTGGGCCCGTTATACTGTATGGCGCATTATATGTAGCCCATTATACTGTATGGAGTAATATATGGAGCCCATTATTCTGTAGTGAGCAATATATGGGTCCCATTATTCTGTATTGAGGAATATATTGGGCCCATTATACTGTATGAAGCATTATATGGGGCCCATTATACTGTATAAGCATTATATGGGGCCCATTATACTGTATGGAGCAATAAATGGGACCCATTATACTGTATGGAGCAATATATGAGGCCCATTACACAGTATGAAGAACTATGTGGTGCCCATTATACTGTATGGAGTAATATATGGGGCCCATAATACTGTATGGAGGGCTATGTGGTGCCCATAATACTGTATGGAGGACTATTTTGTGCCCATAATAGTCACAAGCTTTGTAATGGCCACTCCAAAACATTGACTTTGTTATCCTTAGAAAAGAAGAGTATGTGGCAATACTGAAGCAACATCTCAAGACAGCAGCCAGGAAGTCAAAGCTCGAGTGGAAATGAGTCTTCCAAGCATACTGCCGAAATGGTAACAAAGTGGCTTAAGGATAACAAAGTCAATGTTATGGAGTGGCCATCATAAAGCCCTGATCTCAATCCTATTGAAAATTTATGGGCAAAGCTGAAAAGGCAGGTGCGAGCAAGGCGACCTACAAACCTGGATAAGTTATACCAGACCAGATTTGTCAGGAGGAATGAGCCCAATTTCTGACCAACTATTGTGAGAAGCTTGTGGGAGGATATCCCAAATGTTTGACCCAAGTCATTCAGTTTAAGGGCAATGGTACCAAATACTAATGAAATGTATGTAAACTTTTGACTTTGCAGTAAGTAATAAAAATGCCTTAAACATTCTCTCTCTCTCATTATTCTGGCATTTGTCAAATATTAATAATTATGGTAATCCTAATTGACCTAAAACGGGAAAAGTTTATTCTGATTTCATGCTCAGTGTGTTACAGTTGGCGTGGAAAGAGGTTGCATCACTGATGTGACAATTCTCCAAACCATCGGGCTCGTTGTGGGACATTTATAGATTATCGCAGATAAGTAAGTATAACTTTGCTTTTTTATTTTAATTTTTGGTGAATAAGTGGGTAAAAGAGGGTAGAGGAGCTTCTATTTTTCTATTTCAGATAAAGGAGAATGTGTGTTTAGTTCAATTAAAGGACTTTACTCTGTCTCTGTCTTTAAACTTTTGACTATAGAGTTAGTAATGGGGGTGTCTTATACACACATCTCCATTACTAACCCATGGGTTTGATGTCAGTGACCATAAAACAGCTGACATCAACCCCATAACTATTATTCCACTTGTCACCACACCAGTGCAAGTGGGAAGAGTCGGGCAAATCACCAGAATTGGCGCATGTAATAGATGCACCTTTTCTCGGGTGGTTGCAGGCTTTTATTTTTAGTCTGGGGAGGGCAAATATCCATGGCCCCTCCCCAGTCTGAGAATACCAACCCCCAGCTGCCCGCCTTAGCTTGGCTTATTGTCAAAAACGGTGGTAACCCAACACAGTTTTATTGATTATTTATTTAAATAATTTAAAAAAACTACATAGAGACACCTCCATTTTTGATAACCGGCCAAGATAATGCTCACAGCTGAGGGCTGCAGCACGCAGTTGTCAGTTCTGCCTGCGCTGGGTATCAAAAATAGACGAGACTCCCACATCTTTCTTTTTATTTTTTTACACAAGTGTGCTTTGGCCAATTACAGCCGTGCCAAGACTTATGCGGCAGCCTTTCAATAAGCTTTGCTCGGGCTGTCGAACCTCAACAGTAATATGGACTTCCTGGTGAAGTCTATGTTCAGGGTCTTTGCATGGACACTAGGTGTTTGGCACGGACCCCAAAGTTTACTGCTCGTGTTTTCCCATCCCTATCAATGAGTCATTAGATGACCTCTGAGTGCAGTCCAATTTTCACAGACTGACAGAATAGAGAATATTGAGATTTTTTTTTACATCTCCACACCTGAGAAAATTGGATCACACTATGCTGACACTCTGATCAAACTCTGATCAGAGTGTGATCTGCATAATGAGCCCAATTCTCTCAAACGAGAGAATATAAGCTGATGTGACCCTAGCCTTATTCCAGTCATTAGCATTTAATATTCTCACTTTCTCTCTGTGAATACATTCAAAATTGATTTATTGTGCACCAGGAGGATTAGCATTTACCTGACCAGTCCAGCTGTTTGGCCCCTAGATACAGCTTTATCATACTGTTTCTTTGCGGCTTCCTTTTCCTTAATTACTCCTGGATATGGTACTCCATCTATTATCCTGTAATATTCAATTGCGAATTATATATAAATGTATGGAAAAAAGATACTTGCACGTCAATGGCGATTTGTTCACCAATTTCCACTAACCGTACCCGGAATTAAAATGCTCGAAATTAGTTAAGGGGATTAATATGTCAAATTCTGTAGTGGACAAACCATTGATGCAACCTGTGCCAATACAAAGGTGATCAATTGATTAGGAGGCCCACTATTATTTCAAAAACCGTTACCTACTATCAATTAAATTGCACTTAAGCGTTTACGCTAATAAAGACCACACTTCACAATTACTGGTGAAATGTAAGAGTGAAATAATGAAGTGCTTCATGATGAGCTATGGGATGAAAGGGGCCTGTATACAGTTGTTGCGAAGGGGCCTTCTACTGTTTTGTGCCTGCCCGTTGTCAAATCAGAAGTGTCTGGTAGTTGGATCATCTAGCATTAAAAACAAATACGTTTCCTAAAGAAACATACTTTTGTAATGAATACAAGCCCCAAGAATTGTTCCTTTCTCATTAGTATGGGAGCAGTAGCGGGAAAGCCAATGATTGCGATGTCTAAAAATTGAAAAGTGTTTTGAAAGCAACTGTGCAAACTAAAGAATGGATCAGAAACATAAGTCGAGAGCACTTTTCTTAACATCCAATGTCCTACATCATATAGTCTGGTGGTCCTAAATTTAATGAAGACTACATTTGCATGATATTCAAGTATTGATATTTAGTCCTAAGTCAATTGTACTGCAAAAAAAATGATGTTCAATACTTACATAGTGAAATTTGTAATGAAAGCTGTTTTGGGCAGATCCACATTAAAGTTGGCTTCTTTAGATACATTGGCTCGATTAACAGCTCTGCTTGTGATAACATTATGGGCAAAGCGAGATGTCACCTGACTGTTAATGAGTACACTGTAGATTTCTATATCATCCAACGGCTGCAGGGCACAAAATACATGGATGTGATTACTTTACATCCAGAAATTCAGGTACAAAACTGTTGGGCTTTTGTTTAACTTGCTACTATAACAAAATAAGTAGTATATTATCAACCATATGGAAAACCTTTACCATTACCTGTAAGACAAGCCCATCTGTACAACGTCCATGATCAGGAATGACTACGCCAATGTGGATAGGGAATGTAATTTGTTATATGTGTTTTATTTTTTAAATGTCGATGAAAAAATTGGAGAAAAAATTTAACATTTTATAAATGCCATGATAAAAAAGAACTCAGCACTCTTTTTGAAATTACAACTTACAGTTCTGTTTATTGTTCAACAATCTAAAAGCATGATGAGTCGGTCAGATTATGTCACGAGGGTGTCACGTTCCCCTGGAAAACCTGGAGTTAGATGGTCACGTCGGGGAATGAATCACAAATCTTCTTTAGAGATGGTATGATTAGTGTCCCATATTAAATGGATTTAGTTTCCTCCAGTGATGAAGAGGATAACGACCCTTTCTATTCTGGTCAGAAACATATGCAGCTCCATTTCATGATCTGGTCATAACCTCTTCCTATAAAAACTTGTCAGACCTTCTTGTCCCTGCCTGGTGAAAGATTAGTTCACCTGTGATGTGTGCTAAAGCTAAGTGGATGGAGCAGACTTGTTGTAGTAGTGATCTGTAGTACTTGGGTGTTTATCTCCTGGTCCCTGTTCCCATTTAGTTTATTCCTCCCTGTCCCTAGCCTGCTCCTTGTTGTTGGTCTGTGATATTGCAGGATAGAGGTTTTCTGTTATCCCTGTTTTGCCTTTGTGTCTTGTTTACCTTACCTTTCTGTCCCATGAGGTGAGGGAGGGGACAGATCAAGGTTTAACAGAAGCATAGTAAGGTCAGAGACTCGGGCCTCTCTACCTTTAAGAGTACCCCTGGGACAGGGAAAGTTAGGGTCCCAGTTCCAGGGACAGTTTGAGGCCCCCCTTCATTACCAAAGACCGTCACAGTGTGACAGATTATGCCCGTTTTCAAACGTCGGATTGCAGGAGCTGATTACATTGTAGAAAAAAAACTTAGTGAGTGGTGGTATATTCACTCTACTAAAGGAAGTAAAAAAATTTTAAAAATGAGAGGCAGCTGTATGAGTTTGTAATTCAATGCTTTTATTTATGGGAATTCTATTGCTGCACTTGAGAAAATATTTTTTTTTTCACCTTCCCTTCCACATTTCTAGCCATGACTTCTAGCATTTCTTATTTTTAGGCAAATAACACTATATAAGGTAGCGCTTTTTTGCACGATGAGTTATAATTTTTTTTTGGTGGCATTATTCCTCACATTAAGGTAAGCACAAGGCTTATATTAAGTTTTATCATGAGTTAAATGCAGAAAAAAACAATTGCAACTTTTTTATTTATGCCATTTACAGATCACCATAAATTAAAGGGTCTGTCATTAGGACAGAAGTGGACAGTTTTTGCTCTTATTTTATTTTGTCCGATCTCTTAAAATATATATATTTGTTAATATGTCATACAGTTTCAGAGATATTAACCTTTTCATTTAATTTCATATTTTTTTTTTTATCAAGGAGGCTTTGCTTATAGGGCAATTATGCAGTGAAGCCTGAAGACACACCACAAGAGAATACTATGACCCACACCACTTATGAAAGACCATAAAAATTATCACTATATAAAATACTCCAATCTCTGGAAAAGTGTAGTGGATTAAAAAAAAAACAGACTACTCAGGGGAGCAACGAGAATAGACTGGTCTTCTCTTTATGTTGATTGGTAAATGGTTTAGATATTGAATAAAAAATATGGCATTCACAGAGGAGCAGCAAGAATAAAATAAAAGCAAAAAACGATCACTTTTGATTCGGTGACAGGTCCTCTTTAATTACAGGGATACCAAATATCTCTATTATTATGTAATTTACTGTCTTGTGTCATATATTGTCAACTCTAAGGACTGTGCTCATTTGATGTCTTTATAAATATAAGCAATTCTTTGCTTTTCTCTATTTTTTGTGACTAATCTCTAACAAATTTGTGATGTGGAAGGCAGAAACCCTGACAGCGAACCACAAGGTGCACTTTTGCTTCATAGTATTTTTTTCTGCCTAAAGGTCTAAATAGCAATCTTTTGTTATAATCTTATTATATTAAGATACACAGATACATTTGTATATACTAGTATATTTGTATATTATAGGTTAAAGAAGAGAAAAACTGATTTTTTTCTTAATAAATTTACTAAAGAAATGGTGTAAAAAGAATTACAAAAATGGTAGTTTTTTTAGATAATAATTTAATAACTATTTATATATTAGATTAATACTTATATATATATATATATATACTAGTTACAAAAAATAGACAAAAAGTATATAATTTAGAATATTTATAAAGGCATCAAATCATCACAGTGCGTAGAGTTGACCCCTTTTTTCTATCTGAACGTGTATAAGGGGTTAACGCCTTCTTTTCCAAGTCTCACAATCACAAATAGATTGATAGATCAATATTAACTCTTTGGATTGCTACTTCCAATAGGTGACACTGGAGTCCAAATCCTCTGCCTTTCTGAAGAGACAATTTCCATATAAGCATTTCATGGCCTATAAGTCTCCTTACACTGGCATATCACTCTCTACAAGGAGAAAGGTTACTCCTTAGACCTTAGCTTTCAGCAGTAATTAAATTATACTGTATACTATTTTGTGTACTAGGTCCCTCTTTTGTCAACATCTTTTCCCTTTGTACACCACTGTGATATCACAAATGTTTATCAGGTAAGTTGCTGTATTATCAAAGCTCTATTTTCTAGGGTGACTTACTGTGACATCAGACATATACTTGTAAACCTCGCATCTAAATTTATTCAGATAAGATTGGAGGAAACCATACAAAATGCCATATTAAAACAGCAGCAGGAAATCAAGAAGAACATAGAAGAAACAGTATTCTTGTTCTTGTTTGGTCAATGGTGTTCACTAAGGAGTCAGAAGTTACTTTTTCAAATGCCCTGGAATATTGTACATGGATAGAATGTTCTTCCACATCATATGACTTTACTGTTAAAACATCTTACCTTCCCAATACTTCTTTTCTGTAAAACAAAAAGAGGAAAAATGCTTAAAGTTATCAACATATTTTTCATTATATCAAAAGCAATATCGATAATTATGGGCAAAAGTTTCTGAACTCAATATAGAGTATGAGTTGGATGATAAATGTAGGCAATAGGAGAAGAACAAGCTGCAGGTAAAAAAGGTGCAATAAAATAACAGGAATTAAGAAACTACTTTATAATACACAAATAAATAATGAAATAGTGTGCAAAAAGTACTCCTATAGTTTACATGTATAATGCAGTCATATATAGGACAAACATCACCAAAGTCCAGTACATTGCAGTCTCCACAGAAAAGTACCTTCCGAACAATATTACCATAATTTGCCCAAATATGTGCCACTACTGACCACACTTTTTTCCTATTTTCCAGTACATTATGTGGCATAATGAATGGTGTCATTCAAAAGTACAACTCGTCCTGCAAAAAAAAAAGACCCAATACAACTATATGGCTCTTGGAAGGAGGGGAGGAAAAATTAAACCAAAAAATGAAAAATCGCCCAGGGCTGATGGGGATAAAAGGGAATGTATCATCAGAAAATGACCTATTGTTTAAATCAGTTGTTTTGTTAAATAGATTTTTTTTATGTTGTATGATATATTATTCTGTGTTTTTATTTTCTATTTCACAATCTGTATCTAAAAAAATATATATTACATTTTTCACACTTGCCACTGACAATAATTTAGACTCCTGCTTGTTGTTCTTTACAAAAGACTTTTCAGAAGTCTCATTATCATCACAGGCAGGACTAAAATGACAGGTAACACTTCTATACATAGCTGACCATAAAGGATCCACCATTTACAATAAGTGGTGTCTCAGCTGACCCTGCTCCTCCTTTGAGAATGACTTTCACACAAGTTCATTAGATGCTTCAAAGCAAAAGAAGGGTCTGAGTCAGCCTGCAGCTGCTACTGTACATGTGGAATTCTAGGAAAAATGTGAAGAATAAGACTAGAATAGTCCCAGTAGCCAGTGTGTAAATTGGACAATTTTTAATTTTTTTTAATTAGAAATCATGATATGAAAAATAAAATATAAATTTTTCATAAAATACATGAATAGGTCAATAGGTTATTTGTTGATGGCACACAATCTTAAGGTACTGCCACACTAAACAATCCCGCTAGCGATCACGATAACGACGCATACTAATGCGATCGCTACGGGATTGTTTCTATATCGCTAAATGCGGCCACATTTAGCGATATAGTTAACGACGCTATCGCCGTTAGCGATCTTCTTAACGACTTTAGCGGTACAAAAGTACCGCTAAATCGCTAAGAAAAGGTGCCACACAGCGATTAGATACTTACCAGCGGGAGCGCCGACGAGAAAATAGGGTCGGAACGATTCCAGCGACGAGCGAGATCACAGCAGGAAGCTCGTCGCTGGAAGCTGCCGCACTGAACAACATCGCTAACAGGATCGCTAAATAGTGATGTTTTTAGCGATTCCGTTAGCGATATTGTTTAGTGTGGCTACCCTTTAGGCAAGGGTTTTAATGTTATTGATAAACAGTGTGTACCAATGCATCAAATATTTGCTGCTATGAAAAATACATTAAATAACATGTTCTCTCAATGGTCTATAAATGATAGTAAATTCTTAAACTATAGGTGGACGCACACAATTCTAAGCCTGCAATATAACCATATTTTATACAAACCTTTAATTTCTTATTCCTTCAATCACAAAGTCGCAGTTTATTGGAGATAAAACACAAAAAAAGCAAAGTAAAATCAGCAGAAGGCGACCCATTTTGCACAATGAATTTTATCTGATTGCGGGCAAACTTTATCAGACTGTGAGAAGCTATGTTAATGAGTAACAGCAAAGTTTTGGATATGACCATCGTTCCTGGCAATATTTCACTATATATATATATATATTATATATATAATATATATATATATATATATAATAGAAGAGCAAGCAAGACCACAGGCGAAATTAAAGTTAATTTTCAGAAGAACATAAATAGACACATGTGTATGGAACTTCATGCATTGGCATATAGTGGGAGAGATAAGTATTGAATACATAACCAATTTTCTAAGTAAATATATTTCTAAAGGGGCTATTGACATGAAATTTTCACCTGGTGTCGGTAACAACCCATCCTATCCACATAGGCAAAGAAATCAAACCACAGATTTCCATAGATTAAGTTAATGTAATAATGAGAAATGACACAGTGAAAATGTTTTGAACACACCGTAATTTATTTAATACTTTGTACAAAAGCCTTTGTGTTGTGAATTCGCTGGATTCTGGGTTGGGGCTCCTCTGGTGGCTGCTGATAGTGTTGAAGCTGCCTTGACGGACAGAGGCCCTTCAGTTGAGGATCCAACTGCGGTCGATTGGCAATCTGGGAGTGATGACTGGGGAGATTTAAGGGAGTAACTTTCCCATGATCCTCGCCGGTGATTAGTTGTCTCTTCCTGGTCCAGTTTGGAAGTCAGCTTGCTGCGGTCTCCTGAAAACTCTCAGATAAGCTATTTTTTGCTTGTTTCTGTGGTTTGGTTTTTCATTTGCTTTTTCTGCCTTCTGAGTGAGGTCAGCCGGGTTCCCCAGCTGGGGCCTGCGCTGGTCTCTGTTTCTCAGTTATCTCTGTTTCATTTGTTCAGTCCCTGTTATTTCAGTGGCTGCTGGGTAGCTACATGTTCACACCAGAGTTCTGCTATAGCGGGGAGAGATCGCTTGGTCTCTGTATTTTTTTGGAATCAGGAGTGTTGGAATTTTTCCTAGGGTTTTGCTGGGTTGCAGAAAGTATTTTCTGTCCTGTCCTATCTAGACAATTTTGGGCCCCTGCGTTTGCTTACTCTATTTTCTGCTGCATTTGTAATTTCATCTTGTCTCACCACCAATATATGTGTGAGGGCTACCTGTGCCTTTGGGGTACTACTCCGGGGCAGTTAGCTTTCCCCTTTTCTACCTTTAGGCTTAGCTAACTCTCCGGCATGTGTCGAGGCGTCTAGGTCATCGTAGGTACGTCCCACGGCTGCTTCTAGTTGTGCAGTTATTTTAGGGGTCTGCAATCCATTAGTTACCAACTTCTGTGGGTGTAATGTATGTATTACAGTTCATATAGCGTCTTGTGCTTGGTGCGATGAAAATACATGAGACACAGGTTTGATATAGAAAGTCTTGTATTACTTCATACAAGTTGGCAAAAATAGTCACACAGTTTGCAGACACAGAAGCAGGAGACACAGCAGGCCAGAGTAATCTAAGCTCAGCAATCACTCTCCACAACAGGTTCAGATCTTCTTCTCTGTTACCGTAAGTCCATGCAAACGTGGGTCTTTCAAAGAGCAGGGTTCAGAGTCCACAAGTGCTTCAGAGTTCCTCAGTAGGAATAGCTGGAGTACAAGTCCAAGGCTTCAGGGGTCAGGTCACAGGTTCACTGCAGGCTAGATTCTGAAGCACTGATTGCTCAGCTGTGGCTGCTTAAGAAGCAAAAGGAGAGAATCAGGGCGGGAACATGCAATCTGGAAACTCCATTTTGACTGAGGGCAAGATAGCTGCAGCAAGACAGAAAGTAAAATGGCTGACGAACAAACTGAGTTTCAGGAACATGTACATAGAACCTTACATTACTCCCCCCTTAGGGACAACCTCCGGATGACTCAGACCAGGCTTGTGTGGGTACCTCTGATGAAACTGACGGAGCAAGCGAGGAGCATTAAACGTTATTGACTGGTTCCCATGAATTGTCCTCCACTGGTAGCCCTGCCCTTTAATCAGATATTGTAATTGATTTCTATACAACCTGGAATCTAAAATCCTTTCCACCACAAATTCTTCCTGACCATCGACTAGCACTGGGTCAGGGCAAGGAGAAGAACGTCCAGGGAACGTATTGGGTGTCGCAGCCCTTTATAGGGATAAATGAAAGACAGGGGGGATTCTCAAGTTCTGGGCAGTTGAAGACGCAAGCAACGGCACTTATAATTTTACTGATTTTATAGGGTCCAATGTATTATGTCCCAGCTTAGACGATGGAATCCTTAACTTTTAAAATTTCTGGTTGGACAGCCAGACCAAGTCTCCTACCTTGAAAGCTGGTGCAGGTTTACGAAATTTATCTGCTGCTTTCTTGTACCTTTCCTGAGCCGATTCCAGATTCTCCTTTAGAAGATCCATATTCTTCTGTAAAGACGTGATTCTTCAGCCCCTGCTGGTAAAGGCGTTTTCTATGGGAAAGCGTGGTAGAATGTTAGGATGATAACCTAGATTAGAGTAAAAAGGAGACTGCTTAGTGGAGGCACTCTGAGAGTTGTTATACGAGAACTCAGCTAATGGAAGTAGATCCACCCAATCATCTTGTAGGTGGCAGATAAAGCAGCGGAGATACTGCTCCAGGGTTTGATTGGTTCGTTCGGTCTGTCCATTAGTCTGGGGATGAAAAGCAGAAGAAAGGTTTACTTTAATGTCAATGCTGCACAGAAATTTTGCCAAAACCTAGAAGTGAATTGCACCCCTCGATCCGAAATAACCTCATCCGGTACTCCATGTAAGCGAAACACATCTTTAATCATCAGATCTGATGTCTGTTTGCAGTGGGTAAGCCGACACAAGGAATAAAATGAGCTGCCTTTGTTAGACGGTCAACCACCACTAGAATGGTGTTCTTCCCTTGAGAGGTTGGTACTCCACAATGAAGTCCATAGAAATGGATCCCACGGGCGGGACGGGGTGGGAAGGGCTGTAACAGACCAGTTGGTGAGGAGCGAGGTGTTTTGCATCTTGCACAAACTTCACATGAAGTGACATAGTTTAAAACATCCTTCCTGCAAGTGGGCCACCAAAAAGAAACGAGAAAGAAATTCCTGTGTCTTTAGAATTCCTCTATGCCCAGCTATCTTGGAATACGTGAATGAGTTGCAAAACTCTCAATCTGACTGTTTAGGAATATACAGGCGTTGTCCCTGAATCCACACACCATCTTAAAGACAAGACTTACGTCCCTTGGGGGTTGTGCAAAAAGGAATCCGCATGGTATGCTTCCTTGATGTCCTTAAGTAGGTCTTGATTATGAATTACTCCTAGGAATCTAGAGTCAGGAAGAATAGTCTTAGGAGGAGTAATTGGACGTGTTCTTTGAGTAATCCTAGAGAGTGCATCAGCCTTTCCATGCGCGATCTGGTCTATAAGAAATGATAAAATTAAATTGTTAAGAAAAGATTCCAGCGAGCCTGGCGAGGAGTCAGGCACTTAGCCGACCTGATAAACTCAAGGTTACGATGGTCTGTCAGACGGGACTATTTGCTGTGCAGCTCCTGAAGAAGGTGTCTCCATTCTTTGAAGGCGGCAATAATGGCCAACAAACTCTCTATTGCCCACATCGTAGTTCCCTCAGCCGAAGACAAACTGCTGGGAAAGAAGGCACGGGATGCAAGACATTCTTCTCACCTGTTCTCTGAAGAGTATAGCTCCAACGGCACAGTCTGAAGCATCCACCTTATTTGAAGGCAAGCTCGGGGTTGGGATGTACTAGAATAGGTGCAGGGTAAATTTATCTTTTAGACGGGAAAATGCTTCCTGGGCTTGGGGAGTCCAGGAGAACCTAGATCTTTCCAGGTAAGTTGGGTGATAGGTGACACTACCTCAGAGAAATTTCTAATGAAACGTCTATAGAAGTTGGCAAACCCGATGAAGCGCTGTACCTCCTTCACATTTCTAGGACTTGGCCAATCCTTGATGGCTTGGGTTTTGCTTCCATCCATACTAATTCCTTGTGTAGACAGTACATACCCAGAAATTAAATTTTTCGGTCTTATGGAATTCACACTTTTCAAGTTTGATGTAAAGATGATTTTGTTTAGACGTTCCAAGACCATTCTCACATGTCCAAGATGTTCCTCTGTGGAGTTAGAAAAAATTAGAATAATCCAAATAAATTACCACGAATGTATCTAGGGATCCCTGAAGATGTCATACACCAAGTGTTGGAAAGTGGCTGGGGCGGTACTCAGACCAAAAGGCATAACTAGATATTCAAAGTGTCCATAGCGTGACCTGAATGCAGTCTTCCATTCATCCCCAGGTCTAATACGGACTAAGTTATAGGCCCACGAAGATCTATTTAGAGAAAATTTGGCATGTCGCACTCTCTCCAATAACTCAGGGATTAAAGGGCAATGGATAACGGTTTCTAATAGTAACCTTATTGAGTTCCTTAATCTACGCATGGTCTCAGAGATCCATCTTTCTTCTTTACAAAGAAGATGGGTGCACCTGCAGGAGATGAAGAGGGCGTATGAAGCCCTTGGCTAGATTTTCGTCTATGTAATCTTTAAAGCCTTTAGCTCGGGCCCCGCTAGGGGTAGATCTTACCAAAAAGGGATCTCTGCTCCAGGCAATAAAATTAATTGGCAATCATTGGCGGTGAGGAGGAAGTGGTCAGCGTTCTTCTTTCACAATAAATCCACATAGTCCTGGTATACAGGTGGTGTTCAGGGACTGACATGGTTCCATTAGGAACAGAGCAAGCTGAAACTTTTGGACTCATCTTTTCTCGGAAAGTGTAATTCCTTGGTCTCCCAGTTAATGGTAGGATTTGACCTGCAGCATGGTAGCCCTAGAATAAGGGAAAGTGGGGGGAGAAGAGATAAAACATAAAGGACAGTTTCTCTTGATGATCTTTACCCATAAGAACCCTCAAAGGTTGTTTTTCCCGATAACTGGTCCGAGGTAGCAGGGGCCATCCAAGTTTCCATCTGTACTGGGTAGCCTTCTTCACGAACGTACCCCTGTTTCAGAGCAAAAGGAGAATCCATAAAAATTTCCACTTCCCTGGTCGTATAGCAGAGTAGACACCCAAGCTAGCAACCCGAGTTTGATGGAAAAAAAAGCAATGAGAATTGTTTTCTTACAACTCAGCGGGACCCGCTGAGGAAACTTGAAAAAGCCGGAACATCAACGTCCTCAGAGGAACGGGTTTAAGTCCGAGAAATCAAGATCTGTTACGCGTCCCTGGAGCCTGAGGCTCGGCCTACGATCCCTCTCGCAACACTCACAATGAATGAGGGCAGGCTTACGAGAACGGCGGGGGCAGTTATAATGAAGTGCCCTGACTTACCACAATAGAAACATAGATTCTCCTTAAAACGATGTTCCTTGGTGCACACTAACCCGTCGTTGTAAAGAGCTACCTGCAGGGTTGGTTCGGTTTCGTGTAATCCTACTCAAAGGTTCCTTAGTGGAGGGGGAAGGTAGGAAAAGGTTAGGCGATTGCTTTCGAACCATCTCCTTGCCTGCGTTCAGTCGAGAGTATCAATACGGAGCAGTAGTTAATAAGTCACCTAACGCGTGGGGGTCGGCAACAGTTTCATCCTTAACAGTGGAGATAACCCCTTTCGAAAAATAGATTTTTGGCGGAAAACTGCCCAGGTGGTATCAGGGCCCACTCCTGAAATCCAAGGCATATTAGCTACCGAGTGGCTTACCTTGGCGCAAGGCAAAATGGCTGCTTCAGCTGTTGCACCTCGATTGGGGTATCAAACACCTCCCATGGCTGAATTAAAAGATCAAGGTGATTCAAACAATCTCCTCAGTCTCAATCAGAGGGTTGCCCACATCAAAGCCTTGTTGGTAAGCACATAATTATGAAGCCCTTAGACGTTATGGGGAAATTGTGAAGATGTGAAAAAAAAAAAAGTTTTGCATTGATTAATAAAATCCCTAATTTCTCAGTCCCGCCAAACGAAAGGGGGCAACTTGGGAATCCCAAAATCGGGCTGGGGCAGGAGCCTGGACTCGCTTCAGAACCTCAATCCTGGCTGCAAATCCTGGGCTCTGTCCAAACACTTGCAAATTGTGATTAGGAGGTCCTGTTGGTTTGTAAAAGGGTCTTTTATTCTGCAAATCTGCAAGGATTTTTCATCACTCCGCAAAGTTCCTTTATGCGGGCCCATTTTCCGTCTTTTAGGCAGGAGTACGGAAGAAGAGGAAGGAAAAAAAAAAAAAAAATGTGTTTACCTGTGGTAACACTGCGAAAAAAAAAAACATTAAGGGAACGCTCCTGGAATGGTTGTGGAGAGTCAAACCCTTTAACGAAAGTTCACCCGGACATTGTAACAAATTAACAGCAGACAAAAAAAAAAGAAAAAGAAAAAAAAAACAATAGTGTTACCTGTGGTAACCCGCAGAAAAAAAAAACACTTAAGGGAATTGCTCACCTGGAAGGGTTGGAGAAGTCCAACCACTGTCATCACAGAAAGACAAGGACATCCGTATCCAGAGTTACACAGACACAGCCTTTCCAGCCAGCAGACACTAACGTTTGGCTTCAGAATCTTGTAATGTATGTAGTACGTTCATATAGGTCTTGTGCTTGGGTCGATAAAAACATGAGACAAAGGTTTGTATAGAAAGTCTTGTATTATTCATCAGTTGGCAAAAAAGTCACACATTTGCAGACACAAAGAGGAGACAAGAGGCCAGATAATTAAGCTCAGCAATCACTCTCCAAACAGGTTCGGTCTTTTCCTGTTCCGTAAGTCCATGCAAAGTGGGTCTTTCAAAGAGCAGGGCAATCCACAAGTGCTTCAAGTTCCTCAGTAGGAAGCTGGAGACGGGCCAAGGCTTAGGGGGTCGGTCACAGGTTTCAATGCGGCAGATTCTGAAGCATGATTGCCAGCTGTGGCTCTTAAGAAGCAAAAGGAGGGGAATCAGGGCGGGAACATGCAAGCTGGAAACTCCATTTTGGACGAGGGAAGATGCGCAGCAAGCAGAAAGTAAAATGGCTGCAACAAACTGAGTTTAGGAAATTTAACAAAACCTTACATGGGTGACGGCTGTCTTGGCTATTTTTGTTATGTCCTCTCGGCTCCATATCATAACAGAATCATGGCTAACCGAATCTTAGGGTACCATAAGAAGGAAAGAATAGTAAAAAAAAAGAAAAAAAAAAGGTTGTCGAATTTTTTATATATTTTTTCCTCTTTTTCCTGGGGCCGTAAGAGGATTTTTCTTAATGGAAATTAAGCATTTGTCCAACGTGTTGAGCAGTTGCTGCTGAAGTTCGGAGTATTTCTACCTACTCACCGTTGTCTGCTGAGAACCTAAAATCCCGTTCCTGATTTATTTTTGGGGATCGGTCTAAATTCTTGAAAATTTTAAGAATAATTGTAAATTGTTTTTTGCCTTGAAACATAATTCCTCGGGGAAAAACGGTGCGGGTTAAAATTGTCATCTCCCTGTTGCGCGGAGACCCTCAGGATTGGGCGTTTTCATGCCCTGGAGATCCGTTTTGGCTAATGTTGATGCGTTTTTTCAGGCTTGGGCTTATGTTGAGACCCTAATGTGATGTCCGCTGGAAAACCTTATTGCATTGAATAGGGTAGGAAACAGCGAATTATATTGTCAGAAATTCCG
>JARQOD010000009.1:24854326-24965402 GCA_033576555.1 Oophaga sylvatica | reverse complement strand
CCCACAAAAGTACATAAAAAGTTGTTTTATGAAAATCAGAAAGGGGGAGAAATATAAAATACCCTTTGGGTCATATACACTAACTTAGTGTCTAAAAAATGTGCAAAAACCTAGCATTTTGCAATAAAACCAAGAGTTGGAAGGATCCAGTACCAGCGTTTTGGAAGGGAAAGGCAAATTTGGGCAAAAAACCGTGCTTTACAAAAGACGGCGATGGGCCCCTTTGAAAAGTGCTGTGAATAAAGTATTCCCTTTGCTGCCTTGTCCTGAGGCCCCCTTGCCCGTGTATCTGCTACTCTCTCCCAGAACAAGCTTGTTAAACGTATAGCAGAACAGTGTAGCAGAGAGGGGAAAACGTTGTGGGACTTAGCTTTTGGATTATGGGCGGAAAGGTGGGTTATTTTGTTTTTTTTTTTATGTTAAAAATGGGGAAAAAAGGGGTTTTGTCAGGGAGTGTTTTTTTTAATTTAAAGGGACTTTCTTCTGTGTTTGTCTTTATTATTTTCTCGGGGTAGTAATAAATAATTAATTTAAAAAACGGTGTGGGTTTCCCCTGTTTTAAAAAAAACAGCAAGCAAAAGCGGGACAGCTTTGGGTGATATTAATTGAAAATAACTCAGACTTCAGCTGCTCCATAAATGGCGCATCCATTAGCTCCCTCAATTCTGGATCTTTACCAGGCTCTTCCCATGCAAGGGGGACCCCACACCATTTTTTCTTTTATTTATTAGGTAAATACATATACAGTAAGATACACATGCACTGCACTAATTATCTCACTGACATATTTCTCACTATGCACAGGCTGGTAAATACTCTCATTAGCATATGCCTGCTCTCACTCCTATCAGCAACGCCAGATGCACGCTGATGAGAGTAGTAGACAGCAGATGCCTGACCGGTGGTAACCTTTTCACTGCCAGTCACAGCTACTGGCTCACATGCTGTCATTTGTGTGACAGCGTGGGAACCGCAGTGCTGTGACCAGTGGTAACATCAGTAAGGATACTGCCGATCAGAGCCGATGTTTCCAGTGCTGACACACAGATGACAGCGTAGGAACCGCTGGTTATTCGGGCCCCTCATTCATTTGAATGGGATCTGGGTTTTATTCGAATAGGGGTATCGTTCTGGTACCCAAACTGAACTTTTTTATAAAGTCCACCCATCCCTACTAATCATTAAAATATAGCTATTTAATTTCTATTTCAAAATAAGTGAAGTGTAAAATAATTTTTGGAGATTTTGGTGATATGGTTGCCAACATCTAGTTGTAATAAAACCTCAATATTATTTTTTGTTATTCCCTTAATATTTCCTGTCTCTGTTGAATCAGAATTCTAAACTGAATGTATTATCATAAAATGACTTAAATAAGTTAAATTGCTTAAATGCAACATTTTTTAGAAAAAATGTTTGTTTGTTAGTTAATTATGTTTAATAAAAAAAGCTTTTAAAAATAAAACTTTTCACATTAGCCACTAGAGCAGTAAAAAATTGGAGATACCGTATGTCTTACATTCTTCCTTCAAGAATTTAATTAACTAGCAGATATAATAAGGTTAAATTCCCACAATCAGTTTTTGTCTTACAGTTCCACTAAAGTGGATGAGATTTATAGAAATCTCGTGCCCACTGTGTATAGTCGTTGTTTAATTTATTATATCCTACCTTTGTTACACTTACACCTTTTTCTCCCCTTCAATATAGGAAATTGAGTCATATGATGTCAAATAAGACAAACAGTCAAATTCATGAACTAAAATATACCCCCCCCCCGAAGTCACCACTTATCAAAACCCTCTTGACAGTCATCATACGCCTATCCTCACTATATTGCTCCACCTTCCCTGCCTTTCTGTGCCGCCTCCCATGCAACTAAAGATGCAGCTGATGACTTATGGAGCTGTTTAAATAAAATCCCTGTTTTTGCTGCTTATAGTAACCAATCACAGTGCAGCTTTCATTTTGTATTCTTCTCAAGAAAAACAAAAGCTGCTCTCTGATTGGCCAATATCGGCAGTATTCTTTACTATTCTAACATAGCCTACACTGCACTATACTAGGTACACTAAAATAGCCGGAGTGCATCTTTAAAAGGAATCTGTCACCAGGGTTTGCTATTTCATCTGAGAGCAGCATAATGTAGGAAAAGAGGCCCTGATCCCAGTGATGCATTACTGAGTTTACTCGATGCAGCAGTTGTGACACAATCAGAATTTTTAAACATACCAAGTAGCTTAGCTCAGAAAGCTAACCTACAGCTTATTGTGTACATTGTCTATTGACAGTGAGCTGCTTATCAGAGGAAGAGTGTGGTCGGACCAGGGCTCACATTAGCTGTAGTCCATAGTAACATAGTAACATAGTAATTAAGGTTGAAGGAAGACTTTAATTCCATCCAGTTCAACCCATATCCTATCCTAACCTGCCCTAACATGTTGATCCAGAGGAAAGCAAAAAAAAAAACCAAGTGGCAAACAGTAAGCTTCACATTGGGGAAAAAAACATTCCTTCCCGACTCCACATACGGCAATCAGACTAGCTCCCTGGATCAACGCAGTATCTCGGAAACTAGTGAATATAGCCTGTAATATTATACTTTTCAAGAAAGGCATCCAGTCCCTCTTAAATTTTAGTAAGGAATCACTCATTACAACATTAGACGGCAGAGAGTTCCATAGTCTCACTGCTCTTACAGTAAAGAATCTGCGTCTGTGATTATGGCTAAACCTTCTTTCCTCCAGACGTAGAGGATGCCCCCTTGTCCCCGTCACAGGTCTAAGAGTAAAAAGATCATTAGAAAGGTCTTTGTACTGTCCCCTCATATATTTATACATTGTAATAAGATCACCCCTAAGCCTTCGTTTTTCCAAACTAAATAACCCTAAGTGTAATAACCTGTCTTGGTATTGCAGACCCCCCAGATCTCTAATAACCTTGATCGCTCTTATCTGCACCCCTCCAGTTCAGCTATGTCTTTCTTATACACCGGAGACCAGAACTGCACACAGTATTCTAAGTGTGGTCGCACCAGTGACTTGTATAGAGGTAAAATCATGTTCTCCTCATGAGCATCTATGCCTCTTTTAATGCATCCCATTATTTTATTTGCCTTGGCAGCAGCTGCCTGACATTGGCCACTAAATGTGAGTTTGTCGTCCACCCATCACCCAGGTCTTTTTCAGTGACAATTTTGCCCAGTGTTTTACAATTAAGCACATAATTATACATCTTGTTTGTGCAGTGATAATGTCCCGGTGATAAAACATTCATTGTATGGAAACAACAATACACAGCCTAATAAGTAACACATCCCTGAAATCTGTGTCCCAGTCCTTACATAAGGCTGTCCTCTGATTACACAGCAAAAACTTTCTGATAGATTCCGTTTAAGTACAAAATTCACTATATTTTTAATTAAACAATGAAAACTGTGAGATTCAACGCAGTTTAGTACAATCTCTTCTAACAATCAACACTAAAAATATCAGGTACAATGTAATCAGTATAGTTTCCATCAATCAGCCCTTCTCAGTTGAAATGCACAAACCAGCAGGGAACTTTGATGCCGTTCTTGTGGTCTTTTCGGTAGTCTTTTTGTACTCCTCTAAAAGTGATACACATTAATATTAAATCAATATACATAATAATGTCAGCAATAATGGTGAAGAAAAAAATATATATATATGAAAATAGACATTTACTATTTATTTATAGTTAAACGGAAACTGTAATTTCAATAAACTTAGACTCTTCTTGTGCAAAATTGCACAGTATTTTATTTACCCGAGATTACACTTGCATCCCAAAAAAATAATTACAAAGTGCCAGCCATCAAAGTTTTTTCTTTGCTTCTACATATCTTATTGTCTTCCTTATTTTTCTTTATCAACAGAGATACTGAGACTGATTACAGGCTGTGTGTGGGGGGGGGCTTTATTCATAGTAGTGTTTTTATGTAAAATTCTGAGCCCCTTTCCTTATTTGAAAAGTTTTCCCATACAGGAGCCCTGCAGGCATGTGTCAGTGCATCTAGATTGCGCTCAGTGGCAAAAACAAGATAATCTTCTGGTTCTGATACCGTTTAATGGGTAACAAAAATAAAATAAATGATGTTACAAAGCAATCTTTCGAGACTTCTTCAGCCTCTTCCTCAGGCATGGTTTTTCTGGACTATTTGCAGTGCACCACATTATATCACACTACCAGGAAGCAGAGGTTAATTACCTGCACCCTGGGTCATGAACGTTCACTTTTTTGTCACGGTCATGGCGAAGTGGCAACTCCCATCACATATGAAAGATACCTGTTTCAAAGCCATCTGCAGCAGCAGTTTGCAGAAATTTTGGTTTTAGTAATATGTAAAATAGGTGTGCAAATGCACAAGTGCATGTATCAGTGCACTTCTAGTCTGTGGCACCTCTCAGCCTTTCTTGACCTGGTGTTGATCTCCACTTCTTGATTGACTGCAGAGACAGAAGTGATGCTGTATAAGCTCACATTTGCTTTCCACTGTCAGCTAAGAAGCAGATGGCGGCACTAGCGCACTTGCAGACCTAATTTGCATATCAATACATGATGAATTTAGGTGATATGGATGATGCTGGAATTAGGTATCTTTCATCACGCTTTTCATTGCCCTATCCAACACCACCACCACCATTGCTTGTGCACAGGGAGTGTTCATTTGAAGACCATGGACTGAAGAGACATCATTGTTGAGCGTCTCAAGTCCAGTCAGAGATTTACCAGCAGATCTGGATCAACTGATTGCCTACTTAGGTTGTGTTTAACTGTAAATATTACTTACCTAGTCACTTTCAGCAACTTGTCCTTCACCTTCATTTTTGCATCCGGTTTCTCCGGATTATTAGTTTCATGAATGTTGTAAATTTCATAATTGATTCCATGAAAAAATTGTCCTTAAAAAGTTAAACATTGAAAGTTGGTTTACTGAATACAAAAATGAGAAAACATGTGTTTAAGGTTGGACGAATGCAGAAACTTTGGATATGTGAGCACGATCCTGCCCTTGTTTAGCCCCAGGGTTGAAAGTTTGTTCAAGTTATCACATCCTAATCAGATTTTTGGCAAAAATGCTAAATTGCAACATCAGAGTGATTTCAAAGCATTAGGCAAAAATAAGGTTAGATGAAAAATAAAAGTAATTTAGTTGGACAAAAGAAAAGGTTATCATAGATAATATATCAATATTACTTCTAGTCAGTTACTCCAGGTATGTGCTATGTGTCTGAGTCCAATATTAGTACAGAATACCAGGGCTGACATTATTTATGCGATATTGCATGACTGACCCTATGTTTAGTTAGTTAACTTAGCAGCAATATACAGGACTAAACCAGAGCATATATCATTCCATTGTGTGGACACAATGGTGTAATACATATGAGGGCACAGCCAGACGGACATATAAATCCAAACAAGATCAGAACGCATTCACGGATTGGCTCTTCCAACCCATGCATGACAGCTGTCTACATTGCTATGCTGTCATGCTCAAGTCGAGAAACTCGCTGGTCAGTCCAAACATTATGAACCAAATAAAAAGAAAACAGGCAGGTTGTTGCTAACTACCTGCCAGTTTTAACTCGTGGCTAGCTCAGGGCGGTCACTGACAGCTCCTACCAGTGATTTAGCTGCCCAACGTCAAGAGAGGAGATCTTCTGCACTGCCCTATCAAGGGGCGTGACTGCCAATGTCATGCTGATTGACAGCCAACTCCCTCCAGTTAGGCAGTGGGGAGCTGACTGTCAATCAGCATGACATCAGCATTAACACCCCATCAGCCGAGCAGAGAAGAAGAGGAGCCGTTGTTCAGTCCATGTGACATCAGCGGAAATTGTAGAATCAATGCCAAGAGCGACTGCTCTGTGCCAGCAAAACAGGCAGGTAGGTAGGCATTTTGGCAATGATTTTTACAGTTCATATCTGATGCATAATAATAACCCAAGCTACTAGGATTTTCAAATGCCCAGAAATCTTTAGATGCAAAAGGATTAAACAGTGATGTGTTGAGTGAAAGCCAGATATACTTTTGTCCTGTTCAAATGAAGCAACACAATAATAAGTTCTGAGAGTTACAGCATATATAATACAGGAACCAAGTTTACCTAGCAGTCCTTGGACTCCTTCAGTAAATGTATGTTCATCCACTGTGTAAAAACCTAAGAAATCCCTGTGTAGAGGATGACCATTCCACACTTTATGCAGAATAATGATAAATGTTGCTCCTTCTCCGAATGAAAAGGTTATATTACTTCTTTTGTTGACTTCCAGATTAAACCTGTGAGAGTATAAATGCAGAAATATTTATTTGGATTCTTTACTATACAGTAGATAACCGATTCACAAAAAAAGGTAAATAGGTACAAGTAAATCATAAATGCTACAAGAAAAAAGTACCATTATTATTTATGAATCTTTTTTAAAACATATATTCCATCATATAAAAACACATATGGGATCATGTAATCAATAAATAATTCATAAATAGACATAAGGGCATAATAGTGAATATAATCAAAGGATATATATATTTTCATGGAAGTGCATATGCATGAGTATATTTCTTAACAGGATTATATATGAAATGAAACATGATCAGTGATGTAATAAATAGTTACCCCAACCTACACTAAATATGGCTGTGCCCTGATGGGGGTTTTGAACACTACTTTCTCAGGGGGACAAGATTCTTTACAATGTGCGCTGATTTTCAACCTTCTCAATTTATATATATTATATTTCCAAAGGTCATCTGATATGTATGAAAAATTTCTATTTTTTTATACATAAAATAGTTCATTCTTGTTTTGACTTGCGCTGGGAAAAAGGATGCAATAAGTCATCCCAAGACACCTCAGATATAAGTTCACACACATTCTGAGCAGGCTGACCATTCCCTGGGGTAGTTTACTTCTCAGTTCATAATCGTAAAGTATAGTACAGTATTACAAGTTTCTTACCCGTCCTTGTTTATAGAGCTTGTTTTCTGCCATGTGAACTTTTTCTTTTTGTTTTGGTTTAGGACAGCGACTTTCTCAGTGGATACCTCAATTCTTATCTGCATTTCTCTGTTAACTATCCCAATTCTTCCTAAATATGTTTCATTTGTTGCAAACTTGGGGTTTGTTTTCTTGTCTCCAATAAGTTCCCGTTGACTAAAATACCTAAAGAAAGCAATGGCCGGCATCAGGATCATTCTGAACAAATGATACAAGTGTTGTTAATTAGATGTTAGTAAAGTGTAGTACAATGGTAGTCGACCTGCCACAACATACAGAACCCTGATGTGACTCCTGACTGCATCGGAGAGGCTTGCATTGCATACAACGTCTTGCTTTCTATGTCAGAAAAAGAGAGAAGATTGCATATTCACTGTCACTGTCATACACAATTTCTGAGAGATCCAGATGTTGGGTCCTGGATTGGTCAGAGTCCCTGGGTCACCATTAGGGCAAAACAACCAGTACTACTCTAATGGGTCCTGCTCTTCTTTCTAAAACATAGGGTGCAGCCATCATTTTTCTGCTTTACATTGCATATAAACGCCCTTAAAGATAAATCTGTTTGTAGGACCAACCCTCCTAAGCCGTCTACATGGGTATGCAGGTCAAAGAAAGCTGAATAAAATGATTTCTTGATGTCTGTGATCCAATGTCTTATTCCTGAGAAATCCACATTTTTCAGAATGTGTAAATGGACTGTTCAGATCTATGGGCCGGACACAGATCTCCCTGAAAATCTGCCTCCAGAGCTTATTTTAGATTAAAGAGGGAGATCAGTGTGAGACATGTAATGACTGACAGTCTGCTCTGTTGAACTCACATTAGTAAAAAAAAAATAAGCTTTGGAGGCAGATTCTTAAGTAGATCTATGTCCAACCCATAGATCCTAACAGCTCATTTACATAATAAGAAAAAAATGCTTTTTTTCAGGAATAAGACATCAGATCGTAGATATCAAGGTATCATTTTATAGAACTTCCTATTTCCTACATGTCCATATAGACTGTTCTGAGGCTTGATCCTACTGACAGATTCCCTTTAAAATCTGCTGTGCCTCCAAAGCTAGTGAAAGGGAATTTGTCATCAAGTTTTTGCTACCTAATATCAGCATATCATGGCAGAGAGACCCTGATTCCAGCTATGTGTCCTTTACTGGGCTGTTTTCTTTAGTTTTTATAAAATCATTGCTTTATTAGAGGGAGATAATCACTCGAGGACTACTTGTCGTGTTGCTAGGTAGTTCTACCACATCCTTACCACAGATTGACAGCTTTCTGCCTATGCACAGTGAGCACAGAAAGCTGAAAATCAGTTGTGGGGGCGGGGTTATACAGAGCTCAGCATTCAGAGAACAGATAGATCTGCAGCAGATAAAACAGTTTTTAATCAATGCTGCAGTACCAGGTAAAGTAAGTGATACATCACTGGAATCGAGGTCTCTGATTCTTCATCATGCTGCTCTCAGATTACATAGAAAAATCTGGTGACATTCCCTTTAAATATGCAAATAACCTCTTCAAAGAGGAAGAGGGCTGGATTGCCACATCCAATAAGTGGCACTAGAGCACCAGTCCTCTTCTTCTCTGAAGAGGCTCTTTGCATATTTAAATTGCTATAGGAGCATCGTTTGGCCTAGAAGTCTCCTTACACTGACTCGACGCACTTAAGGTTAAACTTTACCCCTTAGTCCTCTCGTGCTATGTAGTAGTCTTTCTGCAGCATAGAAGGAGGGAAGTTTATATGTAGATGGGATTTTGAAAATCCCCATCCACATGTATTGAATGACGTTTAGGTTCTCAGAGTGGGAAAAAGTTGAAAAAAAGGGAAAGTATGTTCTAAATTGCATGAAGTTTTATTTTTACCGAAAAGTATTATTACATTCTGCTGTTCTGTAATATGACCCACACTGCTATCATCACATGGAAATGTATTAAATGTTTAAAGCGGAAAGTTCCACAACATACCTAGTTGCTTATCCTTGATAAGATTCAGGATCACACCCGGATTCTCCTGAATATTGAAGCATACTGAGTCATTCTTCTCAGGAACATTTATCACAAAATGTGGGTCAGATTCCACTGTAAATAGAGATAATACATTCTTATCCAGTATTTACTGTATATACAGTAGCATATATTATAAATGAACACAATACAAAAACAGTATGGTTAAGGCAAATTAATGATTGATGTACATTACTAGTCAAAAGTTTGGACACACCTGTTCACGCAATGGTTTTCCTTGCTCTTATTAGAATGTGGATATAATAGATTCAGTCTGAAGGCAGCAAAATCATGGAGGTACACATATTGAAACAAATAGTAAAGAAACATGAGTGAAACAAACAATCTTTAGATTCTTCAAAGTGCACGCCCTTTAAAACAGCTTTACGCATCCTTGGCATTCTCTCAATCAGCTTCTTCATGGATCACCGGCAATGCCTTCCAATGCACAGATATGCATCATCAAGAGTTCATTTGTGGAATCACCGACCTTCAGAGAGTGTTTGCGACCATAAGTTGTGTTTTAAGAGGCAGTGTTGGTATATATTTCCAGACAGTGGTGAGCCCTATTCCACAACCGTTCTAAGCCAAAATATGTCAAAATCCACTCAACTAAGCGAAGGAAAATGACAGTCCAACATTACTTTAAGACATGACGGACAGTCATTTTGGAAAATTGTTAGAACCTTGAAGGTATCCTCAAGTGTTCAAAATGAAAACCATCAATTGCTATGATGTAACTGGCTCTTATGAGGAAAGTAAGACCAAGAATTACCTTACCTATGCTGCAGAGGATAAGTTGTTAACAGCCTCAGAAAATGCAAATTGGCAACATTTTAGATAACAACCTTCAGAAATGATGCACAGACATTAAGTAGCAGATATAAATCAACATCAACTGTCCAGAGGAAACTGTGAGTATCAGACCTTTATGGTTGAATTTCTGCGAAACAAGGAAAGAGATTAAAAAAAAGAAAAAGAAGCCACTATTGACAACCGCAAGCAAGTAGAAGAGACTTGTTTGGGCCAAGCAATACAAGTTCTGGATATTAGATCGAAGGAAATCTATAATGTAGTCTGATGAGTCAAAGTTAGAGATTTTAGGACCAACCACCATGTCTGCTTGAGATGCAAAAAAAGTGAACAGACTATTTCTACATCTGTGGTGTCCACTGGGAACCATGGATGGGTAGGTGTGATGGTGTGAGGGTGCTTTGGTTTTGACGCTGTTGGTGATTTATTCCAAATTTCAAGAACACTTACTCAGCATACCTAAAACTGCATTCTTCAACAACATTGAACTAAATTTGATGTGAACTTATTGGGACCATCATTTGTTTTGAACAGGACAATAAATGACACATTGCTCCATACTATGTGAGGGAAGGGATGGAGGCTGCACCAGATGACATGGCCAATCACCTGACCTCGACCCAATTGAGATGTTTGGTATAAGTTAGACCACACAGTTAAGGGAAAGCAACCAACAAATGCTCAACACCTCTGTGAACTCCTTAAAGACTGATGGAAAGCCATTCCAGGTGACCACCTGATAATGTTGCATGAGAGACCTAGCGGTGTAATGTTGTCATGTGAGTAAAAGGGGCATACTTTGAGGAATCTAAAGTTTTTATACATTCTGGGTTGTTTCTTTACTCTCAGTTTCTACAGTGGGTACGGAAAGTATTCAGACCCCTTTAAATTTTTCACTCTTTGCTTCATTGCAGCCATTTGATAAATTCAAAAAAGTTATTTTTTTTCTCATTAATGTACACTCTGCACCCCATCTTGACTGAAAAAAACAGAAATGTAGAAATTTTTGCAAATTTATTAATAAGAAAAACTGAAATATCACAGTCATAAGTATTCAGACCCTTTGCTCAGTATTGAGTAGAAGCACCCTTTTGAGCTAGTACAGCCATGAGTATTCTTGAGAATGATGCAACAAGTTTTTCACACCTGGATTTGGGGATCCTCTGCCATTCTTCCTTGCAGATCCTCTCCAGTTCTGTCAGGTTGGATGGTGAACATTGGTGAACAGCCATTTTCAGGTCTCTCCAGAGATGCTCAATTGGGCTTAGGTCAGGGCTCTGGCTGGGCCAGTCAAGAACGGTCACAGAGTTGTTCTAAAGCCACTCCTTTGTTATTTTAGCTGTGTGCTTAGGGCCATTGTCTTGTTGGAAGGTGAACCTTCGGTCAAGTCTGAGGTCCAGAACACTCTAGGAGAGGTTTTCATCCAGGATATCTCTGTACTTAGCCATATTCATGTTTCCTTCAATTGCAACCAGTCGTCCTGTCCCTGCAGCTGACAAACACCCCGTATAGCATGATGCTGCCACCACCATGTTTCACTGTTGGGATTGTATTGGGCAGAGAGACAATTACCTTTCACAACTAGTTCAGGACCCAACAAGAGGGGGGGCACTGCTAGACCTAATATTATCCAACAGGCCAGACCGCATATCAAATATAAGGGTTGGGGGTCACTTGGGTAATAGTGATCACAAAATAATAAGCTTTCATGTATCCTTTAATAAGATGTGTAGTCGAGGGGTTACAAGGACACTAAACTTCAGGAAGGCAAATTTCCAACGGATGAGAGATGATCTTGGTGCAATAAACTGGGACGATATCCTGAGACATAAAAATACACAAAGAAAATGGGAGACGTTTATTAGTATCCTGAATAGGACCTGTGCACAGTATATACCCTATGGGAATAAACATGCTAGAATTAGGAGGAAACCACTATGGCTAAATAGAGCTGTAAGGGGCGCAATAAGGGACAAAAAGAAAGCGTTTAGGGAATTAAAGCAAGTAGGTAGTGAAGAGGCATTAAATAAATACAGAAGACTGAATAAATTCTGTAAAAAGCAAATCAAGACAGCAAAGATTGAGGCAGAGAGACTCATTGCCAGAGAAAGTAAAAATAATCCCAAAATATTCTTTAACTACATAAATAGCAAGAAACTAAAAAATGATAGTGTTGGTCCCTTAAAAATAGTCTGGGTGAAATGGTGGATGAGGATGAGGAAAAAGCCAATATGCTAAATGACTTTTTTTCAACTGTATTTACACAAGAAAATCCCATGACAGATAACATGATCAGTGATAAAAAAATTTCTCCATTAAATGTCACTGTTAACCCAGCAGGAAGTACGGCGGCGTCTAAAATCACTAAAGTTGACAAATCCCCGGGCCCGGATGGGATACACCCCCGAGTACTGCAGGAATTAAGTACAGTTATAGATAGACCTTTATTTTTAATCTTTAAAGATTCCATAATAACGGGGTCTGTACCACAGGACTGGCGTATAGCAAATGTGGTGCCAATATTCAAAAAGGGGGCAAAAACTGAACCTGGAAATTATAGGCCAGTGAGCTTAACATCTACTGTGGGTAAAATCCTGGAGGGTTTTTTAAGGGATACTATATTGGAGTATCTGAAGCTGAATAACCTCATGACACAGTATCAGCATGGGTTTACGAGGGACCGTTCTTGTCAGACTAATCTGATAAGCTTTTATGAAGGGGTAAGTTCAGGACTGGACCAAGGGAATGCAGTGGACGTGGTGTTCATGGACTTCTCAAAAGCTTTTGATACAGTGCCACACAAAAGGTTGATACATAAAATGAGAACAATGGGGATAGGGGAAAATATGTGTAAGTGGGTTAAGAACTGGCTCATGGATAGGAAACAAAGGGTGGTTATTAATGGAGCACACTCGGACTGGGTCACGGTTAGCAGTGGGGTACCACAGGGGTCAGTATCGGGGCCGCTTCTCTTTAACATATTTATTAATGACCTTGTAGGGGGCATACAGAGTAGTATTTCAATATTTGCAGATGACACTAAACTCTGCAGGGTAATAAATACAGAGGAGGATAATTTTATATTACAGGAGGATTTATGTAAACTAGAAGCTTGGGCTGATAAATGGCAAATGAGCTTTAATGGGGATAAATGTAAGGTCATGCACTTGGGTAGAACAAATAAGATGTATAATTATGTGCTTAATTGTAAAACACTGGGCAAAACTGTCACTGAAAAAGACTTGGGTGTATGGGTGGACGACAAACTCACATTTAGTGGCCAATGTCAGGCAGCTGCTGCCAAGGCAAATAAAATAATGGGATGCATTAGACGAGGCATAGATGCTCATGAGGAGAACATAATTTTACCTCTATACAAGTCACTGGTGCGACCACACTTAGAATACTGTGTGCAGTTCTGGTCTCCGGTGTATAAGAAAGACATAGCTGAACTGGAGCGGGTGCAGAGAAGAGCGACCAAGGTTATTAGAGAACTGGGGGGTCTGCAATACCAAGACAGGTTATTACACTTGGGGTTATTTAGTTTGGAAAAACGAAGGCTTAAGGGTGATCTTATTACAATGTACAAATATATGAGGGGACAGTACAAAGACCTTTCTAATGATCTTTTTACTCTTAGACCTGTGACGGGGACGAGGGGGCATCCTCTACGTCTGGAGGAAAGAAGGTTTAGCCATAATCACAGATGCAGATTCTTTACTGTAAGAGCAGTGAGACTATGGAACTCTCTGCCGTCTAATGTTGTAATGAGTGATTCCTTACTAAAATTTAAGAGGGGACTGGATGCCTTTCTTGAAAAGTATAATATTACAGGGTATATTCACTAGTTTCCTAGATACTGCGTTGATCCAGGGAGCTAGTCTGATTGCCGTATGTGGAGTCGGGAAGGAATTTTTTTCCCCAATGTGAAGCTTACTGTTTGCCACTTGGGTTTTTTTTGCCTTCCTCTGGATCAACATGTTAGGGCAGGTTAGGATAGGATATGGGTTGAACTAGATGGACTTAAAGTCTTCCTTCAACCTTAATAACTATGTTACTATGTTACTATGTAGGTGATGAGCAGTGCCTGGTTATCTACACCAACACAGCTTATAATTATCACCAAAAAGTTCTATCTTCGTCTCATCAGACCAGAGAATCTTATTTCTTATAGTCTGGGAGTCCTTCATGTGATTTTTAGCAAACTCTATGCGGGCTTTCAAATGTCTGGCACTGAGGAGAGGCTTCTGTCGGGCCACTCTGCCATAAAGGCCTGACTAGTGGAGGGCTACATTGATAGTTGACTTTGTGGAACTTTCTCCCATCTCCCTACTGCATCTGTGGAGCTCAGCCACAATGATCTTGGGGTTCCTCTTTACCTCTATCACCAAAGTACTTCTCCCACGATTGATCAGTTTGGCTGAACGACCAGGTCTAGGAAGACTTCAGTTGGTCCCAAACTTCTTCCATTTAAGGAGTATGGAGGCCATTGTGCTCTTATGAGATTTGAGTACTGCAGAAATTCTTTTGTAACCTTGGCCAGATCTGTGCCTCGCCACAATTGTCTCTGAGTTCCTTGGCCAGTTCCTTTGACCTCATGATTCTCATTTGGTCTGACATGCATTGTGAGCTGTGAGGTCTTATATAGACAGGTGTGTGCCTTTCCAAATCAAGTCCTATCAGTTTAATTCAAATTCTTTCAAATTTGAGGAGTCTTCCATCTCCCCTATATTCCACTGGCCCTGAGCTAGGCTATCTCCCATATGGGCGCCCCATCCCTCAGGACTGGCATCAGTGATAATTACTCTGGATGGTTTTATTACCCACAGAACCCCCGCTGGAAAGCTGTTTCTTATCCACCCACCAGGACAGGGAATCTATTAGTTCTGCCGATAGAGTTACTACTCCCGCTAAATACCCTTGCAAGCATTCTTCCACATAGAGGATCTCATGCTGCAAGCACTGGGTATGATATTGGGCCCATTGTACTGCTGGGATGCATGAGGTAAGGGACCCAAGGAGGGACATGGCCTCTCTTAATGACATTCGAGGGTTATCCATCGCTGATCTGACTTTTGACATTATGGTCACCTTTTTTTGACACTGGTAGAAGACACCTCTGAGCCACTGAATCCAGGTGAAGTGCCAGAAAAGACTGAATGGTTCTTGGAACCAGTCTGGACTTTTTGACGTTGATAATCATCCTAACTCATGCAAGGACGAAATTATGTCAGAAAGGCGACTTTCACCCTGGGAGGCAGAATTTCCTACCACCAGGAAATCATCTAGGTATGGTATGATCAATGTATCTTGCTGCCTTATATAAGCCATAACCTCTAACATCACCTTTGTGAACACTCGAGGAGCCATAGAAAGACCGAACGGCATTGCTGCGAACTGAAAATGGCGGATCTGGCTTGCCAGGATAACTGCCACTCTGAGATACTGTTGATGCTCGAAGTGTATGGGAAGATGGTAATATGCATTCTTGAGCTCCAATCCGGCCATCATGCATCTAGGAAATAAAAGTTTGATAATGGATCTGATTGATTCCATTTTGAATGTATGATTACAAAGGAAGGTGTTCAATTTCTTAAGATTTATAATAGTTCTTAATGAGCCATCCGGTTTAGAGACCAAGAATAAAGGGGAATAAAATCCTTTTCCTTCTCGACTCTCCGGAACTTCTACTAGGACCCTTTTAGACAATAAGGTCAAAATTTCCAATTCCAGTGCTTCTTGCTGCGCCGGAGATTTAAGAGATGTTATTATAAATGAATCCTGAGGGATCTGAGCAAATTCCAGCTCTAATCCGAACCTTATTAGGTTCAGGATCCATCGACTTGATGTTATGTCCTTCCATTTCTGGAAGAAATATTTTAATCTGCCTCCTACTGGAGGATCAGGCTTATTGGAACTTTCTACGCTTTGCAGCTGAGGATCCACTAAACAAGGCACATTTCTGTTTAGCTTCCTTTGTTTCCCAGTGGTCTTTCTGGCTTTCATACGGCCCTCTCCTACTGAACAAGCGTTTCCTAAATGCTCTCCTGTAGAAGGGAAGATACTGATTAGGGAACCCCTTCTTTCTCTCTCCCGCCTTGGTATGTCGTCAAGTACATTACATAGTAACATAGTAACATAGTTATTAAGGTTGAAGGAAGACTTTAAGTCCATCTAGTTCAACCCATATCCTATCCTAACCTGCCCTAACATGTTGATCCAGAGGAAGGCAAAAAAAACCAAAGTGGCAAACAGTAAGCTTCACATTGGGGAAAAAAAATCCTTCCCGACTCCACATACGGCAATCAGACTAGCTCCCTGGATCAACGCTGTATCTAGGAAACTAGTGAATATAGCCTGTAATATTATACTTTTCAAGAAAGGCATCCAGTCCCTTCTTAAATTTTAGTAGGGAATCACTCATTACAACATTAGACGGCAGAGAGTTCCATAGTCTCACTGCTCTTACAGTAAAGAATCTGCGTCTGTGATTATGGCTAAACCTTCTTTCCTCCAGACGTAGAGGATGCCCCCTTGTCCCCGTCACAGGTCTAAGAGTAAAAAGATCATTAGAAAGGTCTTTGTACTGTCCCCTTATATATTTATACATTGTAATAAGATCACCCCTAAGCCTTCGTTTTTCCAAACTAAATAACCCCAAGTGTAATAACCTGTCTTGGTATTGCAGACCCCCCAGTTCTCTAATAACCTTGGTCGCTCTTCTCTGCACCCGCTCCAGTTCAGCTATGTCTTTCTTATACCCCGGAGACCAGAACTGCAAACAGTATTCTAAGTGTGGTCGCACCAGTGACTTGTATAGAGGTAAAATTATGTTCTCCTCATGAGCATCTATGCCTCTTTTAATGCATCCCATTATTTTATTTGCCTTGGCAGCAGCTGTCTGACATTGGCCACTAAATGTGAGTTTGTCGTCCACCCATACCCCCAGGTCTTTTTCAGTGACAGTTTTGCCCAGTGTTTTACAATTAAGCACATAATTATACATCTTATTTGTTCTACCCAAGTGCATGACCTTACATTTATCCCCATTAAAGCTCATTTGCCATTTATCAGCCCAAGCTTCTAGTTTACATAAATCCTCCTGTAATATAAAATTATCCTCCTCTGTATTTATTACCCTGCAGAGTTTAGTGTCATCTGCAAATATTGAAATACTACTCTGTATGCCCCCTACAAGGTCATTAATAAATATGTTAAAGAGAAGTGGCCCCAATACTGACCCCTGTGGTACCCCACTGCTAACCGTGACCCAGTCCGAGTGTGCTCCATTAATAACCACCCTTTGTTTCCTATCCATGAGCCAGTTCTTAACCCACTTACACATATTTTCCCCTATCCCCATTGTTCTCATTTTATGTATCAACCTTTGTGTGGCACTGTATCAAAAGCTTTTGAGAAGTCCATGAACACCACGTCCACTGCATTCCCTTGGTCCAGTCCTGAACTTACCCCTTCATAAAAGCTTACCAGATTAGTCTGACAAGAACGGTCCCTCGTAAACCCATGCTGATACTGTGTCATGAGGTTATTCAGCTTCAGATACTCCAATATAGTATCCCTTAAAAAACCCTCCAGGATTTTACCCACAGTAGATGTTAAGCTCACTGGCCTATAATTTCCAGGTTCAGTTTTTGCCCCCTTTTTGAATATTGGCACCACATTTGCTATACGCCAGTCCTGTGGTACAGACCCAGTTATTATAGAATCTTTAAAGATTAAAAAATAATGGTCTATCTATAACTGTACTTAATTCCTGCAGTACTCGGGGGTGTATCCCATCCGGGCCCGGGGATTTGTCAACTTTAGTGATTTTTAGACGCCGCCGTACTTCCTGCTGGGTTAAGCAGGTGACATTTAATGGAGAAATTTTTTTATCTCTGATCATGTTATCTGTCATGGGATTTTCTTGTGTAAATACAGTTGAAAAAAAGTCATTTAGCATATTGGCTTTTTCCTCATCCTCATCCACCATTTCACCCAGACTATTTTTAAGGGGACCAACACTATCATTTTTTAGCTTCTTGCTATTTATGTAGTTAAAGAATATTTTGGGATTATTTTTACTTTCTCTGGCAATGAGTCTCTCTGCCTCAATCTTTGCTGTCTTGATTTGCTTTTTACAGAATTTATTCAGTCTTCTGTAATTATTTAATGCCTCATCACTACCTACTTGCTTTAATTCCCTAAACGCTTTCTTTTTGTCCCTTATTGCGCCCCTTACAGCTCTATTTAGCCATAGTGGTTTCCTCCTAATTCTAGCATGTTTATTCCCATAGGGTATATACTGTGCACAGGTCCTATTCAGGATACTAATAAATGTCTCCCATTTTCTTTGTGTATTTTTATGTCTCAGGATATCGTCCCAGTTTATTGCACCAAGATCATCTCTCATCCGTTGGAAATTTGCCTTCCTGAAGTTTAGTGTCCTTGTAACCCCTCGACTACACATCTTATTAAAGGATACATGAAAGCTTATTATTTTGTGATCACTATTACCCAAGTGACCCCCAACCCTTATATTTGATATGCGGTCTGGCCTGTTGGATAATATTAGGTCTAGCAGTGCCCCCCCTCTTGTTGGGTCCTGAACTAGTTGTGAAAGGTAATTGTCTCTCATAGTTGCCAAAAACTTATTACCTTTACTGGAACTACAGGTTTCTGTTCCCCAATGTATTTCAGGGTAGTTGAAGTCCCCCATAATAATGACTTCTCCTTGAGTTGCTGCTTCATCTATTTGCTTTACGAGGATATTCCCTGTGGCTTCCATTATTTTAGGAGACTTATAACAAACCCCTATCAGTAATTTATTATTTTTCCCCCCTCCCCCAATCTCCACCCACAGAGACTCTACATCTTCATTAGATTCACAGATATCACGCAGGATGGGTTTTAACCCCTCTCTGACATTAGACGTACTATCCCGTCCATAAAACCCGTGCCATTCTGACCATGGACGGGATAGTACGTCATGCCCTTTAATGCGACATCGCGACTTAAGTAGCGGTGATCGCATTAAAATTCCGACGCCAGCTTACCTCTTGGAAGTTGGCGTCGGCATCCCGGGCTGCGTCCTCCCCCCTCAGGCCTCCCGATCGCTGTGATTGGCTGTTGAATTCTGAACAGCCAATCACAGCCTTTCTCACTGTTTCAGCCAATCAGAGCGGCTGAAACAGTGAGATCGCAGGCTAGGATCGAGTACCGATGTACTCGATCCTAGGCCTGGGCCTAGGAAGGTCCAGACCCCCCCCCGGATTGGCGCGATCGCCGATCACATCGATCGCGCCAATCGCAGGGCACAGCTGCGGTATATCCGCGCTGTGCCCTGCCTGTACCTGCCTGGATCGGTGCAGTAATAGCATGAAGGCATTGAAGGAGCTGATTGGCGCGATCGATGTCATCGACGATCGCGCCAATCACAGGGCACAGCAGCGGTGTGACCGCTCTGTGCCCTGCTAGGTGACCTGCCGGTGACCTGCCTAGGAATCGGAGCTGTGAGCTCCGATTACTAGGCCGGTGCCTAGCAACCGGCAATGCAGGGGTCTCCTTTGATTGGTGGGATTGATGTGATCATCGATCCCACCAATGACAGGTCACAGCAGCGATGTGACCGCTCTGTGACCTGTCTGCAAACTGGATCTGACCTGTCTGACCGCACTGCAGGGGTCCTCACACTTGCTGAGGATTCCTGCTGTGCGGTCACACTGCCAGATCTCCTCCTGTGCTGGGCCTTGTGGTGCCACAGTAGCCTGTGACACCACAACTCCTGCTGAAGAGAGAAGAAAGAAGAGAGAAGAAAGAAGAGAGAAGAAAGAAGAGAAAAGAAAGAAAAGACTACAAACGTGAGTTTTTGAGCCCCGATCCCTGCCCGATCCACCCCAATCCCCCCATTCCCCCCTCCCCCCTCCCCTTTCCCCCTCTTTTTACCCCCCCTTTGCGCCGCCGAGCATTGATTGGTGACGCAGTTCACCGATCAACACTTTCGCACCCCCCTCCGTGCGCACATCCAGCAGCCGCAAACTTTGATAAGTGACAGTGGTCACTTATCAGAGCTCGTGCCTGCCGTTTTTTTTTTCACCCCCCCTTTCAGCCACTCCCGTGCGCACATCCAGCAGCCACGGAACTTTGATAAGTGACACCAGTCACTTATCAGAGCTCGTTCCTGCTGTTTTTTGTTTTTTTTCACCAACTTTTCCGCCACTCCCGTGCGCACATCCAGCAGCCACGGAACTTTGATAAGTGACACCAGTCACTTATCAGAGCTCGTTCCTGCTGTTTTTTTTTTGTTTTTTTTCACCAACTTTTCCGCCACTCCCGTGCGCACACCCAGCAGCCACGGAACTTTGATAAGTGACACCAGTCACTTATCAGAGCTCGTTCCTGCTGTTTTTTTTTTTTTTTTCCACCAACTTTTCCGCCACTCCCGTTCGCACACCCAGCAGCCACGGAACTTTGATAAGTGACACCAGTCACTTATCAGAGCTCGTTCCTGCTTTTTTTTTTTGTTTTGTTTTTTTTCACCAACTTTTCCGCCACTCCCGTGCGCACACCCAGCAGCCACGGAACTTTGATAAGTGACACCAGTCACTTATCAGAGCTCGTTCCTGCTGTTTTTTTTTTTTTCCACCAACTTTTCCGCCACTCCCGTACGCACATCCAGCAGCCGCGGAACTTTGATAAGTGACACCAGTCACTTATCAGAGCTCGTTCCTGCTGTTTTTTTTTGTTTTTTTTCACCCCCCTTTCCGCCACTCCCGTGCGCACATCCAGCAGCCGCGGAACTTTGATAAGTGACAGCGGTCACTTATCAGAGCTCGTGCCTGCCAGTTTTTTTTTTTTCACCCCCCTTTCCGCCACTCCCGTGCGCACATCCAGCAGCCGCGGAACTTTGATAAGTGACACCGGTCACTTATCAGAGCTCGTGCCTGCCAGTTTTTTTTTTCACCCCCCTTTCCGTCACTCCCGTGCGCACATCCAGCAGCCACGGAACTTTGATAAGTGACACCGGTCACTTATCAGAGCTCGTGCCTGCTGGTTTAGACTTTTTTTCACAGGCCTTTTTTTTCCCTATTCGCTTTCTTTTCTTTTAGCTTTTTCTTTTCAGCTTAGTTTACACCAATCACTATCCCCCCCCATACACACACACAGTTATAAATAAAGTTCACACAAAGCACCACATTCACAAAAAAAAGTCCCGCTCGTCACGCTCATCCCAACAGCGCTATTCAGTGGAGGAGGCATACGCTTTCCTTGCCTCCGACACTGATAGCGAGGGAGAGGATCCCACATTTCTTTATTTTTCAGATGAAGATTCTTCTTCCTCCTCATCTTCCTCCTCGGGTCCTGCGGAACCGCCACGCAGACGCCCAGGACAGAACATGAGGCAGCGCCCGCCCCTGAAAATGAACCAGCGCACCCCTCTTCGGACCCTGTATGGACCCCGGCCCCCGAAAATTACGAGCCACTGATTCCTGATTTTGTGGCAATCAGGTTTGACTCCACCGGCTTCACAGAAATAGACTTTTTCAAAGTCTTTTTCTCTGAGGATTTAATTAACCTCATGGTGGAGCAAACAAATTTGTACGCTCGGCAATTTTTGGCGCAAAACCCCCGTTCATCATTTTCCAACTGGTCTCCTGTAGACGCAGTTGAAATGATGCAGTTTTGGGGCCTGGTCCTCCATATGGGGATCCTGAAGAAGCCAGAAATTCGGCAATATTGGAGTGTTGATATTTTATACAACACTCCACTGTTCCGAATGGTCATGGCTCGGACGCGTTTTGAGGCCATCCACAAATTCCTGCATTATAATGATAATGCACAGTGTCCCCCACGAGATGACCCCAACTTTGACCGCCTGTTCAAAGTTCGGCCGGTCATCGAACACTTCAACAAAAAGTTTGCTGAAGTGTACGTGCCCCAAAGGGACATCTGCGTGGATGAGTCCTTGGTTCATTTTAAGGGACGGCTCGCATTCCGCCAGTACCTGCCCAGCAAGAGGGCAAGGTACGGAATCAAACTCTACAAGCTGTGTGAGAGTACCTCAGGGTACACACACAGCTTTAGAGTTTACGAAGGAAAGGACACCAGGATTGTACCCCCTGAGTGTCCCCCCGTCCTGGGAGTGAGTGGGAAAATTGTGTGGGATTTGGTGCACCCACTGCTGGATAAAGGTTATCACCTTTACACTGATAACTTTTATTCCAGCATCCCACTCTACAAATCCCTCTCTGCGCGAGGTACCGCAGCCTGCGGTACCGTCCGCAAAAATCAGAGAGGCCTCCCAAAGACGCTACTTGGGCTGATGCTCAGAAAGGGTGAGAGCAGAGCCCAATGTAGCGACCACCTGTTGGTGGTCAAGTACAAGGACAAGAGGGATGTCCTTCTCTTGACCACCATACATGGTGATGGCAGCGCCCTCAGCACTGTACGGGGTACCTCTACACAGGTCCGCAAACCGGACTGTGTACTGGGGTACAATAAATACATGGGGGGTGTTGATCTCTCTGATCAACTCCTCCAACCATACAGTGCTTTGAGAAAGGCCAAGGTGTGGTACAAGAAGCTGTCCGTGCACATCGTCCAAATGGCAATGCTCAACGCTTTCCTGCTGTCACGATGTGCACGCAACAGCGATACGACGTACCTTCAGTTTCAGGAGGTAGTGGTTAAGGCCCTGATGTTTGGCGCTCAGGAAACAGCGGGCCCCAGTACTTCTGGAACTGAAGGTGCTCGTATCATACCAGGTCAGCATTTCCCGGGGGTGGTCCCGCCAACTGGAAGAAAAGGTAAGCCGCAAAAAAGGCGCCGAGTGTGTTACAAAAGGGGAATACGCAAGGACACCACTTACCAATGCGACACCTGCCCCGAAAAACCTGGCCTGTGTATGAAGGATTGTTTCAAATTGTACCACACCTCCATGCACTACTAATTTACTTTACAGGAAAGATTAGTTCCAGAAGGGGGGCACATTTAGAAAAGTTCCTTGGGAGTCTACTTTCCAAAATTATGTCACTTGTGGTTTTTTTTTACTGTTTAGGCACATCAGGGGCTCTGCAAACGGAACATGACGCCCGCAGACCATTCCATCAAAGTCTGCTTCCAAAACGTCACAATTTCCCTTCTGAGCCCCGAATTGTGCCCAAACAGTTTTTTCCCACATATGGGGTACCAGTGTACTCAGGACAAATTGGACAACAACTTTTGGTGTCCAATTTCTCCTCTTAACCTTGGGAAAATAAAAAATTGGGGACTAAAACATCATTTGTGTGAGGTAAAAAGTAGGATTTTTTTTTTTCACACCTGGGCATTATAAACTTTAGTGAAACACTTGGGGGTTCAAAGTGCTCATCACACACCTAGATAAGTTCCTTAGGGGGTCTAGTTTCCAAAATGGGGTCACATGTGGGGGGTTTCCACTGTTTAGGCACATCAGGGGCTCTGCTAACGGAACATGACGCCCGCAGACCATTCCATCAAAGTCTGCATTCCAAAAAGTCACTGCTTCCCTTCCGAGCCCTGCCGTATGCCCAAACAGTGGATCCCCCCAACATATGGGGTATCAGTGTACTCAGGACAAATTGGACAACCACTTTTGGGGTCCAATTTCTCCTCTTACCCTTGGGAAAATAAATAATTGGGGACTAAAACATCACTTTTGTGGAGAAAAAAAAATATTTTTTTTTCACGCCAGGGCATTATAAACGTTAGTGAAACACTTGGGGGTTCAAAGTGCTCACCACACACCTAGATAAGTTCCTTAGGGGGTCTAGTTTCCAAAATGGGGTCACATGTGGGGGGTTTCCACTGTTTAGGCACATCAGGGGCTCTGCTAACGGAACATGACGCCCGCAGACCATTCCATCAAAGTCTGCATTCCAAAACGTCACTGCTTCCCTTCCGAGCCCTGCCGTGTGCCCAAACAGTGGATCCCCCAACATATGGGGTATCAGCGTACTCAGGACAAATTGGACAACCACTTTTGGGGTCCAACTTCTCCTCTTACCCTTGGGAAAATAAAAAATTGGGGACTAAAACATCACTTTTGTGGAAAAAATTTTTTTTATTTTTTTTTCATGCTAGGGCATTATAAACGTTAGTGAAACACTTGGGGGTTCAAAGTGCTCACCACACACCTAGATAAGTTCCTTGGGGGGTCTAGTTTCCAAAATGGGGTCACATGTGGGGGGTTTCCACTGTTTAGGCACATCAGGGGCTCTGCTAACGGAACATGACGCCCGCAGACCATTCCATCAAAGTCTGCATTCCAAAACGTCACTGCTTCCCTTCCGAGCCCTGCCGTGTGCCCAAACAGTGTATCCCCCCAACATATGGGGTATCAGCGTACTCAGGACAAATTGGACAACCACTTTTGGGGTCCAATTTCTCCTCTTACCCTTGGGAAAATAAAAAATTGGGGACTAAAACATCACTTTTGTGGAAAAAAAAAATATATTTTTTTTTTCACGCCAGGGCATTATAAACGTTAGTGAAACACTTGGGGGTTCAAAGTGCTCACCACACACCTAGATAAGTTCCTTGGGGGTCTAGTTTCCAAAATGGGGTCACATGTGGGGGGTTTCCACTGTTTAGGCACATCAGGGGCTCTGCTAACGAAACATGACGCCCGCAGACCATTCCATCAAAGTCTGCATTCCAAAACGTCACTGCTTCCCTTCCGAGCCCTGCCGTGTGCCCAAACAGTGTATCCCCCAACATATGGGGTATCAGCATACTCAGGACAAATTGGACAACCACTTTTGGGGTCCAATTTCTCCTCTTACCCTTGGGAAAATAAAAAATTGGGGACTAAAACATCACTTTTGTGGAAAAAAAATATATATATTTTTTTTCACGCCAGGGCATTATAAACGTTAGTGAAACACTTGGGGGTTCAAAGTGCTCACCACACACCTAGATAAGTTCCTTAGGAGGTCTAGTTTCCAAAATGGGGTCACATGTGGGGGGTTTCCACTGTTTAGGCACATCAGGGGCCCTCCAAACGCGACATGGCGTCCGTTCTCAATTCCAGCCAATTTTGGTTTGGAAAAGTCAAACTGCGCTCCTTCCATTCCGAGCTCTGCCGTGTGCCCAAACAGTGGTTTTCCCTCACATATGGGGTATCAGCGTACTCAGGAGAAATTGCACAACAACTTTATCGGTCCTTTTTCTCCTTTTTCCTTGTGAAAATAAAAAAAATGTTTGTAAAAGATCATTTTTGTGACTAAAAAGTAAAATGTTCATTTTTTCCTTCCACGTTGCTTCAGCTCCTGTGAAGCACCTGAAGGGTTAATAAACTTCTTGAATGTGGTTTTGAGTACCTTGAGGGGTGTAGTTTTTAGAATGGTGTCACTTTTGGGTATTTTCTGCTATATAGACCCCTCAAAGTGACTTCAAATATGAGGTGGTCCCAAAAAAAAATGGCTTTGTAAATTTTGTTGTAAAAATGAGAAATCGCTGGTCAACTTTTAACCCTTATAATTTCCTAACAAAAAAAAATTTTGTTTCCAAAATTGTGCTGATGTAAAGTAGACATGTGGGAAATGTTATTTCTTAACTATTTTGTGTGACATATTTCTCTGTTTTAAGGGAATAAAAATTCAAAGTTTGAAAATTGCAAAATTTTCAAAATTTTTGCCATATTTGTGTTTTTTTCATAAATAAATGCAAGTTATATGGAAGAAATTTTACCACTATTATGAAGTACAATATGTCACGAGAAAACATTCTCAGAATTGCAAAGATCCGTTGAAGCGTTCCAGAGTTATAACCTCATAAAGAGACAGTGGTCAGAATTGTAAAAATTGGCCCGGTCATTAACGTGCAAACCACCCTTGGGGGTGAAGGGGTTAAGGTTGATTTTACATATAAACACACACCCCCACCTTACCGAACAGGAACTCACCCTGGCACGGGATTGCAGAAAGTTTTGTTTTTGACTGTGCGTCCCCTATCCAGCTCTTTAAGCCATAGAGCTCGCCGAGCAGCATGCTTAGGGAATCTGCTGATGCGTCCGCTAGATACGCTGCAGCGCCCCTGATCAACGGGATAGCTGAAAGCAACCTCTCTCTGGACACTTTCTCCTTGATCTGCTGCTCCAGCTGGTCCATCCAGACAAGCATCGACCTTGCTGTGCATGTACTGGATATAGCTGGTTTAAAAGCTCTGGTGCAGGCTTCCCATCATCTTTTAAGCAAGGTCTCTGCTTTACGATCTAGCAGGTGAGACAGGACACCCGCGTCCTCTACTGGCAGGATTGATTGTTTAGATGTGGATGCCACAGCCGCGTCCACCTTAGGGACCTTGGACTAGGTAGATAATTCCTAGTCACTGAAGGGATATCTCCTTTTGGAGGCTGATGGAAGGAACCCCCTCTGGCCCTGTTTGTCCCATTCCTTTTTTACCAGGTTTTTTATAGCCGCAATAACTGGGAAGGTTTTCCTCTTTTTCTGTGCCAGACCCGCGAACATGATGTCTTGTGTTGATCTGGCTTCTTTTGAGTCCGTGTATCCCATAGTATTTCTGACTGACCTTACTAGGTTGTCAATATTGTCAATGGGAAAACACGACCGTCCTCTCTGATCAGATGAACTTGATGATGATGATGAGTCGGAGGGGTTTGAAGATCGGACCTGGACACTTTCAGACTCTGAACTAGAGAAAAGGGCCACCTTTATTCCTATTCCCATCACTTTTCTTAGGACCGCTAGACTGTCCTAAAGCCTGGAGCTTTTGTCTTATCATCATTCTTATATCCGCCGACGCTATAGCAGCCTCCCTCTGCAATCTTTGGTCAACACAATCCTGGCATAACCTTTAGGCTAAGTTCACACGTTGCGGAATTGCCGCGGAAATTTCCGCGGCAATCCCGCACTTCTCCCGCAGGAAATACGCACGTTTTTTTTATGCTGATTCCCGCCAGAATAATAGCGTTTTGCAAGCGTAATTAGCTTGCAGAATGCTAGCGTTTTCCTAGCGATCTGTAGCATCGCTTGGAAAACTGATTGACAGGTTGGTCACACGAGTCACACATAGTGTTTGACACGTGTGACCAACTTTTTACTATTGATGCCGCCTATGCCGCATCAATAGTAAAAAGATCTAATGTAAAAATAATAAAAAAAATAATAAATAATGATATTCTCACCTTCCGGCGGCCCCCGCAGCCTTCCCGCCTCTCAGTGACGCTCCCGGCAACTCCGGTCCCAGGGGTGCTTTGCGACAAATCACACCGATGACGTACATCTCGCGAGACCGCTATGCCATCTGGGTGATTCTCGCAAAGCACTCCTGGGACCGGAAGTTGCCGGGAGCATCGCTGAAGGCGGGAAGGCTGCGGGGGCCGCGGGAAGGCTGCGGGGGCCGCCGGAAGGTGAGAATATCATTATTTTTTATTTTAATTATTGTTTTACCAGGGATATGGTACCCAGGGCCTGGAGGAGAGTCTCCTCTCCTCCAGACCCTGGGTACCACCGCACATGAACCGCTTACATTCCGCAAAATTAATGAACATGTTGCTATTTTTTCCGCGAAGCGTTTTTTTCCGGAAAAAAACGCAACATGTGGCCAAAACATGCGGAATCAATTAACATGTATAGGATGCTTAATGCTTGCGTTTTTATTGCGTTTTTACCGCGGAAAACCGCGGAAAAACCGCGAAAAAAACGCAATTATTCCTGATCGTGTGCACTTAGCCTTAGGGTAGGCATCAGGAAGGGGCTGCGTACACGAGGCACATTCCTTATGCTTAGATTTTTGGGATTTCTTAACCTGAAAAAGGGAGGTATACTGAAAGAAGGGGAATCAGCTTAATAGGTAGAGTCAATTTACACTCACTCAGTGAAGCTTGTGACATGGTACCTGTTCTGGAGGCGGAGGCACAGCATGAGTTTTAGGTAGCTCAGACTTTCTACCTCTTTTACTCTTATCCGTGAAGCCATCTTTCCTGAAGTGTCCACTGCTCCTCCTAGTACTGCTGTGCGCCTGCACATCCACCTTAGGTGGGTGCACCTCATGTTCTCCTAGGAACGACATGTTAGCATACCAGCAGCTCAGTGCAGCTGGATTTTATATTTACTGTGTCTCGACCACGCACCACAATTGTGGGTTTCCAGGGCAATGGGGTACTCAGAGCCGAGCCCGTAGAAGTCGATGGGATTGTCACAGGTAGCGGTGGCTCGGTCTGTGGCCCTGGCGGTCAGGCGTATGTTGGGGGGGTATATTTACAGGGGATATATATATACAGTTCGTGACGCCACCTGTAGTCTCTGGTAATTTGTACCAGCGCTGCTGTAGATCTCTGAGGGGATGGTGAGGCAGCTAGATGTCGGGTCCCCTACAGGTGGGACTCTTCCCTCAGGTCGATGGTTATGATGGGGTAGTGCAGGAATGCAATCAAATAACACAGTCTCACACATCAGCGTCTTTCCATACCTTTACTTCAAGTTGTTCAGGCAGGTCCCAGGGAGGCTGATGGGGTTGATGGAGGATGAGCTTTGAGGCAACGGCTAAGCAAGTTAGGGGCCTCCTTTACTTTCAAATGATGATGAGTACAACCAGCATGAAGCGTAGTTCCCTCTATAATCTCCAGCTTTTCCAAAGCTGTGCTGCCCGGTCAGTTTTGTGGTTGGAGCCTTCTTCTGAGAGAGCTGAGTTCCAATTCCTGTCGTGCACTGACTCAAGGTTCTCACTCTCCCTGACCCCAGTTACGTACTGACTCTTCAGGGGCTGCTTTCCGTTACCTAAGGTCCGGTAAGCCTCTGGGTTTCCTACCACCATGCATGAAGCTATGGTGATGCTTCGGTCTCCAGTGACCGGTAACAATGTGCAGGTATTCTATACCTATGGCACTTTTCTGTTCTCTTCCACTATGCCCTTCGCTTTGCTCAGACTCTCAACAGATGTCTCAGTCCGTCCTCTAGTGGGGCACAGCTCTGACCAGGCTGAGGTGAACTGGCTCACCTGTACTGGCCTCCACTTTCTGAACTGCACAAAGACTGCACTTCCTAACTCCTTCGAGTCACTGACTGAACTGCACTCAGACTACTCAGCACTCCCCTCCACACCCCTGCTGGGTGTGTCCGAAGTGTACGTGATATCATGGAGAGCCCTTAACCGTTGCCTCTCCACTCATCCTCCTGGTATTGTGTACCAGGGCTACACATTCCCCCATGGTAAACGACAGCACTCCCGGGCTGTGAAATACAAAAAGACAATTTTGTTTATGCATTAAACATCAACATTAAACATTAATTCGTCCCATCCGGGAGGTAAGGATGTCTTGAACGTTGCTAACAACACATTGAATATAGAAAAATACGAAATATTAAATAAACATGTTCATAAATAAACGACAATATTCTTGTGAAGGACCCGCACCAAACCTTCAACGTGGGTCCTGGGTGGGCTGCAGGACATCCGAATGCAGACCTCACTCAGTGCCTCACCACACGGGTTTTATGTTCAGAGGTAAGTCAAGGCTTCGTGTGAAACCATTAAAAGGCACCTTAGTGCAACTATTTACAAGATAAGTTCTGGGCTGGCACAGTCCTCAGCCTCTGAGTCCATTATAAGACACCATAAGGAAAAGACACATATATATATACTTTTTACAATATTCACATTAATTTGTTATAATTACTGCTGGTATCGAATGGGTATCTTCCCTTTTGTGATTCGCTCTGATCTACGTGGAGTAGCCTCAGGTACATTAAGTTGTGATCTGTCTGCACTGCGTAACGGCAAACTATAGAACTGCCTCAATCTTTCTATGGATCTGGCAAGCGTACTGATGGCTGGGCGGTGTGAGTCAGCTTCACCAGGGGATCCCATAGTATGGGGCGCTGCTTCTGATGATCCTTCTTGAGATTCCGTAGGTTGAGGTGTTGCTGGAATGGGTAACTCCTGAACGGGCTCAACTGGTACCACGGGCATAACTGGAGGTAGAACTTCCTCTTGTGGCTGATAAAACTGCAACACCGGAACTATTACAGCATCTCCCAGTCGGGGCCAATCCGCAGGAAAATCTCCCAGATCCGTGTGTATGACCTCTTCCTTCCTTTCTTCTTGATTGATGACAGGGTTCTTTTCACAACGCTTTAAGGGTTCTGGACACAATTTCAAATGGTCTCTGGACACAGTGGTTATTGTTCTTCCTCCGTCCTTACTAATGATACAAACTTTTCTGTTGTCATATTTAGAATCTTGTACGACGTAGGGTTCTTGCTCCCACTGGTTATCCAATTTGTGCATCTTCCTTTTTCTTTTTAATACCACTTCTCCAGGCATCAAAGGCTTGGCAGGAGCATTTCTGTTGTAAATATCTTCCTGTTTCTCCCGTGCCTTGTTGAGACTTTCCTCTACACAGATTTGCACTCTTCTGTACTGCTCTTGCCGATTGATGTCCCAGTTCTCAATGGCGTTGTCTGCCTCCGGTTCTACCACTCCAAGTTCTAAATCCATTGGTAGTCTTCCGGGCCTTGCTCTCATAAGATAGGCTGGAGTGCAGTTAGTAGAACTTACAGGTATATGGTTATACAAATCAACCAAATCAGGTAGTAAGTCCGGCCATCGATTTCTGTCTTCCAACGGTATGGATCTCAACAAGTCAAGGACAATATGGTTCATTTTTTCACAAAGACCGTTGGTTTGAGGGTGGTATGGCGTTGTTCTAATTTTCTTGCACCCGTACATGTGACAGAATTCCTTGAATAAATCAGCTTCGAAAGCAGGTCCTTGATCGGTTAATACTTGCTCCGGATACCCATGCGGTCTGCAGAAACTTGCTTGAAAGGTTTTCGCGGCCGTCACTGCGGTCTGATCCTTAACTGGAACAACCACCAGAAATCTGGAGTAATGGTCCACCATGGTCAGGGCGTATGAGTATCCAGATCTACTTGGCGACAGTTTGACATGGTCCAGGGCCACAATCTCCAAGGGACGAGTCGTCCGGATAGGTTGCAGGGGTGCCTTCTGACTACCGTAGTCCTTTCTTCTGAGACCACAGGGTCCACAGTTCCGACACCACCTCTCGATGGAGCTGCGCATCCCTACCCAGTAGAACCGGCATCTCAACAGGGTCTCCAGCTTTCTCCAGCCAAAGTGTCCTGCTTGATCGTGGTATGCTTCCAACACCATTGGGACGTCTGCCTTGGGGACCACGATTTGCCAGACCATCTCATGGGTTCTGGGGTTGACGTATCTCCTGCACAACTTCTCACGGTATAGGAACAACCTGCTTTTCTCGTTCCAGAAGAGCTTGGCTGACATAGGTGCATCTTTTTCCAAAGAGGAGCCTTCCTGTCTTAACAACTCCTTGATGCGGCTGACCACTGGATCACTGTCCTGAGTCTCTTTCCAGCTGTGATGGGGTAAAGGATTTAGTGTTGCAACATACTGCTTTCTGTTGACTCGATGCTCGTGGACTACCCCATTTCGATGGAACGCAGGTAGCTCAATTTCTTCCAGGTCGTCCGATTCTTCTTCCGTATCAGAGTCATGCGGCATTCGGGACAATGTGTCAGCATTAGCATTCTTTCGACCTGCCCGGTACTTGATAGTAAACTGGTAATTGGACAACCGAGCCATCCATCGCTGCTCCATGGCACCCAGCTTGGCGGTTTCCAGGTGCGTTAAGGGGTTGTTATCTGTAAACGCAGTGAACCGATTGCAGGCCAGATAATGCTTAAATCTTTCAGTAATGGCCCAGACCAGCGCCAGAAACTCCAGCTTGAAGCTGCTATAATTTTCCGGATTCCTTTCAGTTGGCCTGAGTTTTCTGCTGGCATATGCGATGACTTTTTCTTGGCCATTCTGCTTCTGACTGAGAACTGCTCCCAACCCTTCATTACTGGCGTCGGTGTACAACAGGAACGGTTGGCTGTAATCAGGATAGGTTAAGATCTCATCACCTGTAAGGATCTCTTTCATCTTTTGGAATGCTTCAGCCTGTTCCTTACCCCAATTAAAGGGAGGGTTTCTGCTCTTTAAGGATTGTCCTACCAGGAGGTCCTGTAAAGGAGCTGCCTTCTTCGTGTAATCTTTCACGAACCTTCTGTAGTAACCCGTTAGTCCCAGGAACTGTCGCACTTCCTTAAGGTTCTTCGGCTCCGGCCACTTCTGGATGGCAGTGACTTTCTCTGGGTCCGGCGCTACTCCTTCCGAACTGACGATGTGCCCCAAGTATTGTACCTTCTGCTTGAGTAGATGGCATTTTGAGGGTTTCAACTTCATCCCGTACCTGGACAGAGACTCAAATACTTCTGCCAGGTGCTTCAGATGGTCCTCATATGTCTTGGAATACACGATGACGTCGTCTAGGTATAGCAGCACGGTTTCAAAATTGAGATGTCCCAGACAATTTTCCATCACTCTATGAAATGTTCCTGGGGCACTGCTGAGCCCAAACGGCATTCTGTCGAACTCACAGAGCCCCATTGGGGTGGTGAAAGCCGTTTTCTCACGATCCTCCTCAGCCACAGCCACTTGCCAGTAACCACTAGTCAGATCAAGGGTAGAAAAGTAGTTAGCCGTTTTCAGAGCAGCTAATGATTCCTCTATGCGTGGTAACGGGTATGCATCCTTGTGTGTTATGCGGTTCACCTGCCTGTAATCCACACACATTCTCATACTACCATCTTTCTTTTTAACCAGAACTAGAGGGGCTGCCCAGGGGCTACAACTATCCCTTATCACCCCGGCTTTCTTCATATCATTCAACATTTCTTTAGCCTTCTGATAATGAGCTGGAGGTATGGGCCTATACCGCTCTTTGATGGGAGGATGACTGCCTGTAGGGATATGATGTTGTACTCCCTTAATTATCCCAAAATCAAGTGGATTCTTGCTAAACACTTGGGCGTACTCTTGCACCACCCGTAATACCCCTTGCTTCTGATGAGCGGGAGTGGTGTCCGTCCCAACATGGAGTTGCTGACACCATTCCGCCACCTGAGTTGCTGGGTCATTGTCCTCCGCTATTTGACAGGAGTCTAAGGACTCAGCCGGGAGAATAGAATTATTATCAACAGCATGTAGTTTAGCAATGGTTGCGTAACGGGGTAAGTTTACCTCATCATCTCCCCAATTGAGAAGCCGTACCGGTACTCTTCCATTCACCACTTCTACTACTCCTCTAGCAGTCATAAGTGTAGGTCTATGTTCTGAATGGTGGGGTTCTACTACAGCTTGGTAATTCTGTCCTCTCAGACCTATGGCTGCCCTGCACCAAATGATCATTTCACTCATTGGGGGTATCACAATAGGATCCGAGTCAGTGACCCGTACATTACCAATTTCGCCGTCTGTAAGCTTCGCTTGCTGCTGACACACCAGGGCCCGGATCTCTCTTTGGATTACTCCTCTCTGCCTTGGTCGGGCAATCTCAGCGAGCTGTTGGAGTAAGAACACAACTTCTCCCAAACAATTACCGATAATGTTAGTACCCAAAATTATATTTAAAACCGTTCTCCTCATTTACAGTCTTTACTACCAGAAGCCCTGGTCTTTCAACTCCTCTCTGCCCACCTTTACATCTACACATTTTGTCCCAAGTACTTCTACAGGAAGACCATTAGAAGCATACACGGTAAAGTCAGAGCTCGGGGGTTTAAGACTGTCCATTGACCAGTACTTAGTATAGAGGGCATCAGGAATTAGGGTCACCTGGGACCCAGTGTCTAACAATGCCGGAACTGCAATACCATCTAAGATGATAGACAGGTAGGGTCGCCCACCCACATACCTGCGGTTCCAGTCTAGGGGGCCTGACGGGTATTCTCCTGGGTGTTGGCCCTCGGACCCAGGTTCTGCCCGTTTAAAGGACACTGTGGAGACAGATGACCTTTCCGGTTGCATCGGTAACAGATGATCTCTCGACGAGGAGGGTGTTGATCAGAGGTCGCTCCTGGGGGTGGCGTTGTCCTCCTCCGGGGGGGCGACGTCTTCTTTCTTCTCCGGTGCATCCACGGGACGTCTTCTGGGCAGTCTGCTAACAAGATCTTCCCTTCTTCCTCTTTCCGCAGTTGCAGGGCACTCATTACAGCAGCCAGATTTTTAGTCAGCTGGCGCACCTCTGAGCGCAGACAATCCAATTCACTAGGAGGGGTCACCTGCGCTTTGGCTTCGGCCACTAACGGGGAAAAGGGGTTTACTGCCGGTTCCAGAGTGACTTCAGCCTGATGATGTTGGGTTGCCACCTCAAGTTTGCCCAGGGGCCGCAGCCCTTTTATTGCCATGTCTTTTAGGGCATCAAAGGTAGCATCCGGATGATCTAAGGACCACCAGTTTACAGTTCTGCGTTCCTCTTGGGATCTCAATCCCTGTATAAATTGTTCTTTCAGCATTTTATTCTCATCAATAGCATTTAAATTATTAACCTGCTTAAGAGCTCTCAGGGCTCCTTGTAGTCGGCAAGCGTAGTCCCGGATGCTGTCACCTGGCTGTTGTGAACAGTGATAGAAGGCCATCCGGAGATCCGTTTCTGTGCGGTCTTCAAATATGGCATGCAGCTTAAGGAAGATCGCAGGTACCGACTCCTGATCAACGGTATCCCAGGTCTCCACTTCCCTCTCAGCAGCGCCAGTTAGCTGCCCTATTAGCACAGCAGCTTTTTGTCTCTCAGGCATGGAGTACATTTCTAGGATGCTGCATAACTTCCGCTTGAAGCCTGCTAATGTGCCTGGCTCACCGCTGTACTGAGGAAGCCATTTCGCCCCAGGCATATATGGGAGCGTTAGTGGCATGATCGGGACTACCGGACTGGGTGCAGGGCCTGCGCCCCCATCTGGCGCTACAATACCAGACGGTGCGGGATTGGGGACTCCGGCTGGGGCCGCACTGTCAGCCGGTTGTTGTGACATCTTAGCGCCCCCTTGGTTAAACGGAGCCTACCGGTTTCAGATGCTGCTACTTCACAGGCACCGCAGTGGGAACAGGACCTTCGTCGCAGGCGCTCTGATGTCAGAGCGTTCACTTCCTGTTGCAGGACCTGCCGATGAGTCAGAGCCAGGGGCGTGTCCAAGACTCTGCGCGCTCTTTCAGGTACGCCCACCTTCTTCTCCAGCGCCTTAGGGCGCGAATCTGGCGCAAATATGGCGGTATTTGGCGCCAAACAACAGCAACAGTCTTTTTCGCCAAAACACTCCACAGGCACACAGGGCTCGCAATGCTGCAAGTTTCGGATCCTGTTCGTGACGCCAATTTGTCTCGACCACGCACCACAATTGTGGGTTTCCAGGGCAATGGGGTACTCAGAGCCGAGCCCGTAGAAGTCGATGGGATTGTCACAGGTAGCGGTGGCTCGGTCTGTGGCCCTGGCGGTCAGGCGTATGTTGGGGGGGTATATTTACAGGGGATATATATATACAGTTCGTGACGCCACCTGTAGTCTCTGGTAATTTGTACCAGCGCTGCTGTAGATCTCTGAGGGGATGGTGAGGCAGCTAGATGTCGGGTCCCCTACAGGTGGGACTCTTCCCTCAGGTCGATGGTTATGATGGGGTAGTGCAGGAATGCAATCAAATAACACAGTCTCACACATCAGCGTCTTTCCATACCTTTACTTCAAGTTGTTCAGGCAGGTCCCAGGGAGGTTGATGGGGTTGATGGAGGATGAGCTTTGAGGCAACGGCTAAGCAAGTTAGGGGCCTCCTTTACTTTCAAATGATGATGAGTACAACCAGCATGAAGCGTAGTTCCCTCTATAATCTCCAGCTTTTCCAAAGCTGTGCTGCCCGGTCAGTTTTGTGGTTGGAGCCTTCTTCTGAGAGAGCTGAGTTCCAATTCCTGTCGTGCACTGACTCAAGGTTCTCACTCTCCCTGACCCCAGTTACGTACTGACTCTTCAGGGGCTGCTTTCCGTTACCTAAGGTCCGGTAAGCCTCTGGGTTTCCTACCACCATGCATGAAGCTATGGTGATGCTTCGGTCTCCAGTGACCGGTAACAATGTGCAGGTATTCTATACCTATGGCACTTTTCTGTTCTCTTCCACTATGCCCTTCGCTTTGCTCAGACTCTCAACAGATGTCTCAGTCCGTCCTCTAGTGGGGCACAGCTCTGACCAGGCTGAGGTGAACTGGCTCACCTGTACTGGCCTCCACTTTCTGAACTGCACAAAGACTGCACTTCCTAACTCCTTCGAGTCACTGACTGAACTGCACTCAGACTACTCAGCACTCCCCTCCAACCCCTGCTGGGTGTGTCCGAAGTGTACGTGATATCATGGAGAGCCCTTAACCGTTACCTCTCCACTCATCCTCCTGGTATTGTGTACCAGGGCTACACAACTGCTCCTGAGGCTCGCCTCCTCAGTCCCCCGGAAGTTCTCCCATCCACTCCCGGGTAAGGCACGCTGGCCTGATGTCTCTGCGCATGCGTGGACGCAAACTGGAGGAGCCCGTTTGGAGACGCCGGCCGGCGACCACTCGCACTCTGCTTCCTCCGGACACCGCCGCACGCACCCTCGTGAAACCGGGCGGCCCTCCCCAGACCCGGTCATCATGGGTACTACCAGACGAGCAAGAGGCTGACAAGCAGGGGCTCCCCGACGCTGCTTCTGGTGCCTCAGCCCCTGCCATTCCCACGGAGACTGCACAGGCGGCATTCGCCCAGGTAACCTTATTCCACAGGTTTCCATAGGAACAGGAAACCAACTGAGGTGGAGAAGGGGACCGCCCCTTTTATTCTGTAGGTTTCCTCTTCATATGGGCGGGTCCCTTCTCTCAAGTGGATGCTGTCGTGGCGAAGAGAAAACATTTTTTAATAGTTTGTTCCTTTTACTCTATCTCTCCATTCCAAAAATCAAATCCTTAACTTTCCTTCACTGGCTGCAAGGAGAAAAAAAATATCTGTAAATTAAAATTAGGATGTAGCTCCTTAATATTCTCTTTTATATAGTTATCAGTCACTATCTGCTGCTTTGCTTGTCCACATATCCAAATATGTTCTTATTTTAATGTATTTACCTTTCTTGAGGAGTTTTTGTTCTGTATTTGAAATATATTCTATTAGTGTTCTCCATTCCCTTAAAAAAAAGAATAAAAATGTAGAAAGTGGCACAAAAAACAATGAACTTATTTTGATCTAAAAAGCTATGTTGAGGGAATTTGTACATAATTTTGGTTAAATAGAATTAAATGTAAGATAAAAATTGGAATTTATGAAATGTGGTTGTGACGCAGCAGGGATGAAATATATGAAGGGGTTTTGCTTGACGGTTCATAATTTTTGGGTAAGTCTTCAATATAAAAGATATGTACAGAAATTGTAAAAGTGCACATTTGTATGGTTAATTTCTTTTGGGTTTTAGCAGAAGTAAAATTTAAAGAGAATTGTAAGCATGATTTTGTAAAGTACTGTATATACTCGTGTATAAGCCGACCCGTGTATAAGCCGACCCCCTAATTTTGCCACAAAAAACTGGGAAAAATTATTGACTCGTGTATAAGCCGGGTGTATAAACTGCCCTCCTGCTCTGTGCTGCCCCATCCTGCTCCTTGCTCCCCCATCCAGCTCTGTGCTCCCCCATTCTCCTCTGTACTCCCCCCCTCCTGCTCCATCCTCCGCTGTGCTCCCCCATTCCTTCTCAGTCCTCCTGTGCCCCCCGTCCTGCTCCATGCTCCTCTGTGCCCTCCATCCTCCCCTGTCCTGCTCCATGCTTCCCCCGTCCACCGATCTCCCCCCCGTCCTGCTCCATGCTTCCCCAGTCCTGCTCCATGCTTCCCCCATCCTCTGTTCTCCCCTGGTCCTCCTCCATGCTTCCCCCGTCCACCGTTCTATCCCCCGTCCAGCTCCGTGCTCCTTGTCCTCTCCTCCATCATACTCACCCCTCCCCGTGCCATCGCTGAGCGTCCCTGCAATCCTGCGTTCTCCCCAGCTTCCTGCAGCTCTCCAGCACTGAGCGGTGATGTAATACCGCTCATTAAGGCCATGAATATGGAGGCCACGCCCATGGGAGTGGCGTCGCGTCCATATTACATGACCTTAATGAGCGGGTATTACATCATCGCTCAGTGCTGAAGAGCTACAGGAAGCCGGGGAGAATGCAGGATTGCAGGGACGCTCAGCGATGGCACGGGGAGGGGTGAGTATGATCCCAGCCACCGGCTCCTGCCGTGGCATCCCCTCCCCCGCTGGTTTCTGCCCTATGACTCGTGTATAAGCCGAGGGGGCATTTTCAGCACGAAAAAAGGTGCTGAAAATCTCGGCTTATACACGAGTATATATGGTAATTTAAAGACGTGGCTGTAATGGCGCTGTAAGGGCGCAGACAGACGGCCGTATAACTCGTGCACGGATTGCATCCCAATCCTCGGACTGGCCCGGCACTTCTCCTGATCTGAGCTTGATAGCTGCATTACCATGCATTTCATTGAGTTACAAAACTCAATGGACTGTCATCTTCCTAAGCTTGTCGTTACCTCCTCTAAGTGCGTGCCACAGGTGGGAATAGTCTGCCCTGGAAGCTCTGAAAACACTGCTGTCCTTATCCCGGCAAGGCAGCAGCTGGGTGAGACTGTAATTTGCACCATCTTGGGGCATTTGTTGGGACTGTACTATGTGTTATTTGCCTGTTTTGTGGTTCAATAAAGAATTGCCACACTATTTTACCCTCACTCTGTGTTGTCTGAGTAGTATTATGCCCATGGTAAAAGGAGAGCGGACATTCGGATTTGATGATCCCTAGTCCATGTGGTTTCGGCCATGTGGTTTTGGCTTGGATGTGGAGACCCCCCATATCTCCACATCCACTATGTGACAACAACTTCTTAAAGATGACCTGTCATCAGGTCAAAAATGGACATTTTTTGCTCCTATTTTCTTCCCGCTGCCCCCCTGAGTATTCTGTTTCAATTTTTTTTAATCCATGATACAGTTCTAGTGATATAGGCCTTTTATTTAGTGCTATATTTTATGATCCTTGCTAGGAGACAAAAGAAAATTATAGCAATATTCGGGGAAGCAGCAGGAACAAATCAAAAGAAAAAAAACTGCTGATTTTGATCAGGTGATAGAGTAACTGTCATTTTTGTATTTTCATATATCAGTAGTACAGTACACATGAAAATAAGCAATTTTATAATGTATCTTGTAAGGTAAATCTTCTTCGTTCTCCTCCTGGACTGATCATCTGTTTCTCGAATCCTGTGTGCTTTCCCATTACTGTGATGGAGATTACAGGTGTTGCTCATAACATTCTATTGATGTAACTGTTTCAGAACCTGCCACAGAATATCTGTATCTTCCTTTAGCTCTTCCCTCCTCCTCCTCTCCATAGGAATTTAATAGCACCAACTGTCATCTCCTATCTCATTAATAGGAACATCTGTCTTCACTGAATATAGATTTTACAGATTTCCCCAAGAATTGCAAAACATCAATCCAGAAGATAAAAGAAGCAAATTTCTCTTATAAGATATATTACAAAATTGCTCATTTTCTTGTGTGTTATTGATTTTGGAAATAAAAATTAAAACAACAGTTGCTTTTTTATAACTGAATATTATTGATTTTTCAAAGTAGCATTACATGAGAGAAAAAAGAAATAAAACTTGAAATAGTGACAGTAGTCGACGGATACTTTTTAACAGCTCCACTGTCCATCCAAGAGGTAAGTATGCATTTCATTTATTTTATAATGTGCATTGGAACTGTGGTTATTCTGTAATGGGATCCACTAACAACCAGAATCACATGTATGTTCTAATAGCCTGTTCAGCAGTTTCTTGGTAGTGAGTGTGAATTATTACAATCTTAAAATATCGGGTAATTTTTGGATTTAGAATTCTACTAATTGTTGCCTTTCTTGCAACAGTTGTCACACCAGGGACTTGTGAGGTATTAATCAGATGTTTTTTGCAAGTGACACTCTTATTATCGACTGTCAATCCCATTGAAAGATATGTGATCATGCAGCGATAGTATATGTATTCATTCATAAATGTATCTTTGAATATATGACCGTGTGCCTATGGAAACTAGTTTAGATTGAAGATCTAATATTGGATGGTTTACACCATGTGACCATTGGAATTGATTTAATTGGCATTACCTTTATGATTGAAGTTGTTGCAGGTGTAGATTTATATTGGAGTAATTTTACCATCCTGATGTTTCAAAGTATGGAAAATTAGGGAATATATTTCCTTTGTGATTAATAGGATTTAGGAGTTATAAAGTATTTGTCTCCCTAGAAGCTATTTCTGTGTTTTTATCCCTAAATACCCTGGACAAAGCCAAATGGGCGAAACCCCAGGTCCGTCGAGATACAATAGGCGTGCTATTCTATTCATTCGAGTAGAATACATTGGATATAGGGACTGAATTTTAGCTGATTTACACTATGGTCGGATGTCTGCTTGTCCTTTTGAAGTAGCTGTGGAGTAATTATTCCCCTGGATGTTCTGCCTCATATAAAAAAGGATGCTTGTTCATGGTGGTTTAAATGGAGACATCTCAAAAAAACTCTGCTGGAAGTTGAGGTTGCATTATCGAGGCATCACCTAGTCTCAGGCAGACTGTGGCTATACCCCTGACTGACTGGGCTATAGGTGATCGTTTACCGCAGGTCACAACCCAGTATCGAGCGCACACTGTAGAAGATTTTACTCTCTTCTTCTCTGCTTTCATTGGCACATGCTTGAATGGCTCTGTCAGTGGACCCTGGGATCAAAGTACATTAATTTTACCCAAATCCAAATCTTTACATCATTTCCCAAAGGTATCATCACTTCATGTAGTCAAATGCTTTTTTAGCATCTAAAAAAACAGCATGGATCTGCATTTTTTTTGGCTTTTAGTCTCTGTAGCTAAAAAAAACTGAGAGATGTTGGTGATTCTGAGACTTTCAGGTTATTAGTGGGTACCGGGGTGATAACCACTGGTAGCAGTGAAATGGACACTGATTGAGATGCCATGTAAAGGTCTTTTCAATTAATGTTGACAGTCCCAGTGTTCTGAACTCGGTGGATCGGTTGCAAACTAATAGCATGTAGTGTGAAAAGTGAATCCTTAAAGGAACTCAAGGAACAAATGGATCAACCAGAAGAGTCCAATGATGGAGATGAGTCTTGTTAAAAAAGAGCACTTCTGTCTGTCTGGATACATTTTATGACACATATCATCCCACTGAAATTCCTGCATCAAGTTTCTTATTGCTGACCTTGTGGTTTACCCTTCCCACTTACGTTTTGCACCTTACCTTGTTAAAATCCCTAGAGATAATTATAAGAATTTCAGGTAGACATGAGAAATTCATAAACCTTAATCAATATTTATGAATAACAGAAATACAGTAGATATAAAATAAACATGAATTCCTTAGAAAAAATAAAGGTGGTGAACCAAAGGTCAGGAATCATGATGGTGGGCTTTTGAAAAGTTGAGGACAAAAGATCAACTGCCAAAGAGTGAGCAAGTGAGCAAGCCTTGGAACATGAAGCAGTATCGCTACTTGGCAGATGGTGAGCTACATGCACATTTTAATTTAAAAAAATGAATGTTCTGAGTACATTCGGCAACCTAATTTATGGAAAGATTTTCAGTGGACTAGTGGCTATTTGAAGATATATTTTAAACTCAACTTTTTTCCAGACAATGACGGTCTGTCATTGTTCAGCTTAAACAAGTGTTCATTAAATTGTTACATTTCATCTGACATGATCTTTTTGGTTGAAATCATCCAATTGAATCAATTTTAGACTAATATTAACTTAAAAAACTAATTGTCACTGCTTGAAAAATTATGGTTCTTGCGTTGATCTTAATGTTTACTTCAAGCTTGGAAGTTGCTTGTTACACACTTGTCCTGGGTATTTCGTGCTTAACTTCGTTCTCTGGGTCCACTGTCCTATGTTGTGCTCCATGTCGGGTCTTGCAGGTTGACCAGCGTGGATCAATTACATCATCTCCCAAGAGCTTTAAGGCCCATTGACACACACACACCTGTGCCTTGGGATTGAGTTTCTGAATCACTAAGTTTGGGGTGCACCATCTTCTGTGCATACTGGACTTTACTTGCTTCTATCCCTGCTGGGTTCCACTTCATTTGACCTGCTGCTCCTGAGATTCCTGTGTGTGCCAAGTCCTCAAATCCCACATGCCTTCCAGTTTGCTGCATCAACACCCAGGGTCCATGTGCCCATCCGGACCTGAGACTTGGAGGATCCCCCTCACCTGCTGAGCTTAAATATTACTATTCTATTCATGTAATAATATAATGTAGTTAACATTGGTGGTTGCTGTGATTATATTGTAGGTGGCATCACACTATCATTGTCTAAAGAATTAAAGGGATTGTCCAGGCTTGGGGTTCAGGTCTGCAGTCACTGTACGACTAAAAGCTGGTGGCTCCCAGGAGAAAAAAAGTTAATCAATAACATGGTTTGATCATGTGGAACTTTTAGATGTGGTGATTGTGGGTTTTGAAACTGGATTAGACCATGTAAGGGTTTCACAAGTGCATCCTCAGGAAAACAATTCTACATCAGAGATTCTGTGAACTGCAAAACTATTGGCGTTGTAATAATGGTGTATGGATTCACTGTCTCTAGTAGGCATTAGGCCTTAGGTAGTGTTCACACAGGCAATATGGTTTTGGTCCAAACACGTGAAGTTTTTAGTACGTTCCACGGGTTGCACAGCATCAAAACAAAATCATAAACATAAATCCCTAGCCTTGTCCAGGCGAAAACTAAACAGAACAAAGCATGGCTACCCACATACAGATGAGCTAGCCCCAATCCAGTCAAACAAAACAGTTATACTTGCATTTCACTGCACACGGCCTGTGCAGACTCTTCTTGGAGAGATTCTTGCTTGTTTGTCTTTGGCTTCAACACAAATCCAGTTTGGTCAGTTTCCCTGAACCGACTGACTAAAGAGAACAACTAGCCTGGTTATATACAGGGCTAGAGATTGATCCTCTTGAAGGAATGCCAGTGAATCTTTCGCTTGCATTCGCTTTCTCCGAAGAGTCAAAATTAACAAATGGCTTTTTTTTTATAATAGGTGTCATAATTATATAGGAATCTAGGATTAAACAGATTTTTTATTGATTTCCCCTATTTTATAAATTGTAAATATATGCATAAGATCTTTAAGGCCATAATCAAGCCTAAGATTTATTTAGGAAAATATTGACTGCTGGACTGACATACAATGGAGAAAATAAGTATTTGATACACTGACGATTTTGCATGTTTCCCTCCACAAAGAATGGAGAGGTCTGTAATTTTTATCGTAGGTACCCTTCACCTGTGAGAGACAGAATCTAAAATTAAATGCAGAAAATCACATTGTATGATTTTTAAACAATAAAGTGGTATTTTATTGCATGAAATAAGCATTTGATCACCGACCAACCAGCAAGAATTCTGGCTCTCGCAGACCTGTTAGTTTTTCTTTCAGAAGCCTCCTACTCTGCACTCATTACTTGTATAAATTACACCTGTTTGAACTCGTTACCTGTAAAAAAGACACCTGTCCACACACTCATTCAATCACACTTCAACCTCTCCAGCATGGCCAAAACCAAAGAGCTGTCTAAGGACACAGACAAAATTGTACACCTGCACAAGGCTGGGATTGGCTACAGGACAATAGGCAAGCAGCTTCGTGAGAAAGTAACAACTGTTGGTGAAATTATTAGAAAATGGAAGAAACAGGAGATGACTGTCAATCTTCCTCGGTCTGGTCCTCCGTGCAGATCTCACCTCTTGGGGTAAGGTTGATTCTGAGAAAGGTCAGGAACTATTACATGAGAGAAGCTGGTCAATGACCTGAAGAGAGTTGGATCTTGGCTGGTTCTTCCAGCATGACTATGACCTAAAACACACAGCCAGGACAATTAAGAAGTGGTTCTCTAAGAAGCATTTCAAGGTCCTGGAGTGGTCTAGCCAGTCTCCAGACCTAAAGCCAATAAAAAACTATTTGGAGGGTGAGCTGATATTCAATGCTGCCCAGTGTCAGCCTCAACATCTGAAAAATCTGGAGGTCTGTATGGAGGAGTGGGCCAAAATCTTTGCTGCACTGTGTGCAAACTTGGTCAAGAACTAAAGGAAACGGCTGACCTCTGTAATTGCAAACAAATGTTTCTGTACAAAATATTAAGTTCTGTTTTTCTTTTGTATCAAATACTTATTTCATGCAATAAAATACAAATGAATTATGTAAAAATCATACAATGTGATTTTCTGGATTTTTATTTTAGATTCTGTCTCTCACAGTTGAAGTGTACCTACAATAAAAATTACAGACCTCTCCATTCTTTGTAGGTGGAAAAACTTGCTAAATTGGCAGTGTATCAAATACTTATTTTCCCCACTGTATCCCTTCTAGTATCTTGTTTTTTCGTCTGTTTTTTGCCCAAATAGGTGTTTATACCTATTATTTGGAGTGTGCTTTCTAGCTTTTCTGTCTTTTCCCCTGTGTTTTTCTGATTTGGGTTTGTTTTAAGATATATCAATAAAATCATTGTTTTATGGGGATTTGTATTGTTAACCAGAGAAATAATCCTCTATACATTATATACATCCTCTATATTTGTTCATTGTATACACTCATTATCACGACATGACAGGTTCTCTTAAAACATGCTAGGCAGGCTAATTTTAAGTGCGGCTACAGAGAGAAAATTAAGTTATATTCTCTCTGCAGCTGCTGTGTGTTTAAGCAAAATGACTGAAACGTACTCATGCATTGACAAAAGGAAACAAATTCTACAATTGAAAAATAAAAATGGCCAAAAAAAAGACTATTTTTGAATACCTTGTTTTAAACATTGAAAAATACTATAGGTGAAATTATCTGTTTAAATTAGAAAGATATTATGGCTTTGGTAAGGAGAAAAGTAAAAAACAGGGTATATTGTTGTTTTTCCAATTTAGTATGAAATTGGCAGCCAAATGCATTCGATTCTGGATTAACGAAAGACATGTGGACTCTAGAATCAAAACCATCAATTGCCACTGCAGATTTACTCACAATGGAAAGGTCAACTTGACTTCAAAAGTTTAATTCACCAGGCGGTACAGATTAAAAGGAGAGAGCTCTCATGACAGCAGCTAAAAACTATTGATTAATAAAAAGGGAGCACTAACTATACTATTAGATACTAAATCTCTCCGTGAATCACTTCTAATAAGCAATACTGAAAATATCGGGTACGATGTAATCCTCATGAGTTCCATCAATCAGGCCTTCTCCATTGAAATGCACAAACCAGCAGGGAACTTTAATACCATTCTTATGGTCTTTTCTGTAGTCTTTTTGTACACCCCTAAAATAAAACACAAAAATAATAAATATAATAAATCAATAAACATGTAATATATTCAGTAAGCCATAATGTTTACCATTTATAATGAAAGAAAGAATTAAAGTGTGATATGAAATATACCACTAATCATTTATACCTTATGCCTCCCTGTCTCAGAACTGAACTACTATTAAAAGGAGCCTGTCAACCGAAACTGACAGTATAAACTAAGGGTTTTAGGAGATACAGCCCTTATAAATATCATAACAGTAGTAATTTTAATGGCTGCTTCAGTTCTGCAGAAGTTGAAGATTAATCAAATATGACAGCTCATATTAAATGTAAGAAAATGGATTTCACACAGACATCATATGAGTGTCACACAGACATAAAAAAAAAACAGGTACACGGATGAAAATCGGATGAAAATCAGATGAAATTTATCCAGAAAACTCTGAAAACTGTTTTAAACCATCGTTTGAAGTCTTAGGGTCAGTGCCAGATTACAGTTAAAACGTTATTCCCGTTATTTGAAGTTTTCAAGCCCATTCGTTAGATGAAATTATCTTTTATCTTGCTTAAAATTTCATGATCTCTGAGAACAATGCTACTGAGAACAATGAAATTCTATGAACACAGAATGACATAATTAATGATTATTCTATGCGCATGAAACTGTGGTATGCGTAAAATATCGTTGTTCATAGCTGCATATGTATTGTGTAGAGAGGATCACGTTGTGATGAGAACAATGATTTTTGAGAAAAGTATTAGATGGCATCACTCAACAAAAGAGTTTTCCTAGGAACGCTCAAGTTCACGATAATGAGCCTATGTAAATGCACCCTAAGGCATCCATGATACACTCAGGTCCTGTTACAGATTGACCAGTAGATCTTTACCTACTATTTGGTTGTAATTATATACGAGTAAATGTTCCTTACCTTGTCACAGTCAGCACCTTGTTCTTCACTTTCATTGTTGCATCCGGTTTGTCAGGATTATCAGTTTTATGAACATTGGAAATTTCATAATCGATTCCATGAAAAAATTGTCCTTGAAAGTTGAAACAATGATAAAGATGTTATTTATGAATAACAAAACACGTAACAATGGATCACATTAAAATCCTAAAAGGGTAGACATTTTGTAAATATGAACTTTTGCCAGCCAAGGACTAGTGACAGAATAGTAACATAAAAGGGCGCTCACCCGTCTGATCCATGTACAGTGCCTACAAGTAGTATTCAACCCCTGCAGATTTAGCTGGTTTGATAAGATGCAAATAAGTTAGAGCCTTCAAACTGCAAACGAGAGTAGGATTTATTAACAGAAGCATAAATCTTACAAAACAAAAAGTTATGTTGCTCAGTTGAATTTTAATAAATTTTAAACATAAAAGTGTGGGTCAATTATTATACAACCCCTATGTTTAATATTTCGTGGAATAACCCTTGTTTGCAATTACAGCTAATAATCGTCTTTTATAACACCTGATCAGGCCGGCACAGGTCTGCGGAGTTATCTTGGCCCACTCCTCCATGCAGATCTTCTCCAAGTTATCTAGGTTCTTTGGGTGTCTCATGTGGACTTTAATATTGAGCTCCTTCCACAAGTTTTCAATTGGGTTAAGGTCAGGAGACTGACTAGGCCACTCCAACACCTTGACTTTTTCCCTCTTGAACCAGGCCTTGGTTTTCTTGGCTGTGTGCTTTGGGTCGTTGTCTTGTTGGAAGATGAAATTACGACCCATCTTAAGATCCTTGATGGAGGAGCGGAGGTTCTTGGCCAAAATCTCCAGGTAGGCCGTGCTATCCATCCTCCCATGGATGCGGACCAGATGGCCAGGCCCCTTGGCTGAGAAACAGCCCCACAGCATGATGCTGCCACCACCATGCTTGACTGTAGGGATGGTATTCTTGGGGTCATATGCAGTGCCATCCAGTCTCCAAACGTCACGTGTGTGGTTGGCACCAAAGATCTCGATCTTGGTCTCATCAGACCATAGAACCTTGAACCAGTCTGTCTCAGAGTCCTCCAAGTGATCATGAGCAAACTGTAGACGAGCCTTGACATGACGCTTTGAAAGTAAAGGTACCTTACGGGCTCGTCTGGAACAGAGACCATTGCGGTGGAGTACGTTACTTATGGTATTGACTAAAACCAATGTCCCCACTGCCATGAGATCTTCCCGGAGCTCCTTCCTTGTTGTCCTTGGGTTAGCCTTGACTCTTCGGACAAGCCTGGCCTCGGCACGGGAGGAAACTTTCAAAGGCTGTCCAGGCCGTGGAAGGCTAACAGTAGTTCCATAAGCCTTCCACTTACGGATGATGCTCCCAACAGTGGAGACAGGTAGGGCCAACTCCTTGGAAAGGGTTTTGTACCCCTTGCCAGCCTTGTGACCCTCCACGATCTTGTCTCTGATGGCCTTGGAATGCTCCTTTGTCTTTCCCATGTTGACCATGTATGAGTGCTGTTCACAAGTTTGGGGAGGGTCTTAAATAGTCAGAAAAGGCTGGCAAAAGAGATCATTAATCCACACATGTGAAGCTCATTATTCTTGGTGCCTGAACTACTTCTTAATACTTTTTTTTAACGTTTTTTAAAAAAAAAAAAAAAAATTAAAACAAAAATTTTTGCTACAGTGCATTTCCCACTTCCAGGCTGATCTACAGTACAAATGTCACAATGCCAAGTTAATTCCGCATGTGTCAACCAGCTAAATCTGCAGGGGGTTGAATACTACTTGTAGGCACTGTAGAAGCCAGCACTCATAGTATGCCATAAAAAAATTAAGTTTGTTGTTCAGATTAAAAACATTAAAGTCAACATGTTCTTTATCGCTCATGTTTTAATCTGAACATTAAAACTATTTTTTTTAATGGAATACTACAAGTGCTGGCTTCTACGTGGTTCTACTAGCTACAGAATACTGGCTATGTGAGTAGCCTTGGTTGGTGGAGGAGTGAATGGACCCGGTATGTGTAATATGACTTTATGAGAAGGGAGTGTATGCAAATTAAGGTGTCATTGCAAAATTTGAGAAATTGTGAGCATTATGGATTAACAACTTCCAGAGTTAACTAGGTTCTGCCTTGGATTGTTGTAGCTGTTGGGCAGAAATAAGTGATATGTTAATGGAGCATGTTGACTCTCCATTTGGGGGAAAAAGGTGTAAGGCGATATATCTACCCTCTTCATCCCCTGTGGGGCTTACCAGAGGTCTTATGCATTTTGGAACAGAGGGAAAATAAGATTTGCAGAATTGCAGCCCTGCAGCAGATGTATCGTTTGTCATAGTGAGGTTTTTCCTGAATGCATTACGCAGCTTTTTCTTCTGTTATATGTGTTACTTCTCCAATCAAAGCACTGCCCAGTAACATATAGGTTCTGACTGTGGGAAATTTTCTTTGCACAGGGAAAGTAGAGCACTTTGGAATTTGCCCTGTCAATATATTGGAAAATGTTTCAAGTTTTCAATAAAATTTTTTTTTTTTTTAAAAATGAACGTAGCAGGACATACTGGATTTATTTGTACAAATTTTAACAAGCTTCTGGGAAAGCCTGACAGTGTTGAGACACTAGCAGGGCCCTTAATTTTTTCACCACAGATGACTGAAAGGCATTATGGAATTAGCTGTTTCAGACCCACAGCACACAGCCATATAAATACCTATTTGAGGTTTACTAGTTATGGATGGGCAGTGCAAAATCTGGGTCCAAAAGAGATCAGGTGAGAACTGTTATAAGTGGTTTAGAAGTGAAATCATAAGAGAAAGTTAGGTTACACAAACAAACAATCTCTGGTATACTTACTACTGCTCCTAACGTAAGAAAGGGACTTAATATGGTGAATTTTGTTGGTGAATTTTGTTGGTGCTCAGAAAGAGGTTTGCTTTTTCAGGCATTTCAAATTTAAAAGGTGACTTCAAAGAAAGGTCTTCCAATTCAAAGGTTGACCATTGCTGTTTCTGAGCTGAAGCTCCCCAGGAGATCAGTATCTCAGCATATAGTATAGAGCACTGAGCTCCAGAAGGAGCTTCAACACAGGAAACTGCTGAAAATGATGTCAGGGAGAGGGAGATAGTCTGCCAAGGAGCTGGAATGGAACCGCCGGACATGGTAAGTACAGTCATGACCAAAAGTTTTGAGAATGACACAAATATTAATTTTTACAAAGTCTACTGCTTCACTTTTTCTAGAAAAGACAAGGTGAGCGCTACCACCAGTCTTGTCTCATGCCAACTGTTAAGCATCCTGAAACCATTCATGTGTGGGGTTGCTTCTCAGCCAAGGGAATCGGCTCTCTCACAGTCCTGCCTAAAAAGACAGCCATGAATAAAGAATGGTACCAGAATGTCCTCCAAGAGCAACTTCTCCCAACCCTCCAAGAGCAGTTTGGCGATCAACAATGCCTTTTCCAGCATGATGGAGCACCTTGCCATAAAGCAAAGGTGATAACTAAATGGCTCAGGGAACAAAACATAGAGATTTTGGGTCCATGGCCTGGAAACTCCCCAGATCTTAATCCCATTGAGAACTTGTGGTCAATCATCAAGAGACGGGTGGACAAACAAAAACCTAAAAATTCTGAGAAAATGAAAGCATTGATTGTGCAAGAATGGACTGCTATCAGTCAGGATTTGGTCAAGAAGTTGATTGAGAGCATGCCAGGGAGAATTGCAGAGGTCCTGAAGAAGAAGGGTCAACACTGCAAATATTGACTTGCTGCATTAACTCATTCTGTCAATATAAGCTTTTGTTACTCATATGTTTGCAATTATATTTCTGTCTGTGATAAAAACATCTGTCAAACACACACATAAAAACCAGAGGGCAGCAGATCATTCTCAAAACTTTTGGCCATGACTGTAGATGCTTATCTATACAAATACAATATATGTGAAGATCGCATATCTTAAAATATAGTTTTTGGTAATGCTAGCTGCTTAACTCCTTTGATACCCTAATAAATACCCACTTTAGTGCCTAAAGGAGGAATGGAGCACCTTTTATCACCTATGTGTCTAAAAAAGAACCCCAGGATCGAGGGTCCGTGCTGGACCACACAAGGGTGTTTTTACACCAAATACAATCAAAGTTAAACTGTGCAATAAAACATAGAAATAAAAAAAAGAATAGGGAAACTATTTTTAAAAGTAATTAAAATTTGATCCATAGAGTAACATTAATTGTTAAAGTATGAATGCTAAACATTTTGACCTTGTATTTTTCTGCATTTTTTAATAAAATAATAATGTTGTCATTGTGAATTACTGGGTGTCATTTTCACAGCGGGAGAAATTTAGCATACATTTCTTGCATCAGATTTATTATTTTTTTTTAACACTGTCAGTACATTTTCTAATCAAGAGTTATGGCTTTGTGGGAAAGAGTCCAGGCTTTATTGGAAAGAGGAAAGAGGTGTTGCTTATCATGTGACGCCCTGCATTAAGATATGCATTAAAATGTTTTGAGCAACTTTATAGCACAAAAGTAAGTTAACTATTTAGGTGATGTAAACTTAGACAAGACAATCTAAATGTACAGTACATTACATTTATCATCCATCATGAGTTACTGTGATAAACTACTGCATTTCAAGACTGTCTACTTTTAACTTACATTGTCTAAAAACTAGACAGTTTTAATAGGTCTGCCCCAATGTGTCTGACAATATATGAGTATGGGAATATAACATGCTTTTTTACTTTTACAATTCAAGGATGACTTGTACATGTTACTGAAAATTGCTGTGACTGCGAGAGGTCTAAATTGTTCAGAAATCAAGAATTAAGTGTAAGCAGAGTACATTTTTGTCCTGTCCATAAAGAGTGCACATAAACAAAATAATAACTGAACGTTACTGTTTATATAAAACAGAAATAATGGTTACCTAGAAGTCCATGAACTCCTTCAGAAAATTTATGTTCATCCAATGTGTAGAAACCTAAGAAATCCCTGTGTACAGGATGATCTTTCCATACTTCATGCAGAATAATAACAAATGTTGCTCCTTCTCCAAATGAAAATGTCAAATTACTTCCTTTTTTGACTTCCAGATTAAACCTGCAAGACAACAAATAGAAAAATAATAACAGATTTTGTACCATATGCACTGATTTTCAGGTCTATTTCCTAATACCATACTTGCACTATACTTCTTCAATCACATGAAATGTGTGACTGGCATAATATCTGCTCTTTGGTACAAAAAATGGGAGATGGGAGTAAAGGAGGGAGAAACAGGACGGCTACGAGAGGGAGAGAGGTAGAGAGGAATGGAAAGAGAGAAGGACGTAAGAGGTGTGTAAGGAGACGGACCTTCTGCCCATATTCCCCCTTAAAGAACGAGTATAATGTTATATTGTAAATAAATGAAAAATCAGCTCACCCCTGAGGCGAAGCGTAGTTCCAGTCCAGGACAGGAGCACAGGAATCCTGCTGCTGCATAGCACTTAACAACTTAAACAGTATGAAAATGGATACAGCTCACACACCAGGGTGTTGATAAAAATCTTTCATTCAGCTTTATTTAGAAAAATTATTTTTAAAATGATGCAACATCACTTGGGACTTCTCAGACAACATTGCAAATATAAAATAGGGGGTGATGTATGAAAAAAACCATACGCGTTTCGAACAAAAAAGTTCTTGAACACTGGTCACATGGCAGAATGCCCCACTGAAGATTTAAGTATACTCCTACTTGATTATTAGAATAGAAAACACATGAGGAAATCATGGCAATACAAATCAAAAACACAGAAGCTGCACCAGAAACACTTCAAAAACATTGCACAGATACAAGTGGGTTAAAATCTTGCAAAAACCACAATGACATGATTTATATCAAAAGCATACTTGGACAATTAGTAAATCTTCAGTGGGGCATTCTGCCATGTGACCAGTGTTCAAGAACTTTTTTGTTCGAAACGCGTATGTTTTTTTCCATACATCACCCCTATTTTATATTTGCAAAGTTGTCTGAGACATCCCAATTGATGTTGCATCATTTTAAAAATAATTTTTCTAAATAAAGCTGAATGAAAGATTTTTATCAACACCCTGGTGAGTGAGCTGGATCCATTTTCATAATGTCATATTGTGCAATGTGAACGATGATGTGTGTTAAAGCTGTTGGTATTGTGAATTGATAGACAGTAGGGATAGTAAAAGTCAGAAAAGGCTCAGCGTGTGTAGAATAATAACCTAAAGTCTAATGTTAACGGTGCCGCATGATGAGGGTTTACCTGAGGAGACCGGGAGAAGGAGATAGTGTGATCTGGGGCATAAACGAGGAGGAGTGACAGAGAGAGCGAGTGATTTACTGGAGATGGGTCCTGGGAGAAGACGCCTAGCAGTATTGCCCAGAGTTTATAATTCTTATATTTAACAGGCCTTAACAAGACAGTACACAAGATGAATTAAGTGCCCAGGGCAGGAGTTCCAGAGCATCAGCATCAGAGAAGATAAGTACTGGTCATACTGGCACCATAGGTCCTCTAAGGAGAAAGGATATGCGGAACCGCGGGTTGAGTAAAGGACTCTTCCTAAGCAGAACTATAGTGTCGAGCTGGGTTGTGATGAAGTAGTAAAAAATAGTGTATACAGAGGACAAGTAAAGAGAGTAAAGAGAAAAGATTTGAAACTGTGGAAAATGCTCCAAGTTGTGAAGGAAACCTTCATAAAGTTGTGTGCCTGCTATTTTCTGTATATATTCCCTACCAAGTTCCTGTTCAGTAAAAAGGTAATTTTTCAATGTGAAACACGTGGTGCTGGCAAACCAGCATCATCGATTATATGCGGCCTGAATGGACGTAGTGCCCACACACCTAGCCAGGACCTCCACTTTTATGTAACATTCTGGGGCATACAAGATGAGTACCTCAACAAGGGCAACTGCCCCCCGCACCATCTTACAGGAGAGAGGGAAGTGGTAAGGGATGGGGAGAGGAATGTAGAAAGAAATGGAAAGAGAGTGGGAAAGAAGGAGTTGAGAGTGAGATATGAAATGAGAAGGCTACAGTCAATCAGTGGCTATTGGTTGGCTGCAGCAGTTATGCAATGCCCCCTCACAGATGTTGATGCCAGCAGACTGGCAACAAAGGGGACACATTAGCAAGTGCAGATGAAAGATGCTAGTCCAAGAAGTGAGTACACCTTTTTTTTTCTTAAACCACCCATGTCCCATTAAGTGTAAGTTGTAAAGTAGGGGTTAACCTCTTGAATGAATACAATATGACACTTTCAGCTAACATTGTTCTCGATGACTAAATGTATAAATCCTCTTTTTTTCTTAGTTTTTGTCGTGCCCCTAAGATGTCATGAACCTGCACGGGCCAGCTGACTTTTTCATTTTCTTTTATATTTTAGGGACAGGTTATAGGAATAGTACAGAATTAGAAGTTTCTTACCCTTCCTCACTTATAGAAGCTGTTTTCTGCCATAAGAAGGTTTTTCTGTTTTTATGGTTCAGGACTGTGACTTTCTCAGTAGTCACCTCAATTCTTATCTTCAATGCTCTGTTTACAATCCCAATTCTTCCAAAATAAGTTTCATTTGATATGACATTCTTGTCAGTTTTCTTATTTCCGATAAGTTCCCCATTGACCGCAATACCTAGAAAAAAATTATCGACTTTCCCATTTTTTGTTTGTAACAACACTGATAGAGTAATAATAGTATAATCATCACATTATGAGGAACCTTGATGTGGATGTATCTTGAAGCTTCTAGGCCCCAATGCAAAATCTCTAGCAGGTCCACCAACTTTAATGATATTGGTTTTCTAATTAGAGACAAAGCAATCTTTTTTGCATCCTACACTGTAGGGCATGACTGTTTTTGGGATTCATGAAGGTTTGTACTTACATCTATGGCAGATCTTATTAATGTGTAATCAGTGAGTGTGTAAGGGGTTGAGAGCCTTACCCCTTTAAATCTCCATGTTGTTATCATATATATGTATTTATACTGTATGTATGTTTGTACCATTGTAATCCCGTGCTACATGTGTAAATGTCTTGTTATTGCACTATGTATTCTACAGGGACAGTGAAGTATGGGTTGTGGCCACTAGATATGGACATAGAGGTCACTACTGTCAAGTTAATAATTCAAGAGTTAACATAGGAGTTAGTTGGGGAATAGTCGGGAAGGTCTTCCTGGATCTAGTCAGTCAGGGCTGGGAGCTGAAAGAGCCCAGTCGGGGGCCTAACCTCGTAGTGCTCGGGAAGGCTGTAGGCTCGAGCTGCCTTAATACTCAGTAACGTTAAGCTATTGCCCAGCCATCCAGGGAGTAGCAGGATGAGAACAGCGTACAGCGGACCTGGCAGGAAAGCAGAAGGAAAAGGAAGATTAAAGATCACCGTAAAAGTGTACAGGCAGGTCACTCTAGGTTATGGTGGATATCTATGTGGGCTTAATCTCTAATGTCTGGGGCGAAACAGGCAGAAGAGCGCTTCACCGTGGTACTACTTTACAGGGAGGACACTGAGAGGCCTACTGAGACGCCTCGTCCTGTGGAAACACTTAGTGACGCAAGGAACAGTGCAGGGAAAGACAAAGTGATGTGCTGACTTGACTGCTTGAAACTGCTGTAAACTGCGTGGATGTTGTTATGATTTGGTAACTGAAGAGGACAGGAGCAAAACAGGAAGGCAGCCGAACACCTGAGAGGTTGGAAACTAATGGGTTGCAGATCCCTAAACTAACCGCACAGCTAGAAGCAGCCGTGGAGCGTACCTACGGTGGTCCTAGACGCCTCGGCACAGCCGGAGAGCTAGCTACACCTAAAGATTGAAACAGGAAAGCTAACTGCCCTGGAGTAGAGCCCCAAAGGAATAGGCAGCCCCCAAACATATAATGGCGGTTAGACAAGACGAAACACAAACGCAGGCAGAAAATAGAGTGAGCAAACGCTGGGGCCAAACACTGCCTAAATAGGACAGGACAGAATACTATCTGCAACCCAGCAAAACCCTAGCAAAACTTCCAACACTTCTGACTTCAAAAATGCTGAGATCACACGATCTCGCCACCCACTAAATCAGATCTCAGTTTGAACAAGGCTAACCGCAGCCACTCAAAAAGCAGGGAAAGAGCAATTGAACAAAAACCAGTGGCTACTGAAAAACAGAGAGTAGCAGAGGCCCCTGGAGGGGACCCGGCTAACCTCCACAAAGGTGTAGACGAAAATGGAAATAGCAAACACAATAGAAACAAGCAGAAAATATCTTATCTGAAGGTAGCAGACGAAGGCAAGATACCAGCAGACTTCCAAATGAACCAGGAAACAACAATTGATCACTGGCAAGGATCATGGGAAGGCAGCTCCCTTATATCAGCCCAGTCAGTGAATCCTGATTGCCAGTCATCGCTGGCAGGTGAGGAGGACCTGTCATTAGATACAGCTTCAGTACCATCAGCAACCACCAGAGGGAGCCTCAGCTCAGAAATTGTCTCCAACATGTTCACAATAGTACACCCCCTTGAGGAGGGGGTCACCGAACCCTCACCTGCGCCACCAGGCCGATCAGGATGAGCTCGGTGATAGGCAAGAACCAGTCTCTCCGCATGAATGTCAGAAGCGAACACCCAAGAATTGTGCTCCTGACCGTAACCTCTCCACTTAACCAAGTACTGGAGTCTCCGTCTATCTTCTCCACCTCATACTCCAGATTGCCCTCAACCAAAACAGGCTCAGGAGGCGCAGCCATAGGAACCACTGGCTCGACAAACCTTTTCAATAAAGATTTGTGGAAGACGTTATGAATCTTAAACGTCCCTGGAAGAGCCAAGCGAAAAGAAACTGGATTAAGAACTTTCAAGATCCTATAAGGTCCAATGAACCTTGGCTTAAACTTTGGAGACGCAACCTTCATAGGGATATTCTTTGAGGATAGCCAAACCAAGTCACCCACTTTAAACCGAGGACCATCAGTCCTATGCCGGTTGGCAAACCGTTGGGCCTTCTCCTGAGAGAGAGACAACTTATCCACTACTTGATCCCAAATCTACTGCATTCTCTCTACCACAGAGTCAACACCCAGACAGACAGAAGCCTCCACCTGCCCCGAAGAAAATCGAGGATGAAACCCGGAATTGCAGAAGAAAGGGGACATCAGAGTGGCAGAACTGGCCCTATTATTTTGAGCGAATTCAGCCAGGGGCAAAAAAGAGACCCAGTCATCCTGATCCGCAGACATAAAACATCTCAAATAAGTCTCCAAGGTCTGGTTTGTTCTCTCAGTCTGCCCATTGGTCTGAGGATGAAACGCAGAGGAGAAAGACTGCTGAACTCCCAGTTTAGAACAGAATGTCCTCCAAAATCTGGAAACAAACTGGACTCCCCTGTCAGAAACAATGTTCTCCGGAATGCCGTGCAAACGAACCACATGCTGAAAAAACAAGGGTACCAACTCGGAAGAGGATGGCAACATAGGCAGTGGCACAAGATGGATCATCTTGGAGAATCTATCACAGATCACCCAAATGACAGTCATTCTCTGAGAGACAGGGAGGTCGGAGATAAAATCCATAGAGATATGGGTCCATGGCCTCCTGGGCACCGGCAGTGGCATTAACAATCCACTAGAGCGAGAACAGGGCTTGGAACGAGAACAAGTCCCACAGGACTGCACAAAATTCCTGACATCGCGAGATAAAGTGGGCCACCAAAATGACCAACTCACCAAATCTCTAGTACCAAAAATACCAGGATGACCAGCCAACGCAGAGCAATGAACTTCAGACATAACTTTTCTCTCCATTGGTCTGGGACATACAATTTCCCCGCAGGACAACGCTCAGGTTTATCCCCCTGAAATTGCTCCAGGGCCAGTCTCAAATCGGGTGAGATAGCGGAAAGAACAACACCTTCCTTCAGAATGGCCACATCATTAGAATCCGCAAGGAAACTCCTAGAGAGGGCATCCGCCTTAACATTCTTAGTACCCGGGAGGAAGGAGACCACAAAGTTAAAACGTGTGAAAAACAAGGCCCACCTGGCCTGTCTGGGATTCAATAGTTTGGCTGATGGATTAAAGTCTTAAAGTCTTCCTTCAACCTTAATAACTATTTTACTATGTTACTATGATTCGAGATAGATCAAGTTTTTGTGATCAGTGAGGACCACAACTTGATGTTTGGCTCCCTCCAACCAATGTCTCCACTTTTCGAACGCCCACTTCATAGCCAATAATTCCCGATTCCCCACATCATATTTACGTTCAGCTGGGGAAAACTTTCGGGAGAAGAATGCACAAGGGTTAATCTTAGGGGTTGCAGGATCTCTTTGGGACAAAACAGCTCCTGCACCAATCTCAGACGCATCTATCTCCACCTGAAGTGGTAGAGAAACATCAGGTTGCCGTAGAATAGGAGCAGAAGTGAATCTGCGCTTAAGCTCTTGAAACGCAGAAACTGCCTCAGGAAACCAATTTACAACATCAGAACCCTTTTTGGTTAAATCAGTCAGTGGTTTCACAATACCAGAGAAATTACTTATAAATTTATGGTAGAAATTAGCAAAACCCAAAAATCTCTGAAGAGCCTTCAATGAAGTAGGCTGAACCCAATCACAAATGGCCTGAACCTTGACCGGGTACATTTCAATAGCAGACGGGGACAAAATGAATCCCAAAAATGAAACCTGTACTCCAAAGAGACATTTCGATCCCTTAACATACAAAGCATTCTCTCTCAAAATCCGGAATACCCTCCGAACATGTTCCACATGAGAATCCCAGTCGTTGGAAAATATCAAAATATCGTCCAAATAAACAATCAGAAACTTATCCACCAAGTCCCGGAAAATATAGTTCATGAAAGACTGGAAGACGGAAGGGGCATTAGTGAGCCCAAAAGGCATCACTAGGTACTCAAAATGCCCTCAGGGGTATTAAACGCCGTCTTCCATTCATCACCGTGCCTGATGCGAATAAGATTATACTCCCCCTAAGGTCAAGTTTGGTAAACCAACTGGCACCTTTCACTCTGGAAAACAAATCAGAAATCAGGGGTAACGGATATTGACATTTAACCGTGATCTTATTAAGGAGACGATAGTCAATACATGGCCTCAATGAACCATCCTTCTTGGCCACAAAGAAAAAGCCGGCGCCCAAGAGTGAAGAGGATGGTCTGATATGACCCTTTTCCAAAGACTCTGTGATATATGATCGCATAGCCTCATGCTCGGGTACAGATAAATTGAAGAGCCGACCCTTGGGAAATTTACAACCGGGTACCAACTCAATCGCACAATCATAACTCCTGTGCGGAGGCAAGGACACAGATTTACTCTCACTAAATACATCAGAAAAATCAGCCAAATAGTCGGGTACATCTTCCGACTGGGGAGAGGTAGAAAAAACAGGAGTGTCACTACGAACACATTGACAACCCCAACTGGTCACAGACACAGACTTCCAATCCAAAACAGGATTATGAGTTTGTAACCAAGGAAAACCCAGTACAATAATGTCATGTAAATTATGTAACACCAAAAATTTGCAATTCTATTGGTGGTCCGGGTCAACCCACATTATCACCTGGGTCGAAAACTGGGGTTTATTCTCCGCCAAAGGGGTAGAATCAATACCCAGCAAAGGAATAGACTTCCACTTGGGTATCATGGGAAAACCACAACGTTTGGCAAAATAAAAATCCATCAGGTTTATAGCTGCTCCTGAATCAACAAAAGCCTGAGCCGAAAATGTGGACACGGAGCAAATCAAGGTAACAGTCAAAAGAAATTTAGTCTGAACACTACCCAAAACAACTGAGCGCGCAAAACGTCTTCCCTGCTTGGGGCAGACGGAAATAGCATGAGAAGCGTCTCCACTGTAGAAGCACAACTTATTATGCTTACAAAACTCATGACGCTGAGCCCCAGAAGCCACTCCATCACACTACATGGGCTCAGGGGCTGGCTCGCAAGGTGTCACCACCTCTCACATATTTCTACGCTCACATAGACGTCTGTCAATTTGAATGGCCAATGCCATAGAGTTATTGAGCCCAGAGGGAACAGGAAATCCCACCATAATGTCCTTTACAGTCTCTGCCAGACCCTTCTGAAAAAGAGCTGCCAGGGCATCGTCATTCCATTTAGTAAGGACTGCCCACTTTCGGAATTTCTGACAGTATAGCTCTGCAGCTTCCTGACCGTGTTTCAATGCCAACAAGGTTTTCTCAGCTTGATCAGTAACATTAGGTTCATCATACAACAACCCCAGAGCCTGAAAAAACACATCAACATCAGTCAAGACAGGATCCCCAGGTGTCAGGGAAAAGGCCCAATCCTGAGGGCCGCTGCGCAACAGGGAGATGACAATTTGAACCTGCTGTGCAACGTTCCCCGAGGACGTAGGCCTCAAGGCAAAAAACAACTTAGTTTTTAAAATTCAAAAATTTAGAGCGATCCCCAAAAAACAACTTTCGAGTAGGAATCCTAGGCTCTGCAGCAGGCATCCGAGTGAGATAGATTGCCATACTACGAACTTCAGCAGCAAGCTGCTCCACACGCTCGGACAAATGCTTGATTTTCATTGAGAAAAAATTCCTCCTCAGCCCCCAGAGAAAAAGAGGGAAAAATGTGTATATAAAAAAAAATTCTGACAACTTTTTTTTTTCTTTACTATTTTTCCCTTCTGTTGAGTACCATAGAATTTTCAGTAAGGCCGGTGATTCTGTTATGATTTGGTAACTGAGGATGACAGGAGCAAAACAGCAAGGCAGCCGAACACCTGAGAAGTTGGAAACTAATGGGTTGCAGATCCCTAAACTAACCGCACAACTAGCAGCAGCCGTGGAGCGTACCTATGGTGGTCCTAGACGCCTCGGCACAGCCGGAGAGCTAGCTACACGTAAAGATAGAAACAGGAAAGCTAACTGCCCTGGAGTAGACCCCAAAGGAATAGGCAGCCCCAAACATATAATGGCGGTTAGACAAGACGAAACACAAACGCAGGCAGAAAATAGAGTGAGCAAACGCTGGGGCCAAACACTGCCTAAATAAGACAGGACAGGACAGAATACTATCTGCAACCCAGCAAAACCCTAGCAAAACTTCCAACACTTCTGACTTCAAAAATGCTGAGATCACACGATCTCGCCACCCACTAAATCAGATCTCAGTGTGAACAAGGCTAACCCGCAGCCACTCAAAAAGCAGGGAAAGAGCAATTGAACAAATAACAGTGGCTACTAAAAAACAGAGCGCAGCACAGCCCCAGAAGGAGACCCGGCTAACCTCCACAAAGGTGCAGACAAAAATGGAAATAGCAAACACAATAGAACCAAGCAGAAAATATCTTATCTGAAGGTAGCAGACGAAGGCAAGACACCAGCAGACTTCCAAATGAACCAGGAAACAACAATTGATCACCGGCGAGGATCATGGGAAGGCAGCTCCCTTATATCAGCCCAGTCAGTGAATCCTGATTGCCAGTCATCGCTGGCAGTGAGGAGGACCTGTCATTAGATACTGCTTCAGGACCGTCAGCAACCACCAGAGGGAGCCTCAGCTCAGAAATTTTCTCCAACATGTTCACAACAGGATGTGCTGTGTCCTGAAGTAATTAAATCTGTTCAGTTAAGAGTTGCCATGGACTGTCTTTCTATTTATTGGAATACAGAAGCAGTGTCATGCCAGTACAGCAAAGGGGATGCTGACAGCACAGTGAGTACTGATTGTACCATGCAAGTAAAGAGGTTCCGTTTTCCTGTGGAGGTAGGCCAGGGTACACAATGCCCACAGAACTCAGCCACGACTACTGCCCTGGCCCGACTCTACAAGTGCAGTAAGAAAATACCTTTAATGACAACCAAATGCAACCGAGGCACAAGTCAAGGGCCACTTCATCACTATCTGTATGATTTCAAGGATGAAAGGGATTAGTGGACGGTTTACATGCTTGCTGATAGTTATTGAGGCATACAGTGGGTATGGAAATTATTCAGACCCCTTTAAATTTTTCACTCTTTGTTTCATTTGGTAAATTCAAAAAAGTTAATTTTTTCTCATTAATGTACACTCTGCACCCTATCGTGACTGAAAAAAAAACAGAAATGTAGAAATTTTTGTCGTTGCCATGGTGGAGATGTTGGAGTGTGATTGATTGAGGAGATAAGGTGTCTTTTATACAGGTAACGAGTTCAAACAGGTGCAATTAATACAGATAATGAGTGCAGAGTAGGAGGGCTTCTTATAGAAAAACAACAGGTGTGTGAGAGCCAGAATTCTTGCTAATTGATAGGTGATCAAATACTTATTTCATGCAATAAAATGCTATTTAATTATTTAAAACTCAAACAATGTGATTTTCAGTTCTTTACTTTTAGATTCTGTCTCTCACAGTTGAAGTGTACCTACAATAAAATTACAGACCTCTCCATTCTTTGTAGGTGGGAAACCTTGCAAAATCGACAGTGTATCAAATATTTACTTTCCCCACTGTAAAGCATAAGCAACTCCCGAGAGAGACTCAAAATATTTTTTTTTCCCCAAAGGTGGTCACCTTGTGCCGCATTTTTGGGATATCTTGAGGCCACAGGAGATATAGAAAAGTACGGACATATTTACACTAGTGTGCTATAAATATTACTAGTAAATCTTAACACGTACCTAGCTGTCTATCCTCGATAAGATTCAGGATCATACCAGGCTTCTCCTGAATATTGAAGCAGAGTGCATCACTCTTTTCAGGAATACTTATCACAAAATGAGGGTCAGAGTCCACTGTAAATATAAAAAAATACATAAGAATTGAATATACATGTATACTAGTCATTTTTGGGAGATAGACCGTATTACAAGCAGAGATGTGTGCACAGTAGTGCTGAGCATTCCGATACCGCAAGTATCGGGTATCGGCCGATATTCGCTGTATCAGAATTCCGATACTTAGTTCCGATATTTTTCCTATATCGTATACCGGAATCGGAAGTTCCCATAATTCTTTGAGAGGCACTGTGATTTTAGTCAGCCAATGAGGAATCCTACGAAGTGTGGGCACATCCTGTACTGCTGCGGCCATCTTAACTAACGGCATGGCTGTGATTGGCTGCTGAAATGATGTCAGAATGCACTATAAAAGGCGCCGCCGCCATTTTAGCGTCACTGTGCTGTAAACTCAGTTAGGGACAGAACGCTGCTCTGCTGACTCTGAGGGACAGTTAGAGATTGCGATTTTGTGTACTGTGCTTTAGGCAGGCTATTTTACCAACCGCTGTGTAAAGCTTCCTTTTGCCTTGCAGTGTTGTTTTAACAGCTCTGTGCAAGGTGTGTGTGTGAGAGTGCAGGTGACGCTGCAGTTTGCTCTGCATCCACCGCTGTTTGTAGGCATCTGCACGTGTCACTCACTGACTTTTTTTTTATTATATTTTGTGTAATTGGTGCAGCTCCATTCAATAGAAATTAACAGTGATCTATTAGTGTGACGCGCTTCCATCCGTATACAATACATTGGTTGCAAACACTATAGAAGTACAGAAAGGAGCCTTTCACAGATAGTGAACAGTTGTGTGCAGTGTTCACTGTAGTCTGTGAGCTTTTCATTTTTGAGTGCAGATTACGCTCCAGTTAGTTCTTCAACCACTGCTGGTTGTAGTCTGCTGAGCGTGTGTCACTCTCACTACTTAATTTTTGTCAATTGGTGCAGCTCCATTATATTGAAATAACAGTGATCTATTAGTGTGACGCGCTTCCATCCTATACAATACATTGGTTGCAAACACTATAGAAGTACAAAAGGGCCTTTCACAGTATGAACAGTTGTGTGCAGTGTTCACTGTAGTCTGTGAGCTTTTCATTTTTTGAGTGCAGATTACGCTCCAGTTAGTTCTTCAACCACTGCTGGTTGTAGTCTGCTGAGCGTGTGTCACTGCCTCATCCTTCACATTTTTCTCAAATTGGTGCTGCTCCATTATATTTGAAAAAAATCTAATCTATTAGTGTGACGCGCTTCCATCCGTATACAATACATTGGTTGCAAACACTATAGAAGTACACAAAGGGGCCTTTCACAGCTACTGAACAGTTGTGTGCAGTGTTCACTGTAGTCTGTGAGCTTTTCATTTTTTGAGTGCAGACTACGCTCCAGTTAGTTCTTCAACCACTGCTGGTTGTAGTCTGCTGAGCGTGTGTCACTGCCTCATCCTTCACATTTTTCTCAAATTGGTGCTGCTCCATTATATTTGAAAAAAATCTAATCTATTAGTGTGACGCGCTTCCATCCGTATACAATACATTGGTTGCAAACACTATAGAAGTACACAAAGGGGCCTTTCACAGCTACTGAACAGTTGTGTGCAGTGTTCACTGTAGTCTGTGAGCTTTTCATTTTTTGAGTGCAGATTACGCTCCAGTTAGTTCTTCAACCACTGCTGGTTGTAGTCTGCTGAGCGTGTGTCACTTGCCTCATCCTTCACATTTTCTCAAATTGGTGCTGCTCCATTATATTTGAAAAAAATCTAATCTATTAGTGTGACGCGCTTCCATCCGTATACAATACATTGGTTGCAAACACTATAGAAGTACACAAAGGGGCCTTTCACAGCTACTGAACAGTTGTGTGCAGTGTTCACTGTAGTCTGTGAGCTTTTCATTTTTTGAGTGCAGATTACGCTCCAGTTAGTTCTTCAACCACTGCTGGTTGTAGTCTGCTGAGCGTGTGTCACTGCCTCATCCTTCACATTTTTCTCAAATTGGTGCTGCTCCATTATATTTGAAAAAAATCTAATCTATTAGTGTGACGCGCTTCCATCCGTATACAATACATTGGTTGCAAACACTATAGAAGTACACAAAGGGGCCTTTCACAGCTACTGAACAGTTGTCTGCAGTGTTCACTGCAGTCTCTGAGGAATAACCACACTTAGGCCTTATAACTTTTCTGACTTTCTTTATCAATCTACCAAGATGAAGAAGGCAGGGAGTAAGGCACGTGGTCGTGGCCGTGGAGTTTCAGCAGGGAGAGGACTTGGGGATTCTGTGGCTGCTGCCGCACCCAGTAACACAGCATCCACCAGTTTTCCCCGTGAGCGTTCCTTTATGCGCACTTTTGTAGGAGCTCAGCGTACCCCCCTGCTGCGGGGAGAACAAATTGAAGCCGTTGTTGGTTGGATGGCAGCCAATGCATCGACTTCAATTGCTTCCACCTCCTCTCAGGACCACAGCACTGTTGAACAACCATCTGTCTCTTCACCGCCTGCCAAACTGCCCAGGCATTCAGAGAGCTCTGTAAAGGAGCCAGCTGAGTCTCTGCTTCTGTTCTCAGAATCTGTTGGCTTGCAAACAGGGGCCCAGCCAAGCAGCATTCTGGAATGTGAAGAAGAGGCGGTATGCAGTGATGCGCAACAGCTGTGTCTCTCTGAATGTGAAGAGGCGGGTGAGCCAGTGCCGATGGTCAGCACACCGCAGAACGCATCTGATGATGATGAGACTCAGGTGCCAGTTTCTTTTGAGCATGGTGCTGGCCAGACCACCCAACAGCAGCAGGTGTTGGAAGAGGGTAGTGGAGATGATGAGGTCCAAGACCCAACATGGCGTGAGGAACAGGAAGGTGGTGGTAGCAGCTCTGAGGAAGAGATTGCCCCAACGGTCCAAACAGTAGGGAGAGGTAGGCTGCAGACTCGGTTACCTGTAGCCTCCAGTTTGGCACCCGTTCGTAGCAGTTCTCTTCCAACAGCCAAAACGGGCGCTCCCAGGACTTGCACTGCGTGGTCCTTTTTTGACACACTTGCAGATGATATTTGCTATGTCAAATGCAAGCTGTGGAATCAAAAAGTAAAAGAGGTAAAAGTGTCAGTAACCTTAATACCACAAATATGTGGAAACATGTGCGGTCAAAGCACGTGGTTCAGTTACAAAGACACACTGGAGATGTAGGCCAACCTACAGCAGCACCTACATCTTCAGCTCGTGTTGGAGCCTCTTCCTCCAGCTCACACACAGCTGGTTCGGCTTCCTCACAGGATCGCCATGGAAGAACCTCTGTCACTGTTGTCCAGAGACACAGTGTTATTCCACCCACAGCTGCAAGTTCCCTGTCATCCTCACACTCCCAGGCCACAAAACAGCCATCGGTAGCACAGGCATGGGATAAAAGACGGCCATAACTCGGCAAACCATCCACGAGCACAGGCTCTGAATGCTGGCATTGCAAAACTCCTGTCCCTTGAAATGCTGTCATTCAGGCTGGTGGAGACTGACAGTTTCCGTAACTTAATGGCATTGGCAGTCCCACAATACAATGTGCCCAGCCGATTTTATTTCAGCAGGCAAGCCGTCCCTGGTCTGCAAAAGCATGTTGAGGGAAAAATTAAACATGCGCTACTAAACGCCGTCAGTAGCAAGGTCCACCTGACCACCGATGCGTGGACCAGTACCCATGGCCAGGGACGATACCTTTCCCTCACTGCCCATTGGGTCAATGTTGTGGAGCCGGGTACATATCTTGCGAGTGGCGCTGTACGTGTTCTGCCAACTCCAAGGATTGCAGGAATCCAGTCTGTCCACATTGACTCCTCCTCCTACTCCAGTTCCTCAGAATCATCGCTGCAGGAGCCGTCACGGTCTACCTCCACATGGACCCGTGAACGCTTACCTGTTGCGACCGATATGAGCACAGCCGTGGCCAAACGTCAACAGGCCGTCCTGAAATTAATTCCCATGGGGAATCGAAGCCACACAGCGCAGGAGCTCTGGAATGCCATCAAACAGGAGAGCGACGTGTGGTTTTTGCCAGCGAATCTCCAGCCAGGCTTGGTAGTGTGTGACAATGGCCGAAATCTGGTGGCAGCTCTGGGCCTTGGCAACCTCACTCACATACCATGTCTGGCACATGTGCTCAACTTGGTCGTGCAGAGTTTTTTGAGGGACTATCCGGATCTTGATGCACTGCTGCACAAGGTCCGCCTAGAGTGCGCTCACTTGCGACGTTCCAGCATGGTCAGATCGCGCATTGCAGCTCTGCAACACAGATTTCGCTTCCTGAACATCGCATCATATGTGAAGTACCCACCAGGTGGAATTCCACGTTACATATGTTGGAGCGGTTGTGTGAGCAGCAGTAATGGAGTATCAGCTGCATCAGGTGCAATCAACTCGCAATTTGCGCCGTTCACACTTCACCACTACTGAGTGGGCCTCTATGAAGGACATCTGCCACGTTTTGCGTGCGTTTGATGAGTCAACACGGATGGCGAGTGCAGATCATGCACTAGTCAGCCTGACTGTCCCCCTTATCTGCCTGCTTCAAAAAACACTGCAAGCACTAAGGGATGAGGTTTTGGAAGAGGTGGAGGATGAGGAGTCACAAATTCCATCACCTTCTGGACAGTCAGCGCAACGTGGTTCCTCACAAAGGGCTGGGCAGGGCTCACTTAGTGAGGAGGATGAGGAGGAGTCAATGGAGGAGGAAGACATCGCTCCAGAGGGAGGTACACAACGCTCTAGTCAGTATGTAGAGCGAGGGTGGGGTGATGCAGAGCAGGCAGAGATGACACCTCTTGCAGGGGACAGCGTTTCTTGGCCAGTTGGGAGTCTGCAGCACATGGTTGATTTCATGCTGCAGTGCCTGAGAAACGACCGCCGCATCGCCCACATTCTCACCACGTCTGATTATTGGGTGTACACCCTCCTAGACCCTCGCTACCGGGACAACTTACAAAGCCTCATCACACCGTTGAACCGGGAGCGTAAAATGCGGGAGTACCAAGACACACTGGTGCAATCCATAATGTTCTCCATTCCAGCCCAGAGCACTGCTGCTGCTACTGCTTTACAAAGCAGCTCTGTGCGTCGAGGCAGTGGAGACAGCTCTGCAACAAGAGGGAGCACAAGCAGCGCCTCTGCACAGGGCAAGACCAGTATGTTCCAAATGTGGCGAAGTTTTGTGGCAGCGCCACAAATGTCTACACCATCCGAGACGGCTCCAGTCAGCAGGAGGCAACGTTTCCGTAAGATGGTGACAGACTACATGTCTTTCCCTCTCAGTGTACTCCCAGATGGCTCTTCCCCATTCAAGTTTTGGGTCTCTAAGCTGGATACATGGCCAGAGCTTAGCCAGTATGCATTGGAGGTGCTGGCTTGCCCTGCTGCCAGTGTATTATCGGAGCGCGTCTTTAGTGCTGCAGGTGGTGTACTAACAGACCGTCGCATGCGACTATCCTCCGATAATGTAGACCGGCTTACTTTTCTGAAAATGAACAAGGCATGGATCTCGCCAGAATTTGTCTGTCCGTTTTCAGATTAAATAACTGGTTCGCAACGTTATCCATGTCTCCTGTTATGTTCATCTTTCTACCACCTGAACTCTACTCCCTGGGCTACAACACTGCCAGTTGCTGCTCAGAAGTGTCGTGTCCACAGACCAATACACAAGCTATAGTGTTAGTGGGGTTCAGTAACGCCAGCTGTTCCCCTGCTGTGTGTCCGGCAAGAAGTCTCCTGTTCCCTACACATGCACAGAAAAACCCATGTGGAACATGCTCCAAATAGGGAAGAGCCGTCACCCTGATTGTTATGCTTAAAACAGGAAATTGTGAAGTTTTCCAGGCCTAGAATGATAAATTTTTATAACAAATATGGACAAATAATAATTTGTCATCACAGCGCATATCTGCACATGTCTATTAGAAATGGTAACAAAAACTAAAACATAGTGTTCACTTTTTGAAATTAATGCATAAAAGTACATTTCATACTTATCAATTAATGCTTTTTAAGGAACTTTATCTGTACCTGTAAGATAATGCAGTCAATGGATGTACGAATCATAAAATCCTCATCATCATCATCACGAGTTTTATTTATGACAGACATTATAAAATACACATACTGATGCCAACTGTAACTTCACACACCATATATGAAATGGCCAGCATCTAAACCTGGTAATAATGTGCAATAATAAATTATTACATCTTGAAAGTGCATCATGCATACTGACAATAGGTAGTTATACCTGCAAGTGCTGTTGAAACAAGCACAACAGATATAAATTAATAATGGTATATAGGTATCACAGTGCATAGTTACTCATGGACAATGTCGATGTAATACTGTACCTCAATAAAGTCAGCGTCAACCATTATGCTTGTTAGTCTTGTAGATTGTTAAAGAGGGAACGGGCTTTTTTTGTTGGTCATAGGTGGAGTATTAGACAGTAAATGATTACTGCTGTCGTATTTTTGGCGTCCCTAGGGCACAATAACGCTGCGTAACGTCACATTTTATAGAGTCATCTAATTGACACACGCTACCCTACCCTACGCGTGACAGTAGGAAGGTAGTGTTGACGGATAAAGCCTTGCGCAACCAGACATGCTTTTACCCTCTTCAACACTGTACAAGCAAAAAATGCATGATTGCAGCCGCAGACTTTATTGACGACAGTATAACATCGCCATTACCCATCAGAGGCTGTCCACTGTCTGATACAGACATAGAATATACCTTTGCTATCCGTAGCCTTTGTTTCACCTACACTTGCAGGCACACACTTACATTGTGACAATGCATAATGTTTTTTTAAATGGTTATTTTTTATCGTACATTATTGCGTCATCACATTGATGAGTCCATGCTGGACATGTCATACATGCTGTACAAAGTAACGATTTTATTAACTTAAATAATTGAAATGTCTGTGACTGTCACATATAAATTGCAATGATGATGATGAGTGACTATTACAAAATCCATTGTCTTCACTATGTTATGGTTTAACATAGCGTTCCTTAAGCATTATTCATAAATACAAAAATGGACTTTTATTATTAAATTTACAACACTATATTTTGTAACAAATTTTTTGGGTGGTGTGTTGTTCCATTTCTTGTTGGCATGTGCATATATGCGTTTATATTTGCAGGGTCTTTAGTTTTATTCTTGAAGTTAGGAAACATGTGTATCTTCGTACCGTGTTAGCCAGTAGATAGAAAAATATTTAGACTTGAGAGTCCGCAGTGGTTGATACCTTTTAATGGATAACTGAAAAGATGGTAACAAATTGCAAGCTTTCGAGGCTACTCACGTCTCTTCATCAGGCAAAGACTAAAACAAAAAATGAAGCATCACATATTTCTATACACAACAGGACACAGGAATAGTGCAATAGGTAAGACAAGTAAGTCACGTGTAGCAGAACTGTCATTATGACAGAGGGATGAACATAAATATTGGAACAGTTCCTAGATAAGGATAGAAAGTTTTATTGCCCTCTGATTGGGGTCTGGTTTTGTGTTTTCATGCCCCTGGAAGGGCACAGACGCAGATTCCTTAATTGATATAGAATGACATAAATCCGTGTGATCTATTCATTCCATCACTAAGAGTGTCAAAGGTCATGATGAGCTTATATTCTGAAACCTTTGTATCTTTCTCATATTTGAAGTTATATTTTAATACCAGTAATTCCATATCCATCATGCTCTGACCGGGCATACAAAAGTGTTTTGCCACAGGTAAATCCATTATTTTTTCTTATTGTGGGCGCTGATAATTCATCCTTGTTCTCATTTTTTGGCCGGTCTCCCCTCACTTGTCCCTCCCTCACTTGTCTTACCTATTCCTGTGTCCTGTTGTGTGTAGAAATATGTGATTCTTCATTTTTTGTTTTAGTCTTAGCCTGATGAAGAGACCTGAGTAGTCTCGAAAGCTTGGAATTTGTTACCATCTTTTCAGTTAGCCATTAAACGGTATCAACCACTGAGGACTCTCAAGTCTAAATATTTTTCTATTCTTGGAATTGAAATTCAATCATTTATTGTCCTAGTAAAACTTCATTTATTCTTGTTTGAAGTACATACATTTGCAATGGCCACGTAACAAGGCAATAACTCAATATTTTATGCCTACACCCTCCTTGACCCTGGGCTTCAACACCGCCAGTTGCTGCTCAGAAGTGTTAGATGCACAGATGAAAACAATCGATGATGTGTTTGTGGGGTTCAGTAACGCCTGCTGTTCCCCTGCTGTGTGTCTGGCAAAAATTACTGCTGCTAACTACAACTTCAACTTCAAACATCTCATACAAGGCCTCTGCCTACACCCTCCTTGACCCTGGGCTTCAACACCGCCAGTTGCTGCTCAGAAGTGTTAGATGCACAGATGAAAACAATCGTGATGTGTTTGTGGGGTTCAGTAACGCCTGCTGTTCCCCTGCTGTGTGTCTGGCAAAAATTACTGCTGCTAACTGCAACTTCAACTTCAAACATCTCATACAAGGCCTCTGCCTACACCCTCCTTGACCCTGGGCTTCAACACCGCCAGTTGCTGCTCAGAAGTGTTAGATGCACAGATGAAAACAATCGATGATGTGTTTGTGGGTTCAGTAACGCCTGCTGTTCCCCTGCTGTGTGTCTGGCAAAAATTACTGCTGCTAACTACAACTTCAACTTCAAACATCTCATACAAGGCCTCTGCCTACACCCTCCTTGACCCTGGGCTTCAACACCGCCAGTTGCTGCTCAGAAGTGTTAGATGCACAGATGAAAACAATCGCTGATGTGTTTGTGGGGTTCAGTAACGCCTGCTGTTCCCCTGCTGTGTGTCGGCAAAAATTACTGCTAGCTACCTACACATGGTGAAAAAAGCATGACATGTCAAATTGTCTAGTGCTACACATAGATATGAGGCTGCACCCTGATTTCTAAGCTGTAAACATTTGAAACGTCAGCTTTAAAACCATAAAATGATTAGTCTTTGTCACAAATCTGTAACAAAATAATTGTGACATATTATTTCAGATATGCACATGTCGAAAACAAATGCTAACACAAAAGCCTACTTATGCTATAGGATACTGATGGTCAACCTTGTCACTCCATAGCTTCGACAAATCCAACTCACATCATGACTCAAATGCTGCAATGTTGGAAGTGCATAATGTGGGTTGAACTTTGACAACAGCTGCAGTGCGAAGGTTAGACTTCAGTGTTCTTGGCTTTTAAATAAAAGCATACAAGTAAATATAATAATCCAATGTTGATTAAGGGACGTGATGTACACCTGTAATATTGTGCAAACAATGCATGTAGGAATAGTCCTCTTCAACATTACTTATATTTGTGTCATTTTAAAAAATACATATTTAATTAGAAAGTTAACAGCCCATATCATAAAGGTCCTTCATGTAAACATGATAATCGCTAACAAAAATCATGCATTACCTTGTTAAAGTCAATAGTGCATAGTCACAATAGCAAAATATATACCTGTAAGTGGTGCTGAAAGAACGACAACTGATAGAATAGGTGAATGATATCTATTTATCAGACTGAATAGCGACACCTGTACAATGTCGATATAATAATTAAACAAATGTGAACCTCACACTCGTTTTTCTTGTAGCTTGTTATGTAATAGGGCACATGCGTGTATGTTTCATCATAGGTGCATGTTTACTGAGTAAAGCAGTCATGACAACGCCTTTGTGTTGTGGTACGCTTGCGATGATGAACGATGCGCACCGTGAATGTTAGTCTGCGTCATAAGACGCACAGACGCTCCAATACCCAACGCGTCACAGCAGGAAGCCAGTCTGTGCGTCCAAACAAAGGCGCAACCATACATGCACGTAACCTTTTATAAAGCTATATAAAAAAAAGGATGTAGTAGTAACGCACACTTTATTGAGGTACAGTATTACATCGCCATTCAACATCTGTGGCTATGCAGTCTCATCTATATATACCTTATCTATCCGTTGTCATGCTTGCAAGTCCACAGTCAGGCATAAATAGCTGTTTTGACTATGCACTATGCACTTTTTAAAGTTTTTGTTTGTTAATATAAATGATTGGCACATATTATCAGTATTACATGATGGAAATTTTAGATATTTTTAAAAACTTTTTAGTGATATTATTCACCAAATGTAAACTTTTATGAATGTCAAAGATAACTTGTAATGCTGATTATGTTTTTAAGTCAGCCATTCATTGTCTACACAATAGAAATGGTGTACATACTGTTACTTAGCCATCATTAATGGATTCTGATATGTACTTGTATGCTTTTATTTTAAACCGTATAGCAGATTATTTAACCTATTTTAATTGTGGTTTGCATTGCTTTTCAACATGTTAATGTATGCGTTTATGTTTGTAAATTATTAATTTACATATATTTTTTTAAGTAAAATCATCATCTTATGGTACTAAAGGTTATATTTCTCTTGTTTGGAGTATAGACATTTTTAATTGACACGTAACAAGGAAAATACTTGATCTAGTATTTAAACATCCTCCTTGACCCTGGGCTCCAACACCGCCAGTTGTTGCCTGGAAGTGCTGTTAGCACAGTCAACACTTGCTCCTGTGTTACTGGGGTTCAGTAATGTCAGCTGTTCCCCTGCTGTGTGAACGGCAAAAAGTCCTGCTGCCTCCACCCTGTTGTCTTCTCATCCCTGGGCTCCAACACCGCCAGTTGTTGCCTGGAAGTGCTGTTAGCACAGTTAACACTTGCTCCTGTGTTACTGGGGTTCAGTAATGTCAGCTGTTCCCCTGCTGTGTGAACGGCAAAAAGTCCTGCTGCCTCCACCCTGTTGTCTTCTCATCCCTGGGCTCCAACACCGCCAGTTGTTGCCTGGAAGTGCTGTTAGCACAGTCAACACTTGCTCCTGTGTTACTGGGGTTCAGTAATGTCAGCTGTTCCCCTGCTGTGTGAACGGCAAAAAGTCCTGCTGCCTCCACCCTGTTGTCTTCTCATCCCTGGGCTCCAACACCGCCAGTTGTTGCCTGGAAGTGCTGTTAGCACAGTCAACACTTGCTCCTGTGTTACTGGGGTTCAGTAATGTCAGCTGTTCCCCTGCTGTGTGAACGGCAAAAAGTCCTGCTGCCTCCACCCTGTTGTCTTCTCATCCCTGGGCTCCAACACCGCCAGTTGTTGCCTGGAAGTGCTGTTAGCACAGTCAACACTTGCTCCTGTGTTACTGGGGTTCAGTAATGTCAGCTGTTCCCCTGCTGTATGAACGGCAAAAAGTCCTGCTGCCTCCACCCTGTTGTCTTCTCATCCCTGGGCTCCAACACCGCCAGTTGTTGCCTGGAAGTGCTGTTAGCACAGTCAACACTTGCTCCTGTGTTACTGGGGTTCAGTAATGTCAGCTGTTCCCCTCTGTGTGAACGGCAAAAAGTCCTGCTGCCTCCACCCTGTTGTCTTCTCATCCCTGGGCTCCAACACCACCAGTTGTTGCCTGGAAGTGCTGTTAGCACAGTCAACACTTGCTCCTGTGTTACTGGGGTTCAGTAATGTCAGCTGTTCCCCTGCTGTGTGAACGGCAAAAAGTCCTGCTGCCTCCACCCTGTTGTCTTCTCATCCCTGGGCTCCAACACTGCCAGTTGTTGCCTGGAAGTGCTGTTAGCACAGTCAACACTTGCTCCTGTGTTACTGGGGTTCAGTAATGTCAGCTGTTCCCCTGCTGTGTGAACGGCAAAAAGTCCTGCTGCCTCCACCCTGTTGTCTTCTCATCCCTGGGCTCCAACACCGCCAGTTGTTGCCTGGAAGTGCTGTTAGCACAGTCAACACTTGCTCCTGTGTTACTGGGTTCAGTAATGTCAGCTGTTCCCCTGCTGTCTGAAAGGCAAAAAGTCCTGCTGCCTCCACCCTGTTGTCTTCTCATCCCTGGGCTCCAACACCGCCAGTTGTTGCCTGGAAGTGCTGTTAGCACAGTCAACACTTGCTCCTGTGTTACTGGGGTTCAGTAATGTCAGCTGTTCCCCTGCTGTGTGAACGGCAAAAAGTCCTGCTGCCTCCACCCTGTTGTCTTCTTATCCCTGGGCTCCAACACCGCCAGTTGTTGCCTGGAAGTGCTGTTAGCACAGTCAACACTTGCTCCTGTGTTACTGGGGTTCAGTAATGTCAGCTGTTCCCCTGCTGTGTGAACGGCAAAAAGTCCTGCTGCCTCCAACCGGTTCTCTTCTCATCCCTGGGCTCCAACACCGACAGTTGTTGCTCGGAAGTGTCATTGGCACGGGTACTCACTCCTGCCCAGACTGGTTACAGCACGCCATCTGTTTCCTGTCAGTGTAAACGTCACTTAACCTCCAATAAGTTGTCCTGTCGTGTTGCGGTCGGGTTACCCGACTCTATGGTGCCTGGAGTTTAGGTGCTTCCTATGTGTGCTGCGGGATATGCAAATAAAGGCTGTTTCCGTTGTGACAATAGGACAATCACCCACTGTAGTACTGTGGGATTCGGTAACTGAGGCCGGCTCGCGGCCTGTCAACTTAAATTTCCATGGGTACCTTCTGCTACCCGTCCGGGTTCCAGTACCGTCAGCTGGTTCTCCGCAGTGCCTTTGGCCTAGGTGCCTCCATCTCGGTATCTGAGTTCCAGCAACGTCTGCTGGTCCTTGGTAGTGCTTTGGAGCACAGGTACCTCCTGCTTAGTAACCGTGTCCCAGTAACGTCAGCTGGTCCTCGGTTGTGCCATTGGCTCTTTTCCTTCTGCTGTCCCTCCGGGTTCCAGCACAGTCAGCTGGTCCTCGTTACTTGCATTGGCTCTTGTACCTTCTGCTACCCGTCCGGGTTCCAGTACCGTCAACTGGTTCTCCGCAGTGCCTTTGGCCTAGGTGCCTCCATCTCGGTATCCGAGTTCCAGCAACATCTGCTGGTCCTTGGTAGTGCTTTGGAGCACAGGTACCTCCTGCTTAGTAACCGTGTCCCAGTAACGTCAGCTGGTCCTCGGTTGTGCCATTGGCTCTTTTCCTTCTGCTGCCCCTCCGGGTTCCAGCACAGTCAGCTGGTCCTCGTTACTTGCATTGGCTCTTGTACCTTCTGCTACCCGTCCGGGTTCCAGTACCGTCAACTGGTTCTCCGCAGTGCCTTTGGCCTAGGTGCCTCCATCTCGGTATCCGAGTTCCAGCAACGTCTGCTGGTCCTTGGTAGTGCTTTGGAGCACAGGTACCTCCTGCTTAGTAACCGTGTCCCAGTAACATCAGCTGGTACAAGGTTGTGCTACAAATACAAGATACAGAACAAGAGACACAAGAACAATAAGCAGAAGATCTAAAAGCAGAAGAACATGAAGTATAAGACCAAAATGAAGAGCAAAATATATGCTCTAAATTATAAGCAGAAGAAGACTAAGCAGTGTATGGGGTGAGTCCGTTCCTCCTCGTGGTGCCCCTGGTAAATGCCTGACGCTGCAGGCTAAACTGAACACGGACAAATACTGTTGTAATTTAAATCTTTTGTGGCAGCAAGAACGGAACGATGAAAAAATCATACTTTTACAGATTACAAGTACAGGAATCTCTGTCACAAATAAGAATATGATGAAGAAGATGAAGGACTATAATATGAAGAAGAAGAATAATAGTTTAAAAAGAACAATATGAGTAATGTTAACAAAAAGATGAAAAGCAAGAAGTTTTAGAAGAAGATAAAGAAGGTGAAGATGAAGAATAATTTGATGACAAAGATGATGCTGCTGAAGATTATGAAGGAGAAAGTGTGGCAAAAGTTAAAAAGGTGAAGAGCATGGAAGTTGTGAAACATACATATTTGCCAAAATAGAAAAAAGGTTAACAACATTGTCAATTTCTTCGTCAATCCGAACGTATTTCCTAAAAAAAAAAATTAATGCTATTCCATTGGATTGGGTTAAACATCTATGCCTTTAATGTCTCCTCAACCTCCCCCAATACATTCTACATTACTCTTTGTTGTTTCCCTTCATGTACAATTAACCTACAAGGCAAGAATGGGGTTTTTTTAATTTCGATATTTTGTTCCCATAGACTTACATTGGACTTCCGGTATCGGTATCGGGTATCGCCGATATTTTTTGGGTATCGGCGATACCATTCCGATTCCGATACTTTTGGATATCGGAAAGTATCGCTCAACTCTAGTGCACAGTACTACAGCACATGGACAATACGATCATGAGATTATATCACATGACTGTATGCATATGGATATATAAAGAACTATAACATTTTTGGATTTTCTGTCAGTGTTACCCTTTATGGCTTGCATTTTACAAAACAATTAATATATTTCCATATAACCACTTTGGGGTACATTTAACCCCTTCACCCCCAAGGTGGTTTGCACGTTAATGACCGGGCCAATTTTTACAATTCTGACCACTGTCTCTTTATGAGGTTATAACTCTGGAACGCTTCAACGGATCTTCGCGATTCTGAGACTGTTTTCTCGTGACATATTGTACTTCACGTTAGAAGTAAAATTTCTTCGATATAACTTGCGTTTATTTTTGAAAAAAACGCAAATATGGCGAAAATTTTTAAAATTTTGCAATTTTCAAACTTTGAATTTTTATTCCCTTAAAACAGAGAAATATGTCACATAAAATAGTTAAGAAATAACATTTCCCACATGTCTACTTTACATTAGCACAATTTTGGAACCAAAATTTTTTTTTGTTAGGAAGTTATAAGGGTTAAAAGTTGACCAGCGATTTCTCATTTTTACAACAAAATTTACAAAGCCATTTTTTTTAGGGACCACCTCTCATTTGAAGTCACTTTGAGGGGTCTATATGGCAGAAAATACCCAAAAGTGACACCATTCTAAAAACTGCACCCCTCAAGGTACTCAAAACCACATTCAAGAAGATTATTAACCCTTCAGGTGCTCCACAGGAACTAAAGCAACGTGGAAGGAAAAAATGAATATTTAACTTTTTAGCCACAAAAATGATCTTTTACAAACTTTTTTTTTATTTTCACAAGGGTAAAAGGAGAAAATGGACAGATAAGGTTGTTATGCAATTTCTCCTGAGTACGCCAATACCCAATATGTGGGGGAAAACCACTGTTTGGGCACACGGCAGAGCTCGTAAGGGAAGGAGCGCCGTTTGACTTTTTCAAACTAAAATTGGCTGGAATTGAGATTGGACGCCATGTCGTGTTTGGAGAGCCCCTGATGCGCCTAAACAGTGGAAACCCCCACAAGTGACACCATTGTGGAAACTAGACCCCCTAAGGTACTTATCTAGATCTGTTGTGAGCACTTTGAACTCCCAAGTGTTTCACAAAAGCTTATAATGCCTGGGTGTGAAAAAAAAAAAAAACAATTTTCCACAAAAATGATTTTTTAGTCCCAAATTTTTGAATTTTCCCAAGGAAATTGGACCCCAAAAGTTGTTGTCCAATTTGTCCTGAGTACGCTGATACCCCATATTGGGGGGGGGGAACTGTTTGGGTGCACGGCAGGGCTTGGAAAGGAAGTAGTAACGTTTTGGAATGCAGACATTGATGGGGGTCATGTTCCATTTGCAGTGCCCCAGATGAGCCTAAACAGTGGAAACCCCCCACAAGTGACCCCATTTTGGAAACTATACCCCCTAAGGAACTTATCTAGATCTTTGGTGAGCACTTTGAACCCCCAAGTGCTTCACACAAGTTTATAATGCCCGGGCATGAAAATAAAAAATCCTATTTTTTTCCCACAAAAATTATATTTTAGTCACTAATTTTTTATTTTCTCAAGGGTAACAGGAGAAATTGGACCACATAAGTTGTTGTCCAATTTGTCCTGAGTACGCTGATACCCCATATGTGGGTGGGAACCACTGTTTGGGCGCACGGCAGAGCTCGGAATGGAAGGAGCACCATTTGACTTTTTCCAACCAAAATTGGCTGGAATTGAGATTGGATGCCATGTTGCATTTGGAGAGCCCCTGATGTGCCTAAACAGTGGAAACCCCCCACAAATGACCCCATTTTGGAAACTAGACCCCCTAAGGAACTTTTCTAGATCTTTGGTGAGCAATTTGAACCCCCAAGTGCTTCACACAAGTTTATAACGTAGAGCCGTAAAATTTAAAAATCACATTTTTTCCACAAAAATGATCTTTTCACCCCAATTTTTATTTTTCCAAGGGTAACAAGACTCCAAAAGTTATTGTGCAATTTGTCCTGAGTGCGCTGATACCCCATATGTGGGGGTAAACCACTGTTTGGGTGCATGGCAGAGTTTGGAAGGGAAGGAGCGCCGTCTGACTTTTTCAACGCAGAATTGGCTGGACGCCATGTCGTGTTTGGAGAGCTCCTGATCTGCCTAAACAGTGGAAACCCCCATAAATGACGCCATTTTGGAAACTAGACCCCTCAAGGAACTTATCTAGATGTGTGGTGAGAACTTTTAACCCCCAGGTGTTTCACTAAAGTTTATAACGTACAGCCGTAAAATAAAAAATCTTTTTTTTTTTACAAAAATGATTTTTTCGTCCCCAATATTTTATTTTCACAAGGGTAACAGAAGAAATTGGAACCCAAAAGTTGTTGTCCAATTTGTCCTGAGTACGCTGATACCCAATATGTAGGAGAAAACTACTGTATGGGCGCACGTCAGGGCTCGGAAGGGAAGTAGTGACGTTTTGGATTGCAGACTTTGATGGAATGGTCTGGGGGCGTCATGTCACATTTGGAGAGCCCCTGATGCACCTATACAGTGGAAACCCCCCACAAGTGACCCCATTTTGGCAAATAGACCCCACAAGGAACTTATCTAGATGTGTGGTGAGCACTTTGAACCCCGAAGTGCTTCACAGAAGTTTATAACGTACAGCCGTAAAAATAAAAAATCTTTTTTTTTTTTACAAAAATGATTTTTTTCGCCCCCAATATTTTATTTTCACAAGGGTAACAGAAGAAATTGGAACCCAAAAGTTGTTGTCCAATTTGTCCTGAGTACGCTGATACCCAATATGTGGGAGAAAACTACTGTATGGGCGCACGTCAGGGCTCGGAAGGGAAGTAGTGACGTTTTGGATTGCAGACTTTGATGGAATGGTCTGGGGGCGTCATGTCGCATTTGGAGAGCCCCTGATGCGCCTAAACAGTGGAAACCCCCCACAAGTGACCCCATTTTGGAAAATAGACCCCACAAGGAACTTGTCTAGATGTGTGGTGAGCACTTTGAACCCCGAAGTGCTTCACAGAAGTTTATAACGCACAGCCGTAAAAATAAAAAATCCTTTTTTTTTTTGCAAAAATGATTTTTTTGCCCCAATATTTTATTTTTACAAGGGTAACAGGAGAAATTGGACCCCAAAAGTTGTTGTCCAATTTGTCCTGAGTACGCTGATATCCAATATGTGGGAGAAAACTACTGTATGGGTACACGTTGGGGCTCGGAAGGGAAGTAGTGACGTTTTGGATTGCAGACTTTGATGGAATGGTCTGGGGGCGTCATGTCGCATTTGGAGAGCCCCTGATGCGCCTAAACAGTGGAAATCCCCAACAAGTGACCCCATTTTGGAAAATAGACCCCACAAGGAACTTATCTAGATGTGTGGTGAGTGCTATGAAGCCCCAAGTGCTTCACAGAAGTTTATAATGTACAGCCGTAAAAAAAAAATAAATATTTTTTTTGTACAAAAATGATATTTTCGCCCCCAGTTTTTTATTTTCCCAAGGGTAACAGGAGAAATTAGAACCCCAAAATTGGTGTGCAATTTGTCCTGAGTACGCTGATACCCCATATGTTGGGGTAAACCACTGTTTGGCCGCACGGCAGGGCTCGGAAGGGAGGGAGCGCCATTTGACTTTTTGAAAGCCACGTCGTGTTTGGAGACCCCCTGATGTGTCTAAACAGTGGAAACCCCCCACAATTGACCCCATTTTGGAAATTAGACCCCCTAAGGAACTTATCTAGATGTGTGGTGAGCACTTTGGACCTCCAAGTGCTTCACAGAAGTTTATAACATAGAACCGTGAAAATAAAAAATCATATTTTTTCCACAAAAACGATCTGTTCACCCAATTTTTATTTTCCCAAGGGTAACAAGACCCCAAAAGTTTTTGTGCAATTTGTCCTGAGTACGCTGATACCCCATATGTTGGGGTAAACCACTGTTTGGGTGCATGGCAGAGCTTGGAAGGGAAGGAGCGCCGTTTGACTTTTTCAACTCAGAATTGGCTGGACGCCATGTCGCGTTTGTAGAGGCCCTAATGTGTCTAAACAGTGGAAACCCCCCACAAGTGACCCCATTTTGGAAACTAAACCCCCTAAGGAACTTATATAGATGTGTGGTGAGCACTTTGAACCCCAAGTGCTTCACAGAAGTTTATAACTCCCGGGCATGAAAATAAAAAGTCATATTTTTTCCACAAACCTGATCGTTTAGTCCCCAATTTTTTATTTTCCCAAGGGTAACAGGAGAAATTAGACCACAAAAGTCGTTGTCCAATTTGTCCTGAGTACGCTGATACCCCATATGTGGGGTGGGACCACTGTTTGGGCGCACGGCAGGGCTTGGAAGAGAAGGAGCGCCGTTTGACTTTTTCAAACCAAAATTGACTGGAATTGAAATTGGACGCCATGTCGCGTTTGGAGAGCCCCTGATACGCCTAAACAGTCGAAACCCCCCACAAATCACACCATTTTGGAAACTAGACCCCTTAAGGAACTTATCTAGATGTGTGGTGAGCACTTTGAACCCCCAAGTGCTTCACAGAAATTAATAAACGTAGAGCCGTGAAAATAAAAAATCATTTTTTTCCTCAAAAATGATTCTTTAGCCCGCTATTTTTTTTATTTTCCCAAGGGTAACAGGAGAAATTGGACCCAAAAAGTTGTTGTGCAATTTTTCCTGTGTACGCTGATACCCCATATGTGGGGTGAAAACCACTGTTTGGGCGCATGGGAGTGCTTGGAAGGGAAGGAGCGCCATTTTGTAATGCAGACTTTCATGGAATGTTCTGCGGGCGTCATGTTGTGTTTGCAGAGCCCTTGATGTACCTAAACAGTAGAAACCCCTGCAAGTGACACCATTTTGGAAACTAGACCCCCCAAGGAGCTTATCTAGATGTGTGGTGAGCACTTTGAACCCCCAAGTGCTTCACAGAAATTTATAAACGCAGAGCCGTGAAAATGAAAAATCATTTTTTTTCTCAAAAATGATTTTTTTAGCCAGCTATTTTTTATTTTCCCAAGGGTAACAGGAGAAATTAGAACCCCAAAATTGGTGTGCAATTTGTCCTGAGTACGCTGATACCCCATATGTTGGGGTAAACCACTGTTTGGGCGCACGGCAGGGCTCGGAAGGGAGGGAGCGCCATTTGACTTTTTGAAAGCCACGTCGTGTTTGGAGACCCCCTGATGTGTCTAAACAGTGGAAACCCCCCACAAGTGACCCCTTTTTGGAAACTAGACCCCTTAAGGAACTTATCTAGATGTGTGGTGAGCACTTTGAACCCCCAAGTGATTTCACAGAAATTTATAAACGCAGAGCTGTGAAAATAAAAAATCATTTTTTTCTTAAAAATGATTTTTTTAGCCAGCTATTTTTTATTTTCCCAAGGGTAACAGGAGAAATTAGAACCCCAAAATTGGTGTGCAATTTGTCCTGAGTACGCTGATACCCCATATGTTGGGGTAAACCACTGTTTGGGCGCACGGCAGGGCTCGGAAGGGAGGGAGGGCCATTTGACTTTTTGAAAGCCACGTCGTGTTTGGAGATCCCCTGATGTGTCTAAACAGTGGAAACCCCCCACAAGTGACCCCATTTTGGAAACTAGACCCCTTAAGGAACTTATCTAGATGTGTGGTGAGCACTTTGAACCCCCAAGTGTTTCACAGAAATTTATAAACGCAGAGCTGTGAAAATAAAAAAATCATTTTTTTTTTCAAAAATGATTTTTTTTAGCCAGCTATTTTTATTTTCCCAAGGGTAACAGGAGAAATTAGAACCCCAAAATTGGTGTGCAATTTGTCCTGAGTATGCTGATACCCCATATGTTGGGGTAAACCACTGTTTGGGCGCACGGCAGGGCTCGGAAGGGAGGGAGCGCCATTTGACTTTTTGAACGCCACGTCGTGTTTGGAGACCCCCTGATGTGCCTAAATAGTGGAAATCTCTCAATTCTAGCTCCAACCCTAATCCCAACACACCCCTAACCCTAATCCCAACCCTAATCCTAACCTAAATCCCAACCCTAATTCCAACCCTAATTGTAACCCTAACCTTAATTGTAACCCTAACTCTAATTGTAACCCTAACCCTAATTTTAACCCTAACCCTAATTGCAACCCTAACCCTAATTCTAACCCTAATTATAACCCTAACCCTAAGGCTAGGTTCATTTTGCGTTTTACCAGCCCGTTCAACACATAGCGTTGACGGGCTGGTAACGGTATAGCATAACGCGATCGCGTTATGCTATACCCGCTAGCGCAGAGGAATCAGCAGATGATTCATCTGCGCTAGCGGTGACGGAGCCCAAACGCTGCAGCCTGCGTCCGAGGCTCCGTCACTGAATGATGGCACGTCGCAAACGCATGCCGCTTTACGGCATGCGTCGCGATGCGCCCTCAAATGGGGGTGAATGGCAGCGTTAACGGACTGCGTACACCGCGTTATACCGCGGTGTAACGCAGTCCGTCTAACGGACTGCCATAACGCAGTATGAACCTGGCTTAATCCTAACGCTAATTATAACCCTAACCCTAATGCTAACCCTAACCCTAATGCTAACCCTAACCCTAATTATAACCCTAACCCTAATTATAGCCCTAACCCTAACAGAAAAATGAAAATAAATATAATTTCTATTTTTTATTATATGTCCCTAACTAAGGGGGTGATAAATGAGGGGGTTATGTACTGTTTTTTTTTTTGATCACTGTGATAGTTTATCACAGTGATCAAAATGCACTTTCTGGAGAATGAATGAAAAAAAATTTGAATCTGCCGCCAAGTAGATCGGCGGGCGCACTGCGCATGCGCCCGCCATTTTTTTTGTGCAGGAAGAAGATGCCGGGTTCCTGGGGCCTCGAGGAGGACGGAGGACACCGGTAAGTATAGGGGGGGGCGATCGGGGGACCTGGGGACCCTCATTTTCTCCCCTCTGATGTGCGATCACATCAGAGGGGAGAGAAATCATTTTTATTTTTTTTATTTTTTTGCGATCGCGTCTATGCTTGCATAGCAGCGATCGCAACACCGGGATCGGTGAATACCGACCTGGATCATGTTCTCTGGGGTCTCGGCTACCCCCGGTAGCCGAGACCCCAGGGAATATTTGCCCACCCCCCCCAGCACATAGCGGCACATAGCGGCGGGCGCACTGAGCATGCGCCCGCCATTTTCTTCATCGCGCCGGCACCTGGGGACACCGGAGGGCCCTGGGGCCACATGCAGGGGATCGGGGGCCACATGGGGGTCCTGGGGACCCTTTTTCTCTGTCCTCTGATGTCCGATGACATCAGAGGACAGAGAAATTAAATGGCACAACTTTTTTTTTTTTGCGGTCGCCGTTATAGGGTTAATAACGGCGATCGCAACATCAGTGTCGGTAAAAACCGACCCGATTCATGTTCTCTGGGGTCTCGGCTACCCCCGGTAGCCGAGACCCCGGAGAAAATGCGCCTCTGGGGGGCGCTATTCACTTTTTCCACAAGCCGTTAATTAACGGCGCTGTGGTTTAAGTACCCTTAATGACCGCCGTTAAAAGGCGTATCGGCGGTCGTTAAGGGGTTAAGATCAATGCCATGAATAATAACACAGATGTGTCAGATGCTACAGACAGTTGCTCTGCATCTGGCTGCAGAAGGTCTCTGCGTTTGGTATTGCAGATGCCTTCTTAATCCTTCTGACTTTTGGACCCAGTGGCAACCTCCCTCCCTTTCTAATTGACACACCTGGATCTTTAAAGACTCCCAGTCTGCTTCATGAGTCAAAGGTGATATTCACATTTTACCTTGTGAAGGCATGGATCTATCACAGTCAGCTTACTTCTTCTCTGGTGCTGTTGGAGGATGTTTGGTGTTACCACTCTGAGTCTGCTCAAGATAAGTTGCTTCCCCCTTGTTTGTCTCCCTTCTTCTCTTTAGTGTACAGTGGGGACTGACCAGTGCTCACCCCCGCTTCCCTATTCAGGGCCTTGCTCTAGGGATATACAGGGCTTAGGTTCCTTTTCACCGATTGGTGTGGAACCAATATAGGGATGGTAGGGGAGGCAGAGAGCTATTAGATCTGCCTAGGGGTCTCCATTCCCCCTTTCCCTAGTGTTTGGGCTTCCTTCCCCTCGTGTTGCACTTAGTCTTCCCACACTGTGCGTGACAAATAAAGAATGGTATCTAAACACCCTCCAAGAGTTACTTCTCCCAATAATCCAAGACCAATTCGGTGATTAACTGTAATGCCTGCTGCAGCGTAGTAGCACATAACCTCCACCAGGGGGTGCGGGTGAAAGAAAGCAGGTACACTCATAGTGAAACTACAGTGCAGCAGGCAGGAGCCACTAGGTGGCGAAAGAGAAGTCAGACAAGCAGGGTCAGCAATGGAGAGGGAACGAAGTACCAGAGGTCACAGCAATATACTTGGTCAGAAACAAGGCAGAGAAGTCAGAGCCAGTCGGGAGCAGGGAAGCCAGAGACGGAAGACAGTCAAACAGGTCAGAGGACAAGCCGGGTCAAATACCAAGGGGTCACAACACAGAGAGCAAGTACTAAGATGAGCGAAGTCACAGGGGAGCGCAGGAACGGGACCTAGGTAAACGGGCAGAGGACAAATCAGGCTATAACGGGGTCAGCTGCTCAAGCCAGAGGCAGGAACTATAACAGACGCTGCTTGAAGGTAACAGCAAACTGAAATAGCCAGACAGATCCCAAAATGAGGGAGGGAAGGTTAACCCCGCATGACCATCCTGGGGAGAGAATAAACAGAAACAAACCCCGAACTGGATCATGATATTAACAATGATTTTTCCAGCATAATGGAGACCACGTTACAAGGCTCAGTTTTCACTGGGGCCCATAGGACTTTAGTAATGGCTTTGAATATCAGTTAACTGGTGGAATGGCACATGTCTGGTACACACCTTGGACTAGTCAGGCCACAGCATTTCAAAGTAAAGCATACCTGGTTGCAATTGCTTATCCAAAATCTGATTCATGCTGCCAGGTTTGAGCAACATGAATCTGACAACAGGTTTCCTTTAAAGGGGATATCCAGGACTTAAAAAAAAAAAATCTGTCTCAGCACTAACAGGCAGGTAGTTGCTACCTACCTGCCTGTTGTGCCCGACACTGTTTTACTCCACTCCGCCAGCACAGAGCAGTCACAGAATTACACTGACATCACATCAACAGAGCAGTAGTTTGTCTTCCTGTTGACAAGACTGGACTACTGGTGTCATGCTGGTTGATAGCTGTTTTTTTGCTGCCTAACTGGGGGAAGCAAGCTGTCAATCAGCATGACGTCAGTAGTCCCGCCTTGTCAACAGGAAGAGAAACTGCTGCTCTGTTAACAGTGAGCAGCTGAATCTCTAGCAGCAGTGGTCAATGACCAGCGCCGGGTACAACAGGCATGTTGTTACCTATGTTAGCAACTACATGCCTTTTTTTTTAAAGTCCTGGATATCCCCTTTAATTAAAAATAATACACTTTCTGATTTGCATTCAAAGCCCCTGTTATCAAGGAAAACAGAGAAGTAACATCAGGGCTATTTACATCAAACCAGAAAGCTACTTGACCGTCATCCTGGTGATCACGTGATTGCCAGAACCAACAATGGAGTAGACTGTCTCCACATGGCTCATATAAGCCATGTGTATACAGGGATCAGGAAGGCAGAAAGGGAATAATTCCATTTCTGCCTTTACTTATTGAAGAAAATATAACCAGTGATAACATGGAGCGCATCCTGTGTTTAAAGGGGTTGTGATTGCAGACTTATGAATCCCAGCTAGTGCACGTACTGTGCACTCCTGGGATTCGCCGGTTTCTGACCCGGGCCCAGAGAGTATGTATGAGCTATACATACTCCTGGCCAGTGGGAGATGCTCTGCTTCCATACACCTATATGGAGTGAGGCCACGCCCTCTAGTCAACCACACCCTGTACAAGTATTCAAGCAGCTGACAGCACTCGGGAGTTAGCACGGATGCACGTTCAGGCGTTCAAGGATCCAAATGACACCCTGTAGTCAGCCACACCCTCTAATTGGTCACGCCCACTGGACGGTTGCGTCACTAGAAGGGGCAATGCCTAGCTCAATACAAGTGTATGGAGTGAAGCCACATCCACTAGATGGGCCCTGGCCGGGAGTATGTAGATCGCCTATGTACGCTCCGGTCCCACCTCAGAAATTGCTGAATCCCTGCAGTGCAGATTCATATGTCTGCAGACATACAGAGTGACTGCACACTTATCGACTTGGACCGGACAACCCCTTTAATAAAGCTGTAATATGACTATGTTCTTCTTTTTCTAATTGCAATAATTACTTACCAAAATTTGTAGTGGATTGATAACTTGGGTAGGCTGGGGAGAAAGAGAAAAGCACATTAATATACTGTAAATCTATTCCTTAAACAGTAGTGGAGCTCAACCTATGACGAGCCAATGCTATTATTGTGTTATTCCCATGTTAGATATTTTTTGCATATGCATGCATATGTCAAATACAGTACAGACCAAAAGTTTGGACACATCTCATTCAAAGATTTTTCTGTATTTTCATGACTATGAAAATTGTAGAATCACACTGAAGGCATCAAAACTATGAATTAACACATGTGGAATTATACATTACACTTTACAAAAAAGTGTGAAACAACTGAAAATATGTCTTATATTCTAGGTTCTTCAAAGTAGCCACCTTTTGCTTTAATTACTGCTTTGCACGCAGAAAAGGTGAACGGATGGACTCTACATGCCTGGTTCCCACCGTGAAGCATGGAGGAGGTGGTGTGATGGTGTGGGGTGCTTTGCTGGTGACACTGTTGGGGATTTATTCAAAATTGAAGCGGTGAGCGGTCCAGCTCACCCCAAACCATCTCGATTGGGTTCAGGTCTGGTGACTGTGGAGGCCAGGTCATCTGGCGTAGCACTCCAACACTCTCCTTCTTGGTCAAATAGCCCTTACACAGCCTGGAGGTGTGTTTGGGGTCATTGTCCTGTTGAAAAATAAATGATGGTCCAACTAAACGCAAACCGGACGGAATAGTATGCCGCTGCAAGATGCTATGGAAGCCATGCTGGTTCAGTATGCCTTCAATTTTGAATAAATCCCCAACAGTGTCACCAGCAAAGCACCCCCACACCATCACACCTCCTCCCCCATGCTTCACGGTGGGAACCAGGCATGTAGAGTCCATCCATTCACCTTTTCTGCATGCAAAGCAGTAATCAAAGCAAAAGGTGGCTACTTTGAAGAACCTAGAATATAAGACATATTTTCAGTTGTTTTCACACTTTTTTGTAAAGTGTAATGTATAATTCCACATGTGTTAATTCATAGTTTTGATGCCTTCAGTGTGAATGTACAATTTTCATAGTCATGAAAATACAGAAAAATCTTTGAATGAGAAGGTGTGTCCAAACTTTTGGTCTGTACTGTAGATGGTGGTCCCATCTCTAGGACCCGACCCTATCCCAGTCGCTGTGAATGGAAAGGTGGATGTGCATGAAGAGCTCTCTCTATTCATTTAATTGGTGTTCCAAAAACTGTGGAGAGGCTTGCCTAGCTTATTTTGGGAATTTCCAAAGAAGTGTAACATCTGGTGACTGTATTAGAAGGTATCATATGATTAAAGGATTTTCTGAGTTGATAAAATAAAAAATATAGAAAGGTGCCTACTTATGTAATGTAAAAATAATGAAGCCACCATGGCTTATAAGTATTCATGGTTCTTTTCATTATCCTGCTCAGCTCTGTACAGCACCCTTGTTTTGATGCTGCGAGCACCTGCTATGAGTGGGACTATCAATGTGAAGGACTACAGTTTCCATTATTCTGCTCTCCTCTCATAGACATTGCCTTTTTTACAGCAGCCTACATGCCTGTCTAATAAAATTTGTAAGCTTGATTAATAATTACTTTGGCAGCTATGTTGTTCTGTTGCTCACTGACTCTGCATTAACTGCTACCTAGCATGTGAAACATGACTGCTTCGTAGGCAGACATAAAGGAGGAGAGCTTGGAATATAGGAGTTAAGAAAAATAAGAGGTAGGTCACATTTTACAGCCTGTTACAGGGAAGGGGTGATATCCAGGACAAGCAAGCAGGAGAAACCAGAAGCATCTCAGCTATAGTCAGTACATTGGTGAATAATCTTACTGTGCAGAAAATCATTTATTCAAAACTTTTAATCAGAAAACCCTATAAGGATATTGACAGGTCTGGAGGTGGTATTTTTCTGTTAAAGAGGTATACGACACATACAAAACACATTATAAAGAACTATCAATAGCAGCTAGGTTGATTGATGACGGTATTAAAATAGCAACAGTTTTTTGCACCTTTCTGCTAAATTATGCCAGTGTTACTCAAGAATGAAACATCAATTCATTTAAAGCTCCACCCTCCAAAACAATCTGCAGCCACTATATACTTGCTCATGCCGTGTGCAAATTCCATGTTTCCGTTGAAAGAGGTGGAGATACTGGGAAGATTGCATAAGTCGGTGCCCTAAGCCTGCCCAGTCTAACTTGATTGACGAAGAGTACAAAATACATAATCCTAAGCATTCCCCTCAGGGTATCAATCCAGCCACTATGTCGAGATTAGGCCTTGACTTGTCTTCATAGCATCTCCACTAAGGGTGAGCGGACCAAAGGATGTTTGGGTTCGCCAGGTTAGGACGGATTTTTTAAAAAGTTCGGCTCGGGTCTCGAACTTGACTCGAACTTCGCCCCAGACACCAAACCCTACAAAAGTCAACGGGGACTCAAACTTCTGTGCTGTAAAATGGCTGTAAAATGGTCGGCGTAAGGGCTAGAATGCTGCAAAATGGGGGTAAGAGCAGGACAATTGCCCTGCAAACATATGTGGATAGGGAAATGACTTAAAGGGTTCTGTCACCATAACACTCATGGTAAAATAAGAAATAAATGAATAACATACAAATTGTAACAGTGCCCCAGTGCAGTTAAAAATGTCACCACCAGACTATGTTTCCACATTTCCCACACAGATCCTGGTAACAGATTTCACCCACAGAACAGGTTTTTACATTTCCCCCAGAAAGCTGATTAAAAATTTCACCCACAGACCATGGGACACAGTACTCCCATAGATATAGGTTAAAGAATATACCCTTTTTTAAATTGAACTGACTTAAAACAAAAAAAGAATTTACAAAACTAAAAGTAGCTATCTAGAACCACGAGGCGTAGTTCCAAGTGGAGGAAGAGGAGGACATTGTGGTATGGGTGGAAGAGGCAAGGGAGGAGTAATCCAACACTGGTTGTTTCTTCTGAGGAGGGGTATTTTTTTTTACTTAATTTTTATTTTTTTTTATTTTGGGGGGATTTTTATTTTTTGAAAATACAGACGCCCAGAAAAAAAGTCCTTTAATTGAAAGAATGACACAGACTCCTTTAATAATCTTAATTAAACCATGCTTACCACCTCGCCCATTCCCCCGATGCCCTGTCAAAGGACAGCGGTGTGTAAAAATAGGACAGCACTTGCATGGTGCGAGTGCTGTGTGATTTTTTTTTCGCCCCCATAGGCGAGTCTCGGCTGAATCTCGATGACAATTGCAGCATGCGGCAATTTTACACGCACGCTAAATACGCCCGAGAAAATAAACGGTGATGTGAGCTGCCCCATAGATTAACACTGGGCCGAGTGCTATGTGATGTTTTCTCGCATAGCACTCACCCATATTCTACAGTAGTGTCATGTCAGCCTTAGGGTACATACTCACTGGCGACGAAAACGTCCGACGCTCACATGTAAAATCCCAGCTCTGGCGCCGGCACTCGGGAGTGGAGCGAGCGGCTGCATAGAAATACATGCAGCCGCGCACTCCACTCCCGAGTGGCGGCACCAGAGCTGGGATTTTACATGCGAGCGTCGGACGTTTTCGTCGCCAGTGAGTATGTACCCTTAGGCAGACTATGGAGCTGTAGTGCACTGCCTGAACACTCTTTAGGTCTCTTGGCCACTGAAATAAAACAGCTGATCTATGGGGGTGTTGGATGATCGTCCATCATTGCTCTCATATTGATAAACGATCCTAAGTATAGATCATGAATGTCTTAGTTGTGAACAAATCCTTTAAATACATACCAAAAGTTGGATGTGGATGCGCATTTGTGAAATCTAGAAAAAAAAAAAGGTTGATTAATATAGAAATGTTTCTTATAGTGAAGCCTTTGTCTTTAATGAGTGTTGGTTATTAAAGCAACTCTCCACCTGAATATGAATATACATTTCCCATGTGTAGTCACCATACCTGTTGCCTTCTACTTGACTGTACAGTCATGGCCAAAAGTTTTGAGAATGACACAAATATTAATTTTTACAAAGTCTACTGCTTCACTTTTTCTAATGGCAATTTGCATATACTCCAGAATGTTATAAAGAGTGATCAGCTTAACAGCAATTACTTGCAAAGTCAATATTTGGCTAGAAAATGAACTTTATCCCCCAAAACACATTTCAACATCTTTGCAGCCGTGCCTTAAAAGGACCAGCTAACCTCTTTTCAGTGATTGTGTAATGTATGTAGTACAGTTCATATAGCGTCTTGTGCTTGGGTGCGATGAAAACACAGGAGTCACAGGTTTGATATAGAAAAGTCCTGTATTACTTCATACAAGTTGGCAGAAATAGTCACACAGTTTGCAGACACAGAAACAGGAGACACAGCAGGCCAGAGTAATCCAAGCTCAGCAATCACTCTCCAATACAGATTCAGGATCTTCTTCTCTGTTACCGTAAGTCCATGCAAACGTGGGTCTTTCAAAGAGCAGGGTTCAGAGTCCACAAGTGCTTCAGAGTTCCTCAGTAGGAATAGCTGGAGTACAAGGTCCAAGGCTTACAGGAGTCAAGTCACAGGTTCACTGCAGGCTAGATTCTGAAGCACCGACTGCCCAGCTGCGGCCGCCCAAGAAGCAAAGGAGAGAACCAGGGCGGGAACATGCAAGCCGGAAACTCCATCCCGACCGAGGGCAAGATAGCTGCAGCAAGACAGAAAGCAAAATGGCCGACGAACAAACTGAGCCTCAGGAACATATACATAGAACCTTACATTACTCCCCCCTTAAGGACAACCTCCGGATGACCTCAGACCAGGCTTGTGTGGGTACCTCTGATGAAACTGACGGAGCAAGCGAGGAGCATTAACGTTATTGACCGGTTCCCATGAGTTGTCCTCCACTGGGTAGCCCTGCCATTTAATCAGATATTGTAACTGATTTCTATACAACCTGGAATCTAAAATCCTTTCCACCACAAATTCTTCCTGACCATCGACTAGCACTGGATCAGGGCAAGGAGAGGAACGTCCAGGAAACGTATTGGGTGTCGCAGCCTTTAGTAGGGATACATGAAAGACAGGGTGGATTCTCATAGTTCTGGGCAGTTGAAGACGACAAGCAACGGCACTTATAATTTTACTGATTTTATAGGGTCCAATGTACTTATGTCCCAACTTAGACGATGGAATCCTTAACTTAAGATTTCTGGTTGACAGCCAGACCAAGTCTCCTACCTTGAAAGCTGGTGCAGGTTTACGAAATTTATCTGCTGCTTTCTTGTACCTTTCTTGAGCCGATTCCAGATTTTCCTTTAGAAGATCCATATTCTTCTGTAAAGACGTGATTCTTTCAGCCACTGCTGGTAAAGGCGTTTCTATGGGAAATCGTGGTAGAATGTTAGGATGATAACCTAGATTAGAGTAAAAAGGAGACTGTTTAGTGGAGGCACTCTGAGAGTTGTTATACGAGAACTCAGCTAATGGAAGTAGATCCACCCAATCATCCTGTAGGTGGCAGATAAAGCAGCGGAGATACTGCTCCAGGGTTTGATTGGTTCGTTCGGTCTGTCCATTAGTCTGGGGATGAAAAGCAGAAGAAAGGTTTACTTTAATGTCCAATGCTGCACAGAAATTTTGCCAAAACCTAGAAGTGAATTGCACCCCTCGATCCGAAATAACCTCATCCGGTACTCCATGTAAGCGAAACACATCTTTAATCATCAAATCTGATGTCTGTTTTGCAGTGGGTAAGCCGACACAAGGGATAAAATGAGCTGCCTTTGTTAGACGGTCAACCACCACTAGAATGGTGTTCTTCCCCTGAGAGGTTGGTAACTCCACAATGAAGTCCATAGAAATGGATCCCCACGGGCGGGACGGGGTGGGAAGAGGCTGTAACAGACCAGTTGGTGAGGAGCGAGGTGTTTTGCATCTTGCACAGACCTCACATGAAGTGACATAATTCAAAACATCCTTCCTGCAAGTGGGCCACCAAAAGAAACGAGAAAGAAATTCCTGTGTCTTTAGAATTCCTCTATGCCCAGCTATCTTGGAATCGTGAATGAGTTGCAATACTCTTAATCTGACTGTTTCAGGAATATACAGACGTTGTCCCTGAATCCACACACCATTCTTAAAGACAAGACTTACGTCCCTTGGGGGTTGTGCCAAAAAGGAATCCGCATGGTATGCTTCCTTGATGTCCTTAAGTAGGTCTTGATTATGAATTACTCCTAGGAATCTAGAGTCAGGAAGAATAGTCTTAGGAGGAGTAATTGGACGTGTCTCTGCTGAGTAAATCCTAGAGAGTGCATCAGCCTTTCCATTGCGCGATCCTGGTCTATAAGAGATGATAAAATTAAATTGGTTTAAGAAAAGATTCCAGCGAGCCTGGCGAGGAGTCAGACACTTAGCCGACCTGATAAACTCAAGGTTACGATGGTCTGTCAGGACGACTATTTGCTGTGCAGCACCCTGAAGAAGGTGTCTCCATTCTTTGAAGGCGGCAATAATGGCCAACAACTCTCTATTGCCCACATCGTAGTTCCTCTCAGCCGAAGACAACTGCTGGGAAAAGAAGGCACAGGGATGCAAGACATTCTTCTCACCTGTTCTCTGAGAAAGTATAGCTCCAACGGCACAGTCTGAAGCATCCACCTCTATTATGAAGGCAAGCTCGGGGTTGGGATGTACTAGGATAGGTGCAGTGGTAAATTTATCTTTTAGAAGGGAAAATGCTTCCTGGGCTTGGGGAGTCCAGGAAAACCTAGACTCTTTCCGGGTAAGTTGAGTGATAGGTGACACTACCTCAGAGAAATTTCTAATGAAACGTCTATAGAAGTTGGCAAACCCGATGAAGCGCTGTACCTCCTTCATATTTCTAGGACTTGGCCAATCCTTGATGGCTTGGGTTTTGCTTCCATCCATACTAATTCCTTGTGTAGACAGTACATACCCCAGAAATTGAATTTCGGTCCTATGGAATTCACACTTTTCAAGTTTGATGTAAAGATGATTTTGTCTTAGACGTTCCAAGACCATTCTCACATGTCCATGATGTTCCTCTGTGGAGTTAGAAAAAATTAGAATATCATCCAAATAAATTACCACGAATGTATCTAGGAGATCCCTGAAGATGTCATTCACCAAGTGTTGGAAAGTGGCTGGGGCGGTACTCAGACCAAAAGGCATAACTAGATATTCAAAGTGTCCATAGCGTGACCTGAATGCAGTCTTCCATTCATCCCCAGGTCTAATACGGACTAAGTTATAGGCCCCACGAAGATCTAGTTTAGAAAAAATTTTGGCATGTCGCACTCTCTCCAATAACTCAGGGATTAAAGGCAATGGATAACGGTTTCTAATAGTAACCTTATTGAGTTCCCTATAGTCTACGCATGGTCTCAGAGATCCATCTTTCTTCTTTACAAAGAAGATGGGTGCACCTGCAGGAGATGAAGAGGGGCGTATGAAGCCCTTGGCTAGATTTTCATCTATGTAATCCTTTAAAGCCTTTAGCTCGGGCCCCGCCAGGGGGTAGATCTTACCAAAAGGTATCTCTGCTCCAGGCAATAATTCAATTGGACAATCATATGGACGGTGAGGAGGAAGCTGGTCAGCGTTCTTCTTGTCACATAAATCCACATAGTCCTGGTATACAGCTGGTAGTTCAGGGACTGACATGATTCCTTTAGGAACAGAGCAAGCTGAAACTTTTGGACTCATCTGTTTCTCTGGAAAGTGTAATTCCTTGGTCTCCCAGTTAATGGTAGGATTCTGAGCCTGCAGCCATGGTAGCCCTAGAATAATGGGAAAGTGGGGAGAAGAGATAAGCATAAAGGACAGTTTCTCTTGATGATCTTTACCCATAAGAACCCTCAAAGGCTCTGTTTCCTGATCCACTGGTCCAGAGGTCAGCAGGGAGCCATCCACAGTTTCCATCTGTACTGGAGTAGCCTTCTTCACTGAACGTATTCCCTGTTTCAGAGCAAAGGAGACATCCATAAAATTTCCACTTGCCCCTGAGTCGATCATAGCAGAGCTAGACACCCAAGCTGAGTCAACCCAGAGTTTGATGGAAAGAAAGCAATGAAATTGTTTTTCTTACAACTCAGCTGGGACACCGCTGAGGAAACTTGAAAAATGGCAGCGTTTACACAGTCAACGTCCTCAGAGGTAACGGAGTTTAAGTCCGAGAAATCAAGATCTGTTGCTGCAGATCTCTCTGGAGCCTGAGGCTCGGACCTGACAGATCCCCTCTCGCAACACTCACAATGAATGAGTGCTGCAGTAGTCTTACGAGAACGGCTGGGGCAGTTTATAATGAAGTGCCCTGACTTACCACAATAGAAACATAGATTCTCCTTAAAACGATGTTCCTTGCGTGCATCACTAACCCGTCGTTGTAAAGAGTCTACCTGCATGGGTTCAGGTTCAGGTTCCCGTGTAATCCTACTCAAAGGTTCCTTAGCTGGAGAGGAAGGTAGGAAAAGGTTAGTACAATTGCTTTCGAACCATCTCTCTTGCCTGCGTTCAGTCAGACGAGTATCAATACGGATGCAGTAGTTAATAAAGTCACCTAACGCAGTGGGAGGGTCGGCACGAGCAAGTTCATCCTTAATCAGTGGAGATAACCCCTTTCGAAAAATAGATTTTTTGGCGGAACTGTCCCAGGTGGTATCAAGGGCCCATCTCCTGAAATCCAAGGCATATTCAGCTACCGAGTGCTTACCTTGGCGCAAAGCTAACATGGCTGCTTCAGCTGTTGCACCTCGATTGGGGTCATCAAACACCTGCCCCATGGCTGAAATAAAATCATCAAGGTGATTCAAACAATCATCCTCAGTCTCAATCAGAGGGTTTGCCCACATTAAAGCCTTGTTGGTAAGCAACATAATTATAGTAAGCACCTTAGATCGTTCAGTGGGAAATTGTGAAGCATGTGCAGAAAAAAAAAGATTGCATTGATTAATAAATCCCCTGAATTTCTCACGTTCACCGCCAAAACGAAAAGGGGGCAACTTGGGAATCCCAGAACTCGGGGCTACGGCAGGAGCCTGGACTCGCCCCTCTAGAACCTCAATCCTGGCTCGCAAATCCTGGGTAGTCTGTCCAACCACTTGCAAATTGTGATTATTGAGGTCCTGTAGATTTGTAAAACGGGTCTTTATATTCTGCAAATCTGCAAGGATATTATCAGTCACTCCTCAAAGTTCCTTTATGCGGGCCTCCATTTTCCAGATCTTTTAAGACAGGATTACTGGAAGAAGAGGAGAGAAAAAAAACAATAGTGTTCACCTGTGGCAACACTGCAGAGAGAAAAAAAAATTAAGGGAACTGCTCACCTGGAATAGTTGTGAGAAGTCACAACCACTATCATCACAGAAAGTTTCAACCAGACATCTGATATCCAGAGTTACAGCAGACAAAAAAGAGAAAAGAAAGGAAAAAAAACAAAAAAAAACAATAGTGTTTACCTGTGGTAACACTGCAAAAAGAAAAAACTTAAGGGAATTGCTCACCTGGAATGGTTGTGAGAAGTCACAACCACTGTCATCACAGAAAGTACAACCGGACGTCTGATATCCACAGTACAGCAGACACAGCCTTCCAGACCCAGCAGACACTAACGTTTTGGCTTCAGAATCTTGTAATGTATGTAGTACAGTTCATATAGCGTCTTGTGCTTGGGTGCGATGAAAACACAGGAGTCACAGGTTTGATATAGAAAAGTCCTGTATTACTTCATACAAGTTGGCAGAAATAGTCACACAGTTTGCAGACACAGAAACAGGAGACACAGCAGGCCAGAGTAATCCAAGCTCAGCAATCACTCTCCAATACAGATTCAGGATCTTCTTCTCTGTTACCGTAAGTCCATGCAAACGTGGGTCTTTCAAAGAGCAGGGTTCAGAGTCCACAAGTGCTTCAGAGTTCCTCAGTAGGAATAGCTGGAGTACAAGGTCCAAGGCTTACAGGAGTCAAGTCACAGGTTCACTGCAGGCTAGATTCTGAAGCACCGACTGCCCAGCTGCGGCCGCCCAAGAAGCAAAGGAGAGAACCAGGGCGGGAACATGCAAGCCGGAAACTCCATCCCGACCGAGGGCAAGATAGCTGCAGCAAGACAGAAAGCAAAATGGCCGACGAACAAACTGAGCCTCAGGAACATATACATAGAACCTTACAGATTGCTCCATTAACACAGGTGTGGGTGTTGATGAGGACATGGCTGGAGATCAATCTGTCATGATTAAGTAAGAATGACACCACTGGACACTTTAAAAGGAGGCTGGTGCTTGGCATCATTGTTTCTCTTCTGTTAACCATGGTTATCTCTAAAGAAACACGTGCAGTCATCATTGCAATGCACAAAAATGGCCTAACAGGGAAGAGTATCGCAGCTAGAAAGATTGCACCTCAGTCAACAATCTATCGCATCATCAAGAACTTCAAGGAGAGAGGTTCCATTGTTGCCAAAAAGGCTTCAGGGCGCCCAAGAAAGACCAGCAAGCTCCAGGACCGTCTCTTAAAAGTGTTTCAGCTGCGGGATCGGGCTACCAGCAGTGCAGAGCTTGCTCAGGAATGGCAGCAGGCAGGTGTGAGTGCATCTGCACGCACTGTGAGGCAGAGACTCTTGGAGCAAGGCCTGGTCTCAAGGAGGGCAGCAAAGAAGCCACTTCTCTCCAGAAAAAACATCATGGACAGACTGATATTCTGCAAAAGGTACAGGCAGTGGACTGCTGAGGACTGGGGTAAAGTTATTTTCTCTGATGAATCCCCTTTTCGATTGTTTGGGACATCAGGAAAACGCCTCATTCGGAGAAGACAAGGTGAGCGCTACCACCAGTCTTGTCTCATGCCAACTGTTAAGCATCCTGAAACCATTCATGTGTGGGGTTGCTTCTCAGCCAAGGGAATCGGCTCTCTCACAGTCTTGCCTAAAAACACAGCCATGAATAAAGAATGGTACCAGAATGTCCTCCAAGAGCAACTTCTCCCAACCCTCCAAGAGCAGTTTGGCGATCAACAATGCCTTTTCCAGCATGATGGAGCACCTTGCCATAAAGCAAAGGTGATAACTAAATGGCTCAGGGAACAAAACATAGAGATTTTGGGTCCAAGGCCTGGAAACTCCCCAGATCTTAATCCCATTGAGAACTTGTGGTCAATCATCAAGAGACGGGTGGACAAACAAAAACCTAAAAATTCTGACAAAATGAAAGCATTGATTGTGCAAGAATGGACTGCTATCAGTCAGGATTTGGTCCAGAAGTTGACTGAGAGCATGCCAGGGAGAATTGCAGAGGTCCTGAAGAAGAAGGGTCAACACTGCAAATATTGACTTGCTGCATTAACTCATTTTAACTGTCAATATAAGCTTTTGCTACTCATATGTTTGCAATTATTATATTTCTGTCTGTGATAAAAACATCTGTCAAACACACATAAAAACCAGAGGGCAGCAGATCATGTGAAAATATAATATTTGTGTCATTCTCAAAACTTTTGGCCATGATTAGTGTCCTGCTCTCTTCTGCTCCAAAATGGCATGAGGAGTGCTGTGAAAAGTATGAATTCACTCTTCCATTAGGTTTTCACTGGTGTTGAATGGATCTGTGTTAGTATTAATTGTACTGCGTTCATTTTGTGGCGGAGAAAGGCAGGGAAGGCATGGTTCAGACTTCTCGAAGTGCTCTCCATGCCTCAGCAGCCACAAATGAAGAAGAGGAGAATGGACGACTGATCTGACACAGGGAGGCAATTATAGCAGAATGAGTATGCAACAGTTATGGTGACTGATTATATATGGCAAAAGTATTGTCACTTTTAGGTTCCAGGGCTTTTGTAGGGCTTTTCATTTGTTGAACTAGCTGAAGAGCTCAGCGTTGCCCGGGCATAGTATCCCCTGTACATAGTATATACCTGTATGTCATCTCTAGTGTTGAGCGATACGATAATGCAAATATCGGCTATCGGCCGATATTAGCTCTATCGGCCTTTCGATAATTCGTTTCGATATTTTCGTCTTATCGAATACCGGAATCGGATTTGTCACTGTCACTGTGAGTGTCTGTCGGTCGGGTCTGTCAGGAGTCAGCGGCACTTACCTGGCAGAAGATCTCCGGCGGTCACGTCCTGGACTGCTTGATGGCCGCCATTATCTTCTCCCTGGCGGTCACATGCAGTTTTTTCGCGATAACTGCAGTGACTGCAGGGTAATCCCGGCCGTAAAGCAGTCAGTCCGATGACGTCACCGCCGGGGAAGCAGGTAATCAGCTGTGCTGCGCCGGGATGACAGGCTCTGCCTGTCATTCTGATGTAGCAGAGCTGGATCGTCGTGGGACACTCGTTACTATGGACTGCGTCGGTCAGGTGGTATACTTTTTTTTTTTTTTTCATTTTTTTACAGGAGATCGATGGCGTCGCAGCAGGATGAGACAGTAATAAAAGAAATGAAAACTGTGTTTTTTTATTTTTTATTAAATTAAAAAAATTTTTTGGGAACATTCACCTGTCCGGGTACATAAACAATTTAACTATTTATTTACATACAGGGACCCTGTCCGGGTTATTTAGACTTCTTTGGCAGGGGTGTTACAGGTACCACCTGGTACTCTTCTGGTGCTTGCCAAACATCCGAGACACCAAGGACCACCAGGACCTGATGACGTCGTGTGGCCTGTACAGTCAAGTCGTGACCCGCTATCTGGGTCTGTGTGGCCACCTCTTTCATCTCTCTCCGGGTCTGGAGCCCTATGTCACGGACTGTACGAACCCCAGGGGGCCTAACAGGCGCCGGGTACGGGCCAGCTATACTTATCATGTCCATAGCTGGGGCTGCTGAGGAGACCACTGAGGGAGGCTGGGGAGATTTACGGCGTGGGGTGGGCACTTTTGCAGAGGCCTGGATGTGGGAGGCTGAAGGCTTCGAGGGTCTCACAGGTTCCTGACACACTGGGGAGTAGGGGTCGCACCTGGTAACATTTAGGGCGTACCACCCATTGTAACCCCAGTGTCGGGTGTAAGTCACCAAGTCTCCTGGCAACAGGTCCCTCCCCGGGTGTCCTTCTGGGAGGTGAGCCTCCACGTCCCGCCGGGTCACAAAGACTTCTAAATAAAGTCCAGGCTCCTTGATGAAGCCCCACCCACCTTTCAATTTATAGCTCCGTACTGCACCCTTACGCCGCGGCTCACTCAGGGTTCCTTTATCCTTTCTCATCCGGTCCTTATCTGCCCGGTCCTTCTCCAGGTGACGTTGGCGAAGTTTTAGGGTTTCTCGCTGCTCCCTTTGTCGCTCTGCTTCCCGCTCCCAACGTCTCCACTCTTCCTCCTGACGCCGATTGTAATTCTCCACCAGTTGCTCCATGTCTCCACCACTCCACTGCAGCTTACAGTGTCCGGTTTGCGGCAGCTCTCCTGTCGCCCCCCAGTCCTGGCGGCGCTCCCCTGTGGAGGAAGCAGACGGCTCTAAATCAGATGACAGTCGGGGCTCCGGTACAGGCAGGTAGTGCTCTGGTGCCTGCGCGGCCTCCTCCATGAGGACGGGTGTCGCTTCTTCTGTCTCAGCGACCGGGGCAGACAGCGGGATCTGGGGTGCTGCTGACAGGTGCTGCGGTTTTTGCAGGAACGGGTGCCTCCACTGCGACAACGTCAACCGGATCACATTGCAAGGGCTCCTCTACTATAACGGGTGCCTCACCTTCCGGTACAGACACTTCAGGTAAGAGGGATTGGCGCCGCTCCAAGTTTATTTTTAGGGCACGCCAGCTGGCTTCCATCCTGGCGACCTCCTCCCGGTGCCGGGCCAGGCCTCTCAGGGTATCCTCCGCTTCTTGCAGCGTAGGAGGGTTTACAGGCCGGGTGCCCAATGGTGATTCCGTGGCGATCGGGTCGCTTCCGTGGGGGGAGAGCTCTGACTCCTCCATCCCTTCCCACTTCTGCTCGTCGTGTCCATTAGCCATCTCTGCCAAGTCACATGTGTCATATCTGGAGAGGGCCCCTCTTTTGTAGGGAGGCGGGACCTCCTCACACTGAGGAGGATGAGGAGGCGGAACTCCAGAGCTGTGGGGCACGATGTTACATTGCAGTACCATTTACAGTGGGCGGCCATCGTTTTCACGCCACTGAGTGAGTGACACCCACGAAGAGCACGCCCTTCTTCTTCACCAGTGCCTCGTCGTGACGCAGATATGGCGGAAAAATGGCAAATACATTCTCTGATGATTTTAGCAATTCTCAAGCACAAAACCAGTGCAATTCAGGCACACAGGACTCGCTTATAGCGAGCTACAGAATCCTGTTCGTGATGCCCAAGTTGAGTCGCACAGAGCCAGAGGTTTTCGGGGTACTCGGCACCGAGCCCGTCGACTTCTATGGGGTATGTCACGTCTTTACCCGGCAATTGAATTAGAGTCGATTTTACTATGTAGAAGTGTATAAACTATAAATATATGTATATATATATGTCACAATGACATGTATATATATATATATATATATGTATTCTATGTGTGTATATTTTGTGTTTACAACGAAAGAAAGGGTTTTTTTTGTTGCGATATTTTGTTCCCATAGACTTACATGGGACTTCCGGTATCAAAATCGGATATCGACGATATTTAGTGCTATCGGCGATACAATTTCGATACGATATTTTTAGATATCGAGCAATATCGCTCAACACTAGTCATCTCCTTTTGTATATAGTATGAACTGTATGTCATCTCCTCCTGTATATAGTATATACGTGTATATCATCTCCTCTTGTATATAGTATATACCTGTATGTCATCTCCCCATGTATATAGTATATACAGTGGTTGGTGCTCATAGCAAGTGAGTAAATCTGCTATATAGAGGCGATCTGATCATCGCCTCTATGTAGCTAAGCCGATCGGGAAGTGACAGCTTCCAGTCTCCCATGGAGAATATTGAAGCATGCCAAAAGTAAAAAGAAAATGTTGTTAAAAATAGAAAAAATGTAAAAGTTTAAATCACCCCCCTTTTGCCCCATTCAAAATAAAGCAATAAAAATAAAATCAAATATACACATATTTCGTATCGCCGCATTCAGAATTGCCCGGTCTATCAATATAAAACAATGATTAACCTGATCGCTAAACAGAGTAGCGAGAAAAAAATTCAAAACGCCAGAATTACTTTTTTTGTTGCCGCAACATTGCATTAAAATACAATAACGGGCGATCAAAAGTTTGCATCTGCACCAAAATAGTATCATTAAAAACGTCAGCTCAGCGTGCAAAAAATAAGCCCTCTCCTAACCCGAGATCACGAAAAATGGAGACACTACGGGTATCGGAAAATGGCGCAAGTTTTTTTTTTTTTTTAACAAAATTAGGAATTTATTTCACCACTTAGATAAAAAAGAACCTACACATGTTTGGTGTCTATGAACTCGTAATGACCCGGAGAATCATAATGGCAGGTCAGTTTTAGCATTTAGTGAACCAAGTAAAAAAGACAAGCAAAAAACAAGTGTGGGATTGCACTTTTTTTGCAATTTCACCGCACTTGGAATTTTTTTTGCGTTTTCTAGTACATGACATGGTAAAACCAATGGTGTAATTCAAAAGTACAACTCATCCCACAAAAAAACAAATTCACGGAAAAATAAAAAAGTTATGGCTCTGGGAAGGGGAGTGAAAAACTAAAACGCAAAACCAAAAAAAGCTCCGGGGTTAAGGGGTTAACATTGACAGTCTGGGCCAGTAGCATTGTTGAACTACTGACCCAAACTCTGTACATTTTGATGCTGCTAGCATAGGTAGCTTTACCACTGCAGCATGGAAGAAGCCCCGGGATATCAAGGCTGGCTGGATCTGAGACAATGAGCTATACACTACAAAATTAAAGATCTCTCCAATCTTGAGAACCAAGATGATTTTTTTCACTCCTTAACATTGAAACTGCATCACCAGGGAAAAGTCATATAGTTCTGGAAATCCTAGGATTGATAAACATATTCATGATATGCAAATTGTGAAAAATGGAAAAAAAATGTTCATAGACTCATAGAATGTTAGAGTTGGGAGGGACCTCCAGGGTCATCTGGTCCAACCCCCTGCTCAATGCAGGATTCACTAAACCATCTCAGACAGATGTCTGTCCAGTCTCTGTTTGAAGACTTCCATTGAAGGAGAACTCACCACCTCTCGTGACAGCCTGTTACACTCATTGATCACGCTCACTGTCAAAAAGTTTTTTCTAATATCTAATCTAATATCTTCTCCCTTTCAGTTTCATTCCCATTGCTTCTCGTGTTTCCATGTGCAAATGAGAATAATGATGATCTTTCCACACTGTAACATCTCTTCAGATATTTGTAGACAGCTATTAAGTCTCCTCTTAGCCTTCTTTTTTGCAAGCTAAACATTTCTAGATCCTAGGACATACTCTTCAGTCTGCTCACCATCCTAGTAGATCTTCTCTGAACTTGCTCCAGTTTTTCAAAGATAACTTAAATGAAGAAACCCATTTAACAACAACAGCAGTATAGTAGGCAAAAACTCAAAACAACTAATTTAAATCAAACAGAACCAGAGTATATTTAGCCCATAAAAAAAATGTTATTTATATCATATTAAAATAGAACATTAATCAGAATCAATTTGATTAAAAAAAATTAAAGCAGAGGCTGCTGTCCATAGGCAGAGACCTTTAAACACTTATACACTTGTTAGTTAGCAATTCCCAAAAAATTCCTGGTCTTGTTTAGAGTATCGTAGTCTAGTCCAATAAATGTAATCCTTCCATAACACATTTAACCTGTAAATGCATGGTAGGGTACATAATACAGAAAATAGACTTACATGAAAAACCACGCCAGTGTTTGGTGTGTGTGTTGCTTCCAACGCCCCAACGCACGTTTCAATGTAATCTTCGTCAGGAGGCGTGTCATGCATAGAAGCTGCCATTCAATTGAAGTCCATTTCATTGACAAACATAGGAGAGAGAGAGCACTGCATTTGGCTCTCTCTCAGTCCCATAGATCCCTTCCAAGAAAACCAAGCTGGGTATTCAAAAACCAATGACACATCTTAAAAGCTGGGTATAATTGGAAAGAGCTTGTAAAAACGAGCACCTTTCCTACTTACCAGTTCCATAGGAACTGTCACTAGCATTTACGCTGCTTGATGATGGCATCCAGGTAGCAACAAGATTTATTTTGAGTTGATGAACATATAGTCAGTGTAAGGCCACATTCACATGTTCAGTATTTGGTCAGTATTTTACATTAGTATTTGTAAGCCAAAACTAGGAGTGGGTGAAAAATTCAAGAGTGGTGACGTGTTTCTATTACAGTATACCGTATTTTTCGGACTATAAGACGCACCGGACCATAAGACGCACCCCAAATTTTCAGAAGGAAAATTGGGAAAAAAAATAATGTGTCAAATGGGGGTCCGTCTTACAGTCCGAATTCAGCTTACCAGCGAACGGATCAGCAAAGGTAGAGGAGTGCTCACTGGGGTCGTTCGGTGGTCTAGGCTGGTGCGGTAGTGGTGCTCTGTGGGATGGCTGTGCTCTGTGGAGTGGCTGTGTTCTGTGGGGTGGCTGTGTTCTGTGGGGTGGCTGTGTTCTGTGGGGTGGTTGGGCACTGTGGGGTGGCCATATACTCACAAATCCGGTGGCGGTCCCAATGCAGCTTCCCTGCGGTGCGGTGGTGGTGTCGGGGCAGCAGCAGGGCTCTGGGCTGCGTGGGGGGCTCCGCCGGCATTTTGTCCTAGCCGGAAAGCCCCCCGCAGCTGCGACGCGGTGCCGGGCTGAAGAATGGCCGCCAGGGGCCTCCGGCAAGATGGCCGCCGCATACTCTCATTCAAATCTTGGCAACGAGATCTCTTCCCGAGATCTCGTCTCCCGAGATATCAGGACAAGATCTCGTTGCCGTGATTTGAATGAGAGTATGCGGCGGCCATCTTGCCGGAGGCCCCTGGCGGCCATTCTTCAGCCCGCACCGCGTCGCAGCTGCGGGGGCTTTCCGGCTAGGACGAAATGCCGGCGGAGACCCCACGCAGCCCAGAGCCCCGCTGCTGCCCGGACACCACCACCGCACCACAGGCTGCATCGGGACCGCCACCGGAGGTCCCTGGCGGCCTTCCTTCAGCCTGGAACCGCGTCGCAGCTGCGAAATGCCGGCGGAGCCCCCGACGCAGCACAGAGCCCCGCTGCTGCCCCGACACCACCACCGCATCGCAGCGGAGCTGCATTGGGAGCGCCGCCACCACCTGACTTTTCGGTATGTTGCGACCATAAGACGCACCCCCATTTTCCCCAAAAATTTTTGGGGAAAAAAGTGCGTATTATGGTCTGAAAAATACGGTACTTTTCTTCTGATTGTTCCACTCCTGATTTTGTCCTACAAATACTGATGTAAAATACTGAACGTTTGACCGTGGCCTTACGCTACATTCACACATCGCTATGAGTAGAGATGAGCATACTGTTTAAAATTCAAATTCGACAGCTTCGCCAAATTTTCCAATAAAATTGTATTTGCGGCGAATAAATTGCAATATGAGAATTTTCAATATGATATTTATCTTCCATTTGCCAGAGGAATTTGGAGACTGAAACCGACTCTGCTGTATAAATTGCTAGTCCTGTGCCTGACTGTGCTCCACTGGAAATGCTGATCTCTGACTGACCACCACTATACAATGTATGATAATCAGCTAGATGTCATAGCTGCAGTAAATTATGGGGAAACTCATGCAGCCACACAAAATGACATTAGCCCGAGGTGTGATGCTTCAGCAGTGTGGGAAATGGTGCAGAGTAAGTATTTTTTTGTGTATTGTGAATCTAATCTCAAAGTGTTGTCGATCCTCTGAATTACTCCACTCATCTGTACAGGCTCGCTCATATGAGCGTATAACACGGCTGAGTGCTATCTGATTTTTTTTTATCAGATAGCACTCAGACCAATGTTATACTATAGGGCAGTGCAGATCTGTGATTTTGGCCGGGATCACACATGCGAGAAACACGGACGAGTCTCGCATGTGAATTCCTGGCACTGCCGCCGGCATTCGGGAGCGGAGCGTACTGCTGCATGTATTTCTATGCAGCCGCTCGCTCCGCTCCTGAGTGCCGGCGGCAGTGCCGGGAATTCACATGCGAGACTCGTCGGTGTTTCTCGCATGCGTGATCCCGGCTATTTTCTTACAGGCCGAATCAGTCTGTGGAAAAAATTGCAGCATTGTGCAAGTGGCTCGTCTATTCGGATCACGCACGCCCATTCAGGTTTATGGGTGCATTCTTTAGCTCTCATTCTGTCTTGGCTGGTCAGTGCTTTTGTGTATTAACTAATCATAAATATCAGATTATAACTTACATTGAAGTGAAGTTGGATTGGAAAAGACTTGGCCCTGTCCTGTAATAACAAGTAAAAGTAAAAAGCACAGATTATACATGAAGAAAAAATGCTTGAAATATATCTTGCTGAAATCCCTGTTTAGCAGATATGCTACTAGACAGCTATCAAATAACTTAAAGAGAACATGTCACCTTGGAAAACATTATTTACCTGCAGATATAGGATTAATCTGCAAGTAAAAAGCTTTAGGGTGAGTTTCCACGATCAGTATTGCATCAGGAAATGCTGCGTGTTTGGCGCTGTGCATTGGCGCAGCGCCAAACACGCAGCGTCCAGATGTTACAGCATAGTGGAGGGGATTTCAAGAAATCCCGTCTCCACTTTGCGTAACAACACGCAGGCGGAAGACCTGCGTATCCGGACATGCGGCGCGTCTTTTCAGACCGCAGCATGTCCTAGCGTATTGCGGCGACGCTGCGTCGCCGCAACGGAATTTAACACAGGGCTATGTAGCCCTGCGTTCTTTCCGGAGGTGTTCCGGAGGTGTCCTGAACACCTCCGGAAAGAACGCGCGTCAGAAAGGGGCGGGGCTTAGGACGGAGCGGAATTTCCGCTCTGTCAAATGCGCTGTGTTTCCTGACCATGGAAACACAGCCTTAGAATGCTGCTTGGCCACCTTACTGAAAGTGCGGCTACTAGGAGAAAATTAACTTCTTTCCTCCCAGGAGCCGCCGGCTATCCCTTCAGGGTGGTGAAGGGAGCAGTTACAGTCACTGCTCACAGCACCACTTACTATACTGCGAGTAGCGGTTGTAAGCACGCCCCAGAACATTGACTGACAGCTCGCTCTGCAATGCATCTGTGTCAGTCAAAGACAGAGATCCTATGCATGAGTCACCATATATAAAATATAAAGTTGAGGACTCTTCAAAATGAAGGTTCTCTTAGCTCCCATACTAAAGAACACAAAATTTATTTGCAATATTCTGATTATTTTTTTCTATGGTTTAGGAAAAGTTCCTACCGTCCACAAGTTTATTAGCGATTAATATTTCTTCTTCCTTCTCTTTTTCCTCTGGTTTTGTAACTACCATCGATGTTAATGGAGTCACAAACTTAAACTTCAGTGACAGCTCAAGCGCCTGCGCCGTTAGGTTTGCTTTTTCGGATGGGTCCGCATAAAGCCTAAAATTAAATAAATTTAAGGAATAAAATAAAAATTGTTTAAATATTTAAACAAATAATGAGCTCTGCAGTAGACACATGTAATCACATAGGTCATATAGTTCACCGTGTACCGTATATTGTACAAAACTATTAATACCACTATTTATATATATAAAAATTACATCTCAATGATAACCTATCATATTATCAAAGAGGTTTTCTACTTTCAAATGTAAATTTTCTAAAGGCTTGTCTATTTTAAAATTAACAAAATGAGCTGATCAATGAGTTTACTCCAATGCGGCCTCTCCACCATTACCTCCCATCTTTATTGACATCGCTCAGCATTGATATCATGGCTAAACCATGTGAGTGCTACAGCCAATCCCCGGGTTCAGCGATCTTATGATGGCTACATCGACATCACCCCTGAGGAGCGCAGACGTAGCGCTGGGGCAGAGGTCAGTAAGTAAAGCTCATTTTGTGGGGTTTTTTTTGTTTACTTTTTTACCCAGCAATCCTATGGAATATTTAGATTTAAATGTGTATAATCCCCTTTAATAATTATGTCTCATTTCTGATTAAAATGTTATGGAGCAGGAGGAGCCAAGTATAGTTTTGAGGTTTGGATATAAATTTATTAATTTAAATCTTTGCTTGAATTCAATAGGAAATCCACATTCTAAATTATATGACGGAGAATTGAAATCTGTAGTGGATCTGGCATTATTTCTTTTTTTTTCCCATGCTCCTCCATTTCTGTCCTATGGCTCCATCTATGCAAAGATAGTCTTTTTAGTCAAGTGGGTGTGGGTCTCAATACTTCTCTCTGAGCATCTTCTTAAGGACCTCACCCACTTGACTTAAAAGACTAGATTTATATAGCGTGAAAAGATGGCCATATCTAAGAAATGGAAAAGAACAGGGAAAGAAGATAATACAGCCCCTAGAACAATGGCATTTACACCAAGTAAAAAAAAATCACATTTATTGCATGTGAAATGTCCTCTTTAATTACTCTCCATCTATTGCATTAGTAGATGTTTTTCAAGAGGAAAATGTATAAAAATAGTGCGTGTTGCATTTTAACAATATCTGCATAGTTTATCTGACCATGTAAATTCATTTATAGGTTAACACTAGCCCAGATTATAGGCAAAAGATAATGGATAGTATACTGTTATAGCAGCCAAACTGTCAAGATCCCGTCTGGGTTGGAGCCGATGTTACTGCAAACACTAGGGGAAGCAGAGGCAGGTAGCGTAGTCAGGTGGCAGCCGGAGGTCGGTACACAGGAAAGCAGTGTTTGTAGCAATGGATCAGGCGGATAACGTAGTCAGGTGGCAGCCGGAGGTCGGTACACAGGAAAGGCAGTTCGGTAACAGAGGAGAGGCAGATAACGTAGTCAGGTGGCAGCCGGAGGTCGGTACACAGGAGAGCAGTGTTTGTAGCAATGGATCAGGCGGAGAGCGTAGTCAGAAGGCAGGCCGAGGTCAGTTCACAGGAGAGCAGTGTTTGTAGCAATGGATCAGCAGGAAACGCTTGACTAAAGGCTTGGAGCTCAATAATCTCGCAATGACACACCCACAGGGCCAGGTTTATATAGGGTGTGTAATTGGCAATTAGAGGCCCAATCAAGAGAGCACTAGGTGTAGCCAATCAGGAAGAACAGTCAATGGTATCTGGGTTCAGCAAGGAACTTTGCAGCCAGCAGAATAGCTCAGATGGTAGAGCTGCTGGCCAGTAGACAAAGAGGTACTGGGTTCGACTCCTGACAGTACTCCCCTCCTTCCAGGATGGCCTCTGGACATCTCAGGAGCTGGCTTATCCGGGTACCTCTGATGAAAGGCTCTTGTTAGTCTAGGAGCATGGACGTTGTCCCTTGGTTCCCATGAATTTTCCTCTGGTCCGTAACCCTTCCACTGCACCAGATACTGCAGTTTACCTCTGAATTTTCGGGAGTCCAGAATCTTATCCACAAAGTATTCTTCTTCACCACGGATCCTTTCTGGTGGAGGAGGTGGCTGAATTCTTCCTGGAAACGGGTTTTCACAGAAGGGTTTGAGCAAGGATATGTGAAACACTGGATGAATCTTTAGATTGTTGGGAAGTTTTAAACGAAAAGCAACCTGGTTAATTTTTGCAGAAATTTGAAAAGGTCCAATGAATTTCTGACCCAATTTGGAGGATGGCACATGTGTCTTAAGGTTTTTAGTGGACAGCCAAACTTTGTCTCCAACCTGAAGAGCAGGGGGCACTCTCCGATGTTTATCTGCTGCTTCCTTATATACTTCCTGGGTCTTGAGTAATATCTCTGATAATTCCTTCTGGGATTCCTGTAATTTTGCAAGCCTGTCATTTACGCAGCAGGAATGAGAGTGTTCACTGGCAGATTAGGGATAAATACTGGATGTACTCCATAATTAGCAAAAAATGGGGTTTGAGATGTAGCGCTATGTATGGAGTTGTTGTAGGCAAACTCTGCTGTTGGTAAATAGTCCACCCAGTCATCCTGAAGATAGGAAATGAAGCAACGGAGGTATTGCTCCAAAGTCTGGTTCGTTCTCTCCGTCTGGCCATTGGACTGAGGATGGAAAGCGGTAGAAAGATTCACCGTGACTCCCAAGGCTGTACAGAAACTCTTCCAAAATTTTGACGTAAACTGAACGCCTCTGTCAGACACCACGGAGGAATTCAAGATTCTTGTGGTCCGTGAGGACAGTCACAGGGTGATTGGCACCTTCCAAAAGATGTCTCCATTCGGAGAAGGCAACTTTAATGGCTAACAGTTCTTTATTATCGATGTCGTAGTTCTTTTCTGCAGATGACATGGTGTGGGAAAGAAACGCACATGGGTGAAGTTGCATTTTGTCCCCAACTCGCTGAGACAGAATGGCTCCCACTGCAGAGTCCGAGGCGTCCACTTCGACAGTAAATGGCAATTCAGGATTTGGGTGTACTAACAATGGAGCAGACGTAAAAAGAGTTTTCAATTTGTCAAAAGCCTCCTGTGCCTCCGGAGACCAGAAAAATGCTTTGGTCTTTTTTGTTAGTGTAGTAATTGGTAGAATGATCCGTGAAAAGTTCTTTATAAATTTTCGGTAAAAATTTGCAAATCCTATGAAACGCTGGACGTCTTTTAAATTTCTTGGAACAGGCCAGTCCACTACAGCATTGATTTTGCCGGGATCCATGCTCAGACCTTCTGGGGAGATGATATATCCCAGAAATTGGATACTGGTTTGTTCAAACTCACATTTTTCAAGTTTAATGTAAAGATGGTTCTCCTGTAGTCGTTCCAAGACTAACTGGACGTGCCTGCGATGCTCTTCCAAGGTGTCTGAAAATATAAGAATGTCATCGAGATAAGCCACAAGGAATTGGTCCAAGAAATCTCGAAATACATCATTAATAAAATGTTGAAAGGTGGCTGGGGCATTGCTAAGACCAAAGGTCATGACCAGAGATTCAAAATGTCCATATCTCGTTCTGAAGGCTGTCTTCCACTCATCTCCTGGGCGAATCCGTATGAGGTTGTAAGCCCCTCTAAGATCCAGCTTCGTAAAGATTTTCGCAGAACGGAGTCTCTCAAATAGTTCAGGAATCAAGGGTAGCGGGTAGCGATTCTTGACAGTGATATTATTCATCTCTCTGTAGTCAATACATGGCCGCAGAGTGGAGTCTTTCTTTTCAACAAAGAACAGGGGTGCCCCAGCTGGAGATGTGGAAGGTCGAATAAAGCCTTTCTCTAAATTTTCATCCAGGAACTTTCTTAATACCTTCAATTCAGGTTCGGAAAGATTGTAAATCCGTCCAAATGGAATGGTTGCTCCTGGCAGCAATTCAATGGGACAGTCGTAAGGACGGTGAGGAGGTAATTGATCTGCTTTCTTCTTACTGCAGACATCAGAGAACTGCTGATATTGAGGTGGTAGTTTCTCTTCCTTCTCATGCGAATCTCAGAGATTTGGACTTGTTGGAGAACAGGGGGTTCCTTATAACAATTATTCTTACAGTAGTCAGATGGAAAGGTGATGGTCCTTGATGCCCAGTTGATAGAAGGGTTATGGACTGAAAACCAGGGATCCCTAGAATAACCGGAAATTTCGGAGATGAAATAAGGTGGAAACTGACAGCTTCATGATGATCCGGTTCGATACAAATCTCCAGTTCGATTGTCTCATGCGGACAGGTCCAGAAGACAAGGGTGATCCATCCACAGTTTCCATTTCAATTGGTGTGGATTTGGT
>JARQOD010000009.1:24784542-24854226 GCA_033576555.1 Oophaga sylvatica | reverse complement strand
CCGCACTCGACTTCACTACTCACATAGACTTTGAGGGACCAGTCCCACCTGTAGGGGACCCGACATCTAGCTGCCTCACCATCCCCTCAGAGATCTACAGCAGCGCTGGTACTAATTACCAGAACACTACAGGTGGCGTCACGAACTGTACATAATCAATCCCCTGTAAATATATCCCCAACATACGCCAGACCGCCCGGGCCACAGACCGAGCCACAGCTACCTGTGACAAGAATCCCCATAGACTTCCATGGGCTCGGCTCTGAGTACCCCATTGCCCTGGTAACCCACAATTGTGGTGGCGGGTCGACACAACAAAACTTGGCGTCACGAACAGGATACGAAACTCGCGAAATTGCGAGCCCTGCGTGCCTAAGGACTTGTTTTTGTAAAAAGGACTGTTTGCACTTTTGGCGCCAAAATCGCCATTTTTGTCGCCATATTCGCGCCCTCAGGCGCTGGAGAAGAAGGTGGGCGTACCTTCGTGGGCGTCTACCCCCTGTGGCGCGAAGAAAATGCCTGCCCTCTCAAAGTGCTACTATAACATGCGGTCCTGCCCTACAGCAAAGGAGGTCCGCCTCCTCTTCACCTTCCCTGCGAGGAGGAGGAGACGCAAACCCCACCTCCACGGAAGAGACCGGATGTCTCCGCAGAAAGAAAAAAGAATCTTCTGGAACATGATGGAGGCAGGACGTGCGCAGCCGAGTGGGGCAGCGGAGGAAGGCAGGCCCCGGGGCCCCGCCAAGCTGCCATCGGCATCGGACACTTATGCCATCCTGCACCTGCAACAGGCGTTGTTGGAGCTTCAGGAGGAGAACGCACGCCTAAAGATGTTCCAACCTGGCCTGGAGGAGATAGAGAGACGCCGCTGTAACCTGCTGAAGTGGCAATTGACAAACACGGCGTCCCCTCCCCTCAACGAACCCCCACGATTCCAAAAACCGAAAAGTCTGCTGCCCAAGGCGAAGGAGCAACCGGAGGCTGCCCCCGAAAGTACCGTTCCCGATCCCACTGGTGAAGCGGTGGATGCGGAGGAGGTTGAGGAGGTACAGCCAATCCCGGAACGCCCGCCCGGCCAAGAGGCCGCAGCAGATGATCGGTCCCCGGCAGGGACACCGGAGGGGTCCTGTCCGTCACTACCAGATGTGGACTGGGACGAAATGGCGCGCCTGGATGACGTCGCCTACACCGCCCAGTGGGAGCAAGAATGGCGGAGTCGTGAGAAAAAGAGGCGCCAGCAGGAGGAAGAGCGGGAAATCCAGAGGAACCGCCAGCGACAGTATGCTGAGCTGATTGCCGACAAGGAGACTGTCCGTCGCGACAAAGGTACCTTACGGGAACCGCGGCGGCGGGGGTGTGTGGCTGAGTTCCAGCTCCGGAAGGGCTGGGGCTTTATCCGTGAACCGGGCCTCTACCCAGCGGTCTTCGTCAGCAGGCGTGACGTGGAATCTCACCTGCCACAAGGCCATCCCGGGAGGGACTTAGTAAACGGCGACATAGTCACCTATACGCGGCATTGGGGAATGAAGGGGTGGTATGCCCTGAACGTCGCCATCGTCCGCGACCCCGTCCCAGACGCAGGTACCGTCACCATTACCACCGCGTCCCCGTTTCCAGCTCAAGAAGCATCCGGCCGTGCCCCAGCATCGCCCCCTTTAAAGTCATCGCAACTAGCGACCCAGAGTGCATCACGAATTAAAGTCACCTCTTCATCGCCACATGCGACCCAGTCTAGATCGCAATCCCTAACGCGGTCTATATCATTAACAGTAATTGAGACGCAATCGGTGTCATGTGAAGAGACTGTACCAGTTGCGCCCCTGGAGGTTCGCACCAGAACTGTTGCGACCCAGACCCTGATCGCAGCACATGATTTGCTGGTCTTGGGATCAAGGGCTCATTGCATCGTTCCAGCCCCCGGGGTGGAAAATGTAGTGGAAAAAGTATTTGCAGAAAATGAATAAATAGTAAGGAGTTGGTGAGATCCATATCGGGTCTACCATCAGTACTATAGCAGAAAGTTTAAAATGTTTTTGGAAAAAAAGTTTTGCACAAGTTATATTAATGAATATATATTTCTAGTTATAGAATGCCCGGCTGGGTAATTGGTAATTGGTAAATGATAATTGATAATTGATATATGATAAACAGTTGCACTTTGATAATGTGATTTATTATGTCTTTCTTTACAAATGGACTTTTGAGGTTAAGGACTATGCTAACCCGGAACTTTCTTGTACATAGTTGCGCTTCGGTGCCCTATCTTGGTTTTACAAAAACCATCCATAACTACCTCTGAAAAGCAAAACCCGTATGGTGTGGCACTGAGTGAGGTCTGCAATCGGACGTCCTGCAGCCCACCCAGGACCCACGTTGAAGGTTTGGTGCGGGTCCTTCACAAGTATCTTGTAAATTTATTTATTGAATGACATTTGATACTATTTGTATTTTTGTATTAAAGTTTGTAACGTTCAAGGTGATCTCACCTCCCGGATGGGAAGATGTTATTGTTAAATGTTATTGTATAAATAAAATGTCTTTTGTATTTCACAGCCCGGGAGTGCTGTCGTTTACCATGGGGGAATGTGTAGCCCTGGTGGTAGGCACACGCAGTACCCTGGAGAGTGTATGGCGAGGCAGCGGCTTAATGCTCAATATGCATTCACTCTACACACACTAGACACACCCTTAGGGTAGTGGAGTATACTCTAGGGAGTGGTCAAGAAGGTATGTGTAGGAGTGATTTTAGTCAGTTAGCTAGTTCCTGTCTTCGGGCAGTAAGGACGTGGAGAGTCTGCGTCTGGACTACAGTGAGAGAGTCTGTATCTGGAGGGAGGAAGGAGTCTAGATTGCTATCTCATCAGCTTGGAAAGTGGAGTCTGGTATAGGTGTTGGAATACACCTTAGTCTGGTCAGAGCTGTGTCATCTCCTCAGCATACATTGAAGGAAAGAACAAGTTGTAACCCAGAAAGTCTTCAGCATTCCTGTCTAGAGGACGGTATCAGGTACAGTGACGTGCTCCTGCCTGTGATAACTGAGCATCTGTGGCTAACTTGATTGGAAGGAAAAGGAAAGAAGTGACTGCTCGACCCTTGGCTAGTAAGAGTGCTTATGTTACCAGCGTGGACAAGGCGAAAGGCAAGTGGATTTATAAGATTTGTGCTTAACGGATTGCAGAAGTCCAGCACGTTACTACCGGTCACTGGGGACCGAAGAGTCACTGTTGTTTCAGGCACAGAGACAGGAAAACCAGGAATCTACCGGACCCTAGGTCGCGGCAGACAAGCCCCTTATAGTCAGTACGTAGCTGGGGTCAGGGGGAGTGAAGACTTTGGAGTTCTGCAGGACCACGAAAGGATTCAGCTCCTTCACAGGAAGGCCCCTAACACAAAGCTGACTGGGCAGGTACAGCAAGCATTGCTGAAGATTAGAGGGAACTACGCTTCAGGCTGGTTGTCCTCGTTATATTGGAGTTAAAGGAGGCCCCTAACTTGTCCAGCTGCTGCCTCAAAATACACTCTCCGTGGATCAGCCTCCCTGGGACCTGCCTTATCATCTTGCAAGTAAAGGTATGGAAAGACGCTGACCGTGTGAGACTGTGTTCTTTAACCGCACTCGACTTCACTACTCACATAGACTTTGAGGGACCAGTCCCACCTGTAGGGGACCCGACATCTAGCTGCCTCACCATCCCCTCAGAGATCTACAGCAGCGCTGGTACTAATTACCAGAACACTACAGGTGGCGTCACGAACTGTACATAATCAATCCCCTGTAAATATATCCCCAACATACGCCAGACCGCCCGGGCCACAGACCGAGCCACAGCTACCTGTGACAAGAATCCCCATAGACTTCCATGGGCTCGGCTCTGAGTACCCCATTGCCCTGGTAACCCACAATTGTGGTGGCGGGTCGACACATACGCACGACTTTTTACTGTTCTTTAGCAACGGTAAATTTTCAAACTATACATTTATAGACCACAATGCAGGATGCTACGATTCTTACTTTATTGTTAAGGAGCTGATTTTTGAAAACTAGTGGTAAATGTGATAGCCCGAGGTGTCGTGGTCTCGTGTGTGACGATACCCGATTTGTCTATATGGTTCTCACTAAATTACCACAGACCGCGGGATTTTCAGTTTTCCACACTTTTTTTTAATAGCTGAGAAAACAAAGCTATGTAGGTCCAATACCCGCTGTGAAATATTATGGTCTAGAGTACATGGCACAGGGTGCTTCTGGTATGACATGAGAGTCAGAAACATTTGTCATGTGCCAAAATAGGCCGGGACACGTCTCAACATGCCTCAATTTTTTGTTGAATGGTGATCAAAAACGAATATTATGGTCTAGAGTACATGGCACAGGGTGCTTCTGCTATGACATGATAGTCCGAAACACAGATATGTTAAAAAGTTTGTAGCCATTTTTGTTGAGTAGTGGTCAAAACCGTTGCATAGGTGTAGGCCTGTGCCAAAATAGGTCTTTCTGGTACGACATGGGAGTCAGAAACACAGCTATGCTAAAAAAGTTTGCACCCAATTTTTTGTTGAATACTGATCAAGATCGATTATTATGGGCTATGGTACATGGCACAGAGTGCTTCTGGTATGGCATGAGCGCCCGAAACACAGGTATGTTAAAAAGTTTGTACCTGATTTTTGTTGAACGGTACTCAATATCGCTGCATAGGAGTGGGTATGTACCAGTCGTACTATAATGAAAATGATGCAAATAAGGGTCTTTTTTAGCTAAAAAGCACTAGTTGCAGCGGTGCTGGTACAGCATAAGTGTGCTGTGGGTGCATGAGTGGCGTGAAATGTTTAAAAATGATTCAGCGGATCACCACCATCTATGAAATGTGGTATTTTCCAAGCACCAGCGATAATCTGTTTGCCCCCTACATTAAACTACACTATAGGGATGCGCTGTAGGGGTCCGTGTATTCGCTATAGAAACACAGGTATGCTAAAAAGTTAGCACCCAATTTTTTGTTGAATGCTGATCAAAATCGAATATTATGAGTTAGAGTACATGGCACAGAGTGCTTCTGGCATGGTCTGAGGGTCCGAAACACGGGTATGTTAAAAAATTTGTACCCGATTTTTTGTTGAATGCTGGTCAAAATTGTTGCATAGTTGTGGTTCTGTGCCAAAATAGTCCGGGACACGTCTCAACATGCCTGTCTTTTATATCTGATGGGGCTTAGCGTCTTTAAAAATAGGCCTGCGCTGCAAGAACGCTACGCATCCCAGGCTATACAGTTGGTCATGTGTGTAGCTCATAGCGGGAACGTTAACATTCAACATGCCTTGAGAGGATTTGTGAAGCAACTCGCTCAATATTTTCTAGATGACTGTGCGCGTGTTAACGGCCAGCACATAGTTTTTAAATTTCAGCATTGTTTTTTCCAAGGCTGTCCCGTGACCAGGACTTGTCCAGGCATGCCCAGACATGCCCGGACTTGTCCAGGCATGTCTCACAAGGACCCTATATGTCAGTTCACAATATGTCTATCAGTATTAAAACATAAAAACTCCTCTGTACACGATCCTTAAGCAAAATAAAAAAAAAAAATATATATATAATGCAAAATAATTCTGTGAAGGAGCTAAAATGTTGAAAATATGGTGTCTCACATGGACCCTATATGTCCGTTCACAATATGTCTATCAGTATTAAAACATAAAAACTCCTCTGTACACGATCCTTAAGCAAAATAAAAAAATAATGTAAAATAAATCTGTGAAGGAGCAAAATGTTGAAATATACGCTTAACTAATATTTGAAAAATATGGTGTCTCACATGGACCCTATATGTCCGTTCACGATATGTCTATCAGTATTAAAACATAAAAACTCCTCTGTACACGATCCTTAAGCAAAATAAAAAATAATGTAAAATAAATCTGTGAAGGAGCAAAATGTTGAAATATACGCTTAACTAATATTTGAAAAATATGGTGTGTCACATGGACCCTATATGTCAGTTCACGATATGTCTATCAGTATTAAAACATAAAAACTCCTCTGTACACGATCCTTAAGCAAAATAAAAAAAATAATGTAAAATAAATCTGTGAAGGAGCAAAAATGTTGAAAATATGGTGTCTCACATGGACCCTATATGTCAGTTCACGATATGTCTATCAGTATTAAAACATAAAAACTCCTCTGTACATTATTGTGAAGGGGTTAAAAGAGGCTTCATGGTTGATATGATAAGCTGATCAGAATAGCTAGCATCATGAGAGCTGCTATGGTTGACAGTGGTAGCGAACGCATAACTAATATTTGATTGGCCAACTATACACAACTGCTTTTTTAATATAGCTCCTCATATGGATGTGCTAATTGACTTCATTATTTTTCTGCATGCTGTATATCCCACTCTTTTGGATTTTTATTCATGATAATGTATTTTAGACCTTAATAAAATTTGTATTTTATACTGCAAAAGCTTCCTTTTTCAATTTATTTCAATCTCGCCATGACTTTCCCCTTTACACACATTTACAGGTAAATAGAGACAAATGAATTCATGAATGCATGCGACCTTCTCTCATTGTACTTACAGATCATGACACAATACAGGGCTATTTAGTATATGTGGTTTCTAACATGTCACAATAGCATCGACCTTCACTCATTCTATGGGCACTGCTATCAGAATACAGATAAATGTGTTGGTTTTAAAAGATCCCACTGACTATACACAATGCAATACTATTTACTGTTTGCCTGAATTACCGTAGCATCGACCTTCACTCATTCTGACAATTCATGTCAACACTGACAGTAGATAAAAAATATTTAGACTTCTAACACAACACAAACCTTGTACACACACCTTGATACATTAAACTACACTATAGGGATGAACTGTCGGGACAGTTTTCTTGAAGTGATCTATCTGTGAAAAACACTGTTAGAAATGAGGACTATACACAAGGGTGCCAAGCAGCATTCAGGTATGATCTCACATCTATGGCGCTGCTTTTTTGATATAGCTCCTCATATGGATGTGCTAATTGACTTCATATGCACGCACAGTATGTATTGTGAGCTCTGCACTCGCATGCTAACATCATTATATTAGCAACTGTGATGGAGAAGTTACTTTATTGATATACCTGATTCATTGAGATACTTATAATCCTATATATAGTGCATATATGTCTGCCTATTGGGGGATATTGTGAGTTACATAGATTGCATATATACGGACAAATATATGGAGTTTATTATTGTATAGCCCCGGATTAGTCTATTATCGCTATAACATATAAGATATGTCGATGTGCACTATTATATATTGATTTGAATGTAATTCACACCTGTCTGCATTTGGCTATTTTTTCTGCATGCTGTATATCCCACTCTTTTGGATTTTTATCCATGATAATGTATTTTAGACCTTAATAAAAATTGTTGACTTTTCCCACACAAAAGACGGATCACAGAACTTGTCCTGTGTGAAACACACACACAGATAAATTACCTCTATGGTGCAGTAAAGATGTATATCTTTGTACCATGTTAGCCAGTAGATAGAAAAATATTTAGACTTCTAACAACAGTATAAAATCAAGATTCACTCTTTATTTCACTAAAAATCCTTATATACTAGTTATATACAGAAGTCTGTATTTAACTAGAACTCCTTATACAATTACTGGGTCCTTAAAAGTTTCTCTCCTCTGCTAGAAAATAGCTTTACATTTACTGATGGATTCTAATACAGACATTTACTGGGTGCTTCTAATACAAACCCTTTACAGTTCATGTCAGGGCATTCTCTGCTAGAAAATAGCTTTACATCTACGGATGGAGTTAAAACTACCCTTTAATACACTAAAAACTCCACAGACTAATCAAAGGCACTGAATAAAATATAAATAGACATGAATAAATCACTTTGATTGAAATTCACAAAATCCAGCAGACCAGATTTCACAGCCTGAGCAAAGTTCAGCCACAGATTTCCCAGCCTGAGCAAAGTTCAGCCAGAGGGCGTGACGACCTGGATCAATCTGACAGGGAGACGGATAAAATGATAGGGGGCGTGTCGACCTGTCAGATTTGAGTTTGATGAGTAATACAGTTCCTATACTACTCAAATGAAAAGCTAAAATTGTTTTCCTTGAATGGTCAGGGTCCCTTGATGCAGTATTTAGTCAGTATTATATCAGTATAGTATATTTGATCTTTGTAACTAATGAACGCAAACCATTTCATAAACTCCCGCTGCCGAACCTGCCCCTTCCGTGACCTGTGTCTCTCGAGTCTAATAGAAAACCCAGAGCAGGTAAAAATTCCCACAACTACACACATAATCTGTACTTACACCTTCTGCATTTACATCCACAGTAAATGAGTTCAAGTTGTTATCTGTTACACGTCCTGCAACGACAATTTCACTCCCTTCAAAGTAATGTTTGAAGTTGTTCTCAGTGAGGTCAGCGATCGCGTTCTCAGGATACTGCATTTCTATGTTAATCAATGTAGGATTTGCAATTTCATTATAAAAGCCCTAAAGTGTACAAAAAAGAGAAAGGAAACAATCATCATATGCAAGTAAACAGATAGTTATGTGTGTATATATGTATATATATTAGATTTGCAGCACCCCAGTCCAGCAGCCACATCATTAGTCTGTGGTCGCTGGACTAAAGCCCAGTCAACTTCCTCTTAGCTGCGCTTCTTTTGATTAGTTGGTTAAGAATGATGAAATGCGTGCACCACACCACAGTGACGATGCAGCACCAGGCCTACTAATCAGCATGTAGGAAGAGATCTGCAGGGCTCTGGTCTTGTGGCAAGGACTTCTGATGTGGTCGCTGAACAAGGCTTCTGCATATTCTTTTGCTCAACTTATATACTATACAAATATACAGTATATTTACTTAACATTTATGAAACAAACAACAAAAATTTTTTTTTTATTTAATTGTCCTCCAGGCATTGCAAAGAAATCTTGTAATTTACTTCACTACCTTATTTTGCCTCCTTTTCTCCCAAACACCATGGTGCTGTGCTATTTCAGCTGCTAAGTGTCACAGTGGTAACTCACATTAATTCCCAGAGCCGTGCTACACATTGCATTCACCGTTCTGCTCCTTCTTGTGTCATGCTGCCACGCTGAGTACCTCATACAACATTTCAAACTCTGCAGTATATTCCTGCTGGATCCACCTGACTATAGGGAACCTACAGGGTTTGGTTTCCACAGCCTATCCCCTGCCAGCATGGGATATATCAGGCTCCTCCTCCTGTTCCTTGCCAGAACTTAGGTTCCTGTTCCTGTCTGTCTCCAGCATCCAGTCTACAGTTTTTGTCTCACCTCTCTAGTGTCTGACCTCTCCACTCCTGACCTCGGCTTAGTTTTGTGAACCTGTGCTGCCTGCCCTGACCTCAGACTCTGACTTTGCTTCTGTCTTCCCCCTCTGTGCTCTGCTTTCCTGCTTTATTTATTTATATATGATAAAAGGTTTTACAAACTTCCAATTCTGCATCAGCTTTTAGTTTTAAAGATCTGTTTCAGAGAGAATCCTTCATTTTTAACCTGTTCTGCTAATCAGATAGACACAAATGTGTTCTGCTTCTCACAAGACAAAGCTTTGATAGCTACACAGTAAAGAAGAGAGTGATCGGTAATATGCACAGAGAGATTAGTAATACAATCATCAGTTCTCGTCAGCACATGCGCTGACTACACAGGACCATGATTTTTAATAGTTTTCAGAGTATATACAGATGAGATACACAGGCCCCCTGAGGAAGAATTCACAAAACGTGCGTTGGGGCAGCGGGAAGCACATATGCACTTGCAATTTCTAGTCCATGTGTACTCTCAATACAGCTAATTTTAATAAGGCTGTAATTATGCATAGCATGTATATGTGTGGCCCAGCTGCGCTTGGTACACATGTTCCCAGGAGTATGCACAGAAAGGTAATTCACAACACCTGATATTCATTCACACTCACACTTCCCAACAGTGCCACTAGAGGGAACCTTAGACTATTTAAGGGTGTGAGGGACGTAGCAGTAGCCAGTCTGTGGTTAGTCATGCAGTGATTCAGGAGTGAGTCATACTGTGGATTTCCTGTCAGAGACATTCTAGTCAGAGACAGAGACGGAGAAAGATTGCAAGCTGTTATCTCAGAACATCTTGACTGTTAGTACCCTATGAATGTGGAAAGTGACTCTCGGAGTGGGCTTGTATTCAATCTGACGGAAGGTCCTGAAAGCTGCTCTGGACAGAGTTTATGAAGGAACAGAAGGAAGGGGACTACAGTTGGCAGAACATCGAGTTGACTGAGAAACGGTCACTGAGCTGTGGAAAGAAGGAAGCTGACGACTACACCTACTGCTACCCGTGCTTATGTTAAAGGTGAGAGTAGGGCGACGGGCGAGTGGTGACCAAAGGAAAGAGTGACCGAGGCGTTATAGCAACAATTGCTGCTTCCACTCTGCTTAACCGGATGTCGGGTCCGAAGCCTTGCTAGAACCTTCACGGCTAGTAGGAGAAAACCGGAATCCCTGCTGGACTTCAAGTCGCAGAGGGTGCCCTATAGTGCTGATACGTAACCGGGGTCAGGGAGAACAGGAGTCTAGCGGGACGCTGCATATAAAGACTTAGTTCTTGCCAAAAGAAGGCTCCACCACAATGTCGGCCGGGCGTAGCTGTTCTATTCAGAGTTAAACTTGACTTCACGCAAGTTAGGACTCACACACATTAAAGAGAAAGGAGGCCTTAAACCTACTCGGTGATTACCTGGATGTGCATCCTCCACCCTGAGCAGCTTCCCGGACATACCTGCTACCAACACCAGTAAAGGTATGGAAAGAGACTGACTTGTGTGTGTCTGCCTTATTGCCTGCACCCTGCACCGCCATATACTTTGAGGGACTAGTCTCACCTGTGGGAGACTTTACACCTTGCTGCCCAGTAACATCCCCTCAGAAGATTCACCCTGCAGCGCTGGTCACCTTGATCAGAAACCACAGGTGGCGTCACGAACAATTACTATTATCCCCTGTAAATATCCCCCTTTGAATGAGCGCCCAGGGCAACGGACCGAGCTATGCTACCTGTGACATCTCCCCCATTGAAGTTAACAGGCTCGGTGCCGAGTACCCCGTAACCCTGGTGTTGTGCGACTCATCATCTTTGGCGTCACGAACAGGATCCGAAGCTTACTATATGTGAGTCCTGTGTGCCTATGTGGACTGTTTTGTGCAAAAAGACTGTGTGCAGTTTTTGTGATTTTTGGCACCATTTTCCACCATTTTGCCGCCATATTCGTGCCCTGAGGCGCTGGTGAAGAAGGTGGGCGTGCCTTCGTGGGCGTACCCCCCTGTGGCGCGAAAGCTATGGGCGCCCTGTCTAAGTGCTATTATAATGTGAGAGCCTGCCCCACTGCAAGGGAGATCCGCCTTCTCTTCATCCTCTATGCCAAGAAGAGGAAGCGAAAGTCCCGCCTCCACGGAAGAGACCAGATTGTTCCAGATGGAAAACAGTCTGGCCTGGAGTGAGATGGCAGAAGGACAGGAGACGCTGTGTGGAAGGAACGGCGGTGCGCAGACCCCGTTCCCAGGTCGGGAGACCGACCAAAGAATGCAGAAAGTGGAGGAGGTGGATGCGGTGCTAAGGGACATGGCCCAACACCGTGAAGAAATGGAGGCGATGGAGAAAAGCTGGCGTGCCCTGAAACAGCGGCTGCTGTGGGACGCAACGCTCTCCCCTCCAGAAGCGCAACCGTTACCTGTGCCACCATTGCCAGCGGCTGATGAAGAACCGGAGGCCGGCCCCAAAAGTGCTGATCCTGACTCCGCCGGGATGCGGCGGGAGGGAAGGAGGCTGAGGAGGCCCTGCCCGCACCGGAGTGCCAGCCAGGCCTGGAGGCCGCAGCGGAATGCAGTCCCCCAGTAGGGACGCCGGAGGAGACCCAGCCGTCCGTGATGGAAGTCGACTGGGAGGAGATGGAGTACCTGGACGACGTAGAATACGCCGCCCAGCTGGAGAACGAGTGGCGTCGCCGTGAGCATGAGCAGCGACGTCAGCAGGAGCAGAGAGAAGTGCAGCAGTTTCGCCAGAGGTACCGGGAGGAGTCTTTCGCTGAGAAGGAAAACGTCAGGCGAGACAAAGGTATGCTCCGGGAACCGCGGCGCCAGGGACGGTGTGTGCTTCTAAGGCCCGAGGAGTGTGGGGTTACATATGTGAGCCCGGGTTCTCTCCAGAAATCTTTGTTCACTGCTGCGATGCGGGGTTCCACCTGTTGAAAGGGGATGTTGTCACCTACACACGACACTGTAGTCATCAGGGGTGGTTTGCCCTGAACGTCTCCCGTGTTAGCGACCCCGTCCCCGACGCCAGTAATGTACCCCGTGTCTCAGTGTCCCGGGCCCCAGCCACATCAGCGCCAGGCCGCGCACCTGCATCCTACTCTGAATCGCAACAGCCTTGTGCATCCCCAATTGAGCCACTGCGCCACCTGCTTCCTGTCCAGCATCTTATGCTGCAACAGCGACCCCTACTGAGCAAAGCCTGTATTTGGAAGAGGCACACGTAAGGCCTCCAGGAAGTCGCAAAGCAGATCGCAAAATTGTAATGAGAGCTGTGGCTACCCAGACACAAGTAGCAGGACATGATATGTTATTGATGCGTTCCAGATCGCACCGCGTACTTCCAGCCCCAGGTGTGGAAGAAGTCATCGCAATCTGCAAAGAAGAACAGTAGGACCCAGACAGGGTTTACTGCATCTGTACAAAGTTAAAGAAGATTTGCACTTTATTGATAATATGTGATGATGTTTGCATAATATGCATAATTTGAAGTAGAATACCCCAGTTGGGTAATGAGTAACAAAGTATTAATGTGATATGATAGAAATGTGATTTTCTTGAAATGTTCTTATGCAAGGACTGCGTGCTGAGGACTCTTGCAGCACAGAACTTTAGTTGTAAATAGTTCGCACTTCGGTGCCCCATCTTGGTTTTACGTAAAAGCCATTCTACCTCTGAAGAAAAACCCGTATGGTGTGGCCTTGAGTGAGGTTTGCAGCAGAGAAGTCCTGCGCCCACCCAGGACCCACGTGGGAGGTTTGGTACGGGTCCTCCACAAGTATATTGTATTTATTGTGAAAAGTATTTTGATATTTTTCTACTTGCAACTTTGTACACAATGTAACGTTAAAGTGTCCTTACCTCCCGCAAGGGATGAGTTATTTTTTGATGTTATTATAAAAATTGTTTTTTCTATTTCAGCCCGGGAGTGCTGACGATAACTAGGGGGGGATGTGTGGCCCAGCTGCGCTTGGTACACATGTTCCCAGGAGTATGCACAGAAAGGTAATTCACAACACCTGATATTCATTCACACTCACACTTCCCAACAGTGCCACTAGAGGGAACCTTAGACTATTTAAGGATGTGAGGGACGTAGCAGTAGCCAGTCTGTGGTTAGTCATGCAGTGATTCAGGAGTGAGTCATACTGTGGATTTCCTGTCAGAGACATTCTAGTCAGAGACAGAGACGGAGAAAGATTGCAAGCTGTTATCTCAGAACATCTTGACTGTTAGTACCCTATGAATGTGGAAAGTGACTCTCGGAGCGGGCTTGTATTCAGTCTGACGGAAGGTCCTGAAAGCTGCTCTGGACAGAGTTTATGAAGGAACAGAAGGAAGGGGACTACAGTTGGCAGAACATCGAGTTGACTGAGAAACGGTCAGTGAGCTGTGGAAAGAAGGAAGCTGACGACTACACCTACTGCTACCCGTGCTTATGTTAAAGGTGAGAGTAGGGCGACGGGCGAGTGGTGACCAAAGGAAAGAGTGACCGAGGCGTTATAGCAACAATTGCTGCTTCCACTCTGCTTAAACGGACGCCGGGTTCGAAGCCTTGCTAGAACCTTCACGGCTAGTAGGAGAAAACCGGAATCCCTGCTGGACTTCAAGTCGCAGAGGGTGCCCTATAGTGCTGATACGTAACCGGGGTCAGGGAGAACAGGAGTCTAGCGGGACGCTGCATATAAAGACTTAGTTCTTGCCAAAAGAAGGCTCCACCACAATGTCGGCCGGGCGTAGCTGTTCTATTCAGAGTTAAACTTGACTTCACGCAAGTTAGGACTCACACACATTAAAGAGAAAGGAGGCCTTAAACCTACTCGGTGATTACCTGGATGTGCATCCTCCACCCTGAGCAGCTTCCCGGGACATACCTGCTACCAACACCAGTAAAGGTATGGAAAGAGACTGACTTGTGTGTGTCTGCCTTATTGCCTGCACCCTGCACCGCCATATACTTTGAGGGACTAGTCTCACCTGTGGGAGACTTAACACGTTGCTGCCCAGTAACATCCCCTCAGAAGATTCACCCTGCAGCGCTGGTCACCTTGATCAGAAACCACAGGTGGCGTCACGAACAATTACTATTATCCCTGTAAATATCCCCTTTGAATGAGCGCCCAGGGCAACGGACCGAGCTGTGCTACCTGTGACATCTCCCCCATTGAAGTTAACGGGCTCGGTGCCGAGTACCCCGTAACCCTGGTGTTGTGCGACTCATATATAACCTATTGAATCTAAGAAAGAACCCTCTGACATGATCCAATTACTGATCAATGACTCTTATTACTACTAATTTATCTAGGGATCATCTGATGTGCAGCCCCTCACACAAGAGGAACCTTCTGTTTTGTTTTGTTTTGTTTTATTATTACTAACTTTTTGCTGATGTTAATATTAATGAAATAAAATATACTGTTTTTTAAACAATTTCTCTTAAGTGGTTATATTCGTATGCCCTTTCCCCTTATGTGGATTTATTAGAGGCAATACATTTTGATTTGAATTAAGTTATTTATGGAACCACATTACTTGGACACCCTTTGTTTGATTTAATATATACAGATAAGGAAGATTTTAGCAAAACCAGTTATAAGCCTCATTCAGACATCCATTTTTAGTGTGCACGTGAAATAGTGATCAATTTCCATCAGTGTACTGGACCAGATTTTCATCTGTGTTTGGTCAGTGTGTTCATTTCTACAATTAGTGTGCCAACGGTTTTCTTGCATGCAAAAATAACTGATGAAGGTTTCTGAATCTTCTCCTAGCAAGCAGACATGAAAAACAGCACAAGGGTGCAACAAGGATGCCATCAGTGTTATTATACACCTGTCCTGGTTCAGGGCTCTTCTCCCTTCTCCCTCGGTCCACTGAACTTTTTTGTGCTACACATCGGGCTTTGCACATGGCCTGACATGCTCCCATGTGATTTTTATACCTAGGTCTATATAAGGCCTACCAAAACACAAACCTGTGTCTTGTTATTAAGACTTCAGTGTTCCTAAGACTTTTAGTTTTTTTGTGCATGGAACCTGTCTGCGGTCTTCTGGATGTCTCCTGGCTGCGGCTTCCATTTCTTCAGCTACCTGTCTGCCTGTGGCTTTCAGTACCTCTGAAACCTGTCTGCAGTCTCCAGAACTTCCCCTAGCTGCCTGCTGCTTCCATTTCTTCAGTTACCAGTCTGCCTGTGGCTTTCAGTATCTCTGCAACCTGTAGACGGTCTCCAAAGACATCTTCCGGCTTCCTGCGACTTCTAGCACTTCAGCTGCCTGTCTGCCTGTGGCTTCCAGTGCCTCTGCAACCTGTCTGCAGTCTCGAGGACATCTCCTGGCTGTCGGCAATCTCCAGTTCTTCAGTTATCTATCTGCGACTTTCAGTAGATCTGCAACCTGTCTGCGTTCTCTAAGATGTCTCCTGGTTGCCTGTGGCTTCCAGTTCTTCAGATACCTCTCTGCCTGTGGCTCTGCACCTCTGCAAACTGTATGTGGTTTCCAGGACGTCTCCTGCCTGCAGTTTACAGTATCTCTGCTACCTGACTGCGGTCTATAGGACATCTCCTGCTTGACTGTGATTTCCAGTATCTCGGCTACCTGTCTCCCACATGCTTTACCTGCCTGCTGCACCGACCAATGCCACTAAACAGCCGTTCGGCTCAATCAGAGTGATATCTGCGGCCTTGTCCATGTTAAAACTTTCTCCTGATCTAACAAGAGTATAATGTCATTTTGTAGCAGAATTGAAATTCAGTGCAAATGGGGTTTTCTGATTAAGTTAACTTTCATGGCAAGTTATGACTTTGCAATTTTTTTTAAATTCATCTGATTACTCTTCATAACAATCTACAATTAAGGGGGTTGTCCCCTTTCAGACAATGTTCTGCCCTCGCTGCAGTTTGATAAAAAAATAATACACCACAATGTACTCATAGTCTTCGAGTCCAGCGCTGAGTCTACGGCAGTCTTCCTGGTGTCTGACCTGACATTATTAGCAGCACTGACCTTGCTTCAAGAGCGCGGCATCCAATCAGTGAGCTCAGCGGCTCAGAGGGAGGTGTAACATCTACACAGGTAGATGCGCTGGACTCACTTATTGGCTGCTGTACTTTAAACATGACATCAGCTATGCAGCTAATACTCCACAGCGGAAGCAGCACCAGAGATTCAGTGTTGGACCAGGGGACTTTGAGTACAATGTGGTTTGTTATTATTTAACAAACGGAATCTGTGGCAGAACATTGTCTGAAAGGGGACAACCGCTTAAATGTATATTGCTACTCTAAAAACTGAAGCACAAAACGTTAAGAAAATGAAAATTTGTGTCAGTCTCCAAACTTTTGGTCACAACTGTACAATGGCTCCGATCACTAAGATAGGTGTTTCCAAATGAAAATGAGAGTTGGAATAAGAGGCACCAAATATGGTGCCTCTTAGGGGCTGGCATACATTTCTGGTGCAAATAATTATGATGAGTTTGCCTTACCCCATCATACCCCAGCTTCACTCACTTTAGAGGAACTAGCCAGGACTTATATAAAAAAGTTACAACATTTAAGAGCAATTTTGAATTGCGCTAAAAAATTGTAAACATTTCAAGAAATTTTATGCTAGAATATTGTTGAAAATTTCTTTATAAGTTGAGGTCAAATTGTTTTGTTGAGTGGAACTGGCAATTGCAGCTTCTGTGTAAATAGCAGAATGGCGCTGGTATCTATTGGCTCTCTTTAGCATCAAATAAAGGCAACTACCACCATTTATCTGTTTAGAAGTAATTAAAATGTATATAATTTGCTCTAAACTAGAGCTGAGTGAGTATAGAACGCTTAATAATCACTTAATTGGACTTGTCATATATAACAGTTTATATGGTCCTAATCTAAAATGTACAAAAATGCAAACAAATAAAAATACAACTTAATTCAGAGACATAGCATATTGCACATTAATTTAAAAACTGAGGTATTGGTAGATAGCAGCGGTAAATTTCCATATACATAAAATAGTCCAACAACAGAAGAAAGTCTTCACATATAAAATTATGTAAGATTAGAGGTGAACCTCATAATGCCAGTCCCAGTCCAGAAATGAGAGGGATTGTGCGTGCTGTAAAAAGTGCTTGAGCGGTGCCGCGGCCAATGGCACGAGCTCTGGATAGATCCTCCCGGAGAAAAAAACAGAAACCGCAGTTTTCCGAAACGTGTTGGATGAATTTTGATCCATCAAGCAATCTGTACTTGCTCTGACAGCGTCAAGTCATGAACACTGTTTCTCCACTCGAAAGCCTCTATCAGCTGTTTTTCTCTGGGAGGATCTGTGCTGAGCGCGCACCACCAGCCGTGGCACTGCTCAATCACTGTTTACAGCACGCACAATCCCTCTCGTTTCTGGACTGGGACTTGTATTACAATGTACAACTCTCATCTTACACTATTTTAGTAGACTTTCTTCTTTTGGCGGACTACATTATGCATACAGAAATTAACTGCTGCTATCTACCTATACATCAGTTTGTAAATTAATGTGCTATGTCTCTGTATTTTTATTTGTATGCATTTTTGTACATTTTAGATTAGGACAATATAAACTGTTATATATGATAAGTCCAATTAAGTGTCACGGGTGTGTCGCTGCGGAGATCGTCGCGATTGCACACCCTGACTTCTCACAGCTGAGTTTCTGGTGCTGGGTGTTTTTCGGCAGAGAGGGAGTTAATTCTTCCTCTCTCTGTGCTGGACTAGACCAGCCTCGCTCAGCTGCAATTAATGTTGTGGTAATTGGTTTCCTTCAAATACCTGCCTGTCTGCTGGGGAAGTGTCGGTGAAAGCATTCATGCAGACCAGCAGAGCGGATCGTTGTATGGTGAAGGCTGAAGTTAAGAGTACCTGTGTGGTCTTTTTCCCTCCTCGCTTTATCATTTATCTCCGTACCCGTCGGTGTCCCCTCTGTTTCCTGTGGTATGACTTTTGTATGCAAGGTGGATTTTAGTTTACCCCTTGTACTGTCTCGTTCATTTATTACTGTGTTTAGGCATATACCTACCAGTCCCCGGTGTTGTGATCAGGGTCCTTCTCAGGACTGGATCACTGAGGTTCAGGGATCCTCAGGAGGTAGGGATTACGCTGGCGGCCTGGACCTCTGTACCATCAACAGTACCTCCAGGTAGAGGGATTAGTCAGGACCCCAGCTTAGGGTCAGCATAGACCCCAGACCTCCTGTATGCAGTAACAGCGTGACATTTTCACCGACCACTAAAGATTTTCTCAGTCACCATGGATCCAGTAGTCAGTCTAGCTCGGCAGTTGCAGAGTTTGTCCATGGAGCTGGCGGACGTTAAGTCGAAGGTTTTGTACCCCCCGGAGCAGGCCGGACCTGAACCTAAAGTAGCTCTCCCTGACAGATTCACTGGGGGGCGGGATAAGTTTTTTGCTTTCCGGGAGGCATGTAAATTGTACTTTCGGCTGCGACCTCGGTCATCTGGGAGTGAGGAGCAAAGGGTGGGGATTGTCATCTCGCTCCTACAGGGAGACCCCCCAATCCTGGGCGTTCGCTCTTCCCCCGAGCTCCCCAGCTCTCCAGTCAGTGGATGGGTTTTTTACGGCTCTGGGTCTTGTGTATGATGACCCGGATCGGGTCTCCCTTGCTGAATCTAAGTTACGTAGGATCCAGCAGGGAGATCGTCCGGCAGAGGAATTCTGTTCGGAGTTCCGTAGGTGGGCCACGGACACCAAGTGGAATGACCCGGCTCTTAGGAGCCAGTTTTGTCAAGGTTTATCTGACAAATTAAAGGATGTCCTGGCACAGTATGACCCTCCCACGTCACTGGAAGCCGCTATGGCCCTTGCTATTCGTATGGACAGACGTCTTCGGGAGAGGTGCGGGGTAACCTTGCCCCCTGTGATGACTCCACCTTCCTCAAGGGTCCCTTATATGAAGCTTCCCCTGGCCAGTCCAGAGGAGCCTATGCAATTAGGAGGGACATCATTCCGGGGGAGGGGATCGGTGGGGCGCCACAAAACAGGAGGTTGTTTCTTCTGTGGAAAAAAGGGACCTTTTTTTAGGGGGTGTCCATCCCGTCCTTTGCAGAGTGAGAAGTCGCCGGAAAACTATTGATCCCAGATTGTGTGGTGGACGGCAATCTGGGAGTAAGTATTTCGTCCCTAAGTTCGTCTCAGTTTCTCGTACCGGCGGAGGTGGTGGTGGGTGCGAGAACTGAGAGGATATCTGTTCTTCTGGATAGTGGGTCCGGGGCTAACCTGGTGGATGCTCGCTTTGCCCGGGTTCAAGGTATGCGATTGAGTGTGTTGACTAAACCCGTCCCCATATTCTCGATCGACGCCAGACCTCTCGGTCAGGGAAGTATTTTGCAAGCAGTGCATAACATAGATCTTCAAGTGGGGGCGTTACATAAAGAACTGTTGTCTTGTTATGTGTTGGAGGGTCTTCCCACTCCTATAGTGCTGGGCCTTCACTGGTTAACTAAGCATAACCCGGTTATTGATTGGCAATCCAGAGAGATAAGTCAATGGAGTGAATTCTGTAATAAAAACTGCATGAATACGGTCATTGGGGCGGTCGCTCCTAGGGCCTTACCTCCATTTCTGGTGGACTTTGAGGATGTATTCTCGGAGAAAGGGTGTCAAGAACTACCTCCTCATCGCGAGTATGATTGTTCTGTTAACTTGCTCCCTGGGGCCAAGTTACCGAAATCTAGGTTGTATAACCTTTCTGGTCCTGAGAGACAGGCCATGAAGGATTATATTTCAGAGAGTCTGGCTAAGGGGCATATTAGACCTTCATCTTCCCCGGTGGCCGCGGGGTTCTTCTTTGTGAAAAAAAAAGATGGAGGCCTACGCCCTTGCCTGGATTTCCGTGAGCTTAATCGGATTACGGTCCGAGATCCGTATCCACTCCCACTTATTCCCGATCTCTTCAATCAGATCATGGGTGCCAAATGGTTCTCTAAGTTGGATCTCAGGGGGGCGTACAATCTGATTAGGATGAAGGAGGGGGATGAGTGGAAGACGGCGTTTAACACTCCGGAGGGGCATTATGAGAACCTTGTCATACCATTTGGTCTGAGTATTGCCCCGGCGGTGTTTCAACACTTTGTAAATGACATCTTTCGCCACCTAATGGGACAGTTTGTGGTCATATATCTGGATGATATCTTAATTTACTCGCCGGATCTTGTGTCTCATCAGGAGCATGTTAGGCAGGTGTTACAGATCTTGCGGGATAATAAACTGTACGCCAAATGGGAGAAGTGTGTGTTCGCCGTACAGGAACTTCAGTTTTTAGGGTTCTTGGTGTCAGCATCCGGTTTTCGTATGGACCCTGGGAAAGTGCGGGCAGTTCTTGAGTGGGATCTGCCAGAGGATCTTAAGGCATTACAACGTTTCCTGGGGTTTGCTAACTACTACTGGAAGTTCATTTGTAATTTTTCGTCCATAGTTAAACCTCTCACAGACATGACTAAAAAAGGGACGGATTTTTCAAAGTGGTCTGACAAGGCTTGTCAAGCGTTTTCCTCTTTGAAAAAATGTTTTGCTTCAGCACCCATACTTATTCAACCTGATGCGTCACAGCCGTTCATTGTTGAGGTGGACGCTTCCGAGGTAGGGGTGGGAGCAGTATTGTCACAAGGTTAGTCCCTGGTAAATGGCATCCGTGCGCCTTCTTCTCTAAAAAATTGTCGTCCGCTGAGAGGAATTATGATGTCGGCAGTAGGGAACTCTTGGCCATTAAGTTGGCTTTTGAGGAGTGGCGTCATTTTTTGGAGGGGGCAGTCCACCCGGTCACCGTCATTACCGATCACAAAAACCTGCTATATTTAGAGTCCGCTAAACGTCTGAATCCCAGACAAGCTAGGTGGTCGTTGTTTTTTACCAGGTTTAATTTTGTCGTCACATATCGTCCTGGCTCAAAAAATGTTAAGGCGGATGCCTTATCTCGCTGTTTCCCAGGGGCTGGGAATACGGAGGACCCGGTTCCGGTCGTTCAGGAGGGGGTGGTGGTGTCGGCAGTATGCTCTGAGCTTGAGGAGGAGGTATTGGAGGCTCAGGGGGACGCCCCTGTAGGACCTCCAGGGAGACTGTTTGTTCCAAATCAGTTGCGACAAAAGGTGATCGAGGCACACCATAATTCAGCTTTGGCAGGACACCCAGGGAGTATAAAGCAACTGAGGATCTCCTCTCGCGCCGGTTTTGGTGGCCTAACTTACATAGGGAGGTGGTAACTTTTGTCGCGTCCTGCGAGGTTTGTGCGCGCTCTAAGACCCCACATACCCGTCCGTCGGGGACCCTCTTACCTTTGAAGATCCCGGAGCGTCCGTGGACTCATCTGTCTATGGACTTCATTACGGACCTCCCGCCATCTTCGGGTAAAACAGTCATACTCGTTGTAGTGGACAGGTTCAGCAAGATGGCACATTTTATCGCTCTTCCTGCTCTTCCTAATGCTAAAACTCTTGCGCAGGTGTTTATTGGGGAGATTGTAAGGCTTCACGGGGTACCCTCCGATGTGGTGTCGGATCGGGGGTCTCAGTTTGTGTCCAAATTCTGGAAAGCATTTTGTACACGGCGGGGGATGCAGTTGTCATTTCCATCGGCTTTTCACCCGCAGACCAATGGTCAGACTGAGCGTCTGAACCAGAGCTTGGAGACATATCTCCGGTGTTTTGTGTCAGAGAACCAGGAGGACTGGGCTTCTTTCTTGCCTCTGGCGGAATTTGCTCTAAATAATAGGCGGAGCGAGTCCACTGGTAAGTCCCCGTTTTTTGGGGCATATGGTTTTCACCCCCAGTTTTGTACTTTCAATAGGGGGGGCTCTTCTGGGGTTCCTGAGGAGGAACGATTTTCGTCGTCACTTACTTCAGTGTGGAGAGGAGTGCTGAATACTATGGGGAACCGATACAAACGTATGGCTGATAGGAGGAGAGTGTCTGGTCCGGACCTAAGTGTGAACGATCTGGTATGGTTGTCTACCAAAAATATAAAACTTAAGGTTCCCTCCTGGAAACTGGGTCCCAGGTTCATCGTGCCATACAAGATCAGTGCTATAATTAATCCGGTTGCATTCCGTCTTGACCTCCCTCCTACATTTAAAATTCATAATGTGTTCCACAGATCGTTGCTTAAGAGGTATGTGGCGCCGGTGATACCTTCACCTTTACCTCCTCCTCCTGTGGTGGTCAATGGTAACTTGGAGATCCAGGTGTCGAGAGTCATCGATTCACGTCTGAATCGCCGGTCCCTTCAGTACCTTGTTCATTGGAGGGGGTATGGTCCTGAGGAGAGGACGTGGGTTTCTGCGTCGGATATTAACGCAGACCGATTGGTTCGGGCCTTCCACACTACTCACCCAGATAAACCCGGCCCTGAGGGTCCGGAGGCCCCTCGTAGAAGGGGGGTACTGTCACGGGTGTGTCGCTGCGAAGATCGTCGCGATTGCACACCCTGACTTCTCACAGCTGAGTTTCTGGTGCTGGGTGTTTTTCGGCAGAGAGGGAGTTAATTCTTCCTCTCTCTGTGCTGGACTAGACCAGCCTCGCTCAGCTGCAATTAATGTTGTGGTAATTGGTTTCCTTCAAATACCTGCCTGTCTGCTGGGGAAGTGTCGGTGAAAGCATTCATGCAGACCAGCAGAGCGGATCGTTGTATGGTGAAGGCTGAAGTTAAGAGTACCTGTGTGGTCTTTTTCCCCTCCTCGCTTTATCATTTATCTCCGTACCCGTCGGTGTCCCCTCTGTTTCCTGTGGTATGACTTTTGTATGCAAGGTGGATTTTAGTTTACCCCTTGTACTGTCTCGTTCGTTTATTACTGTGTTTAGGCATATACCTACCAGTCCCCGGTGTTGTGATCAGGGTCCTTCTCAGGACTGGATCACTGAGGTTCAGGGATCCTCAGGAGGTAGGGATTACGCTGGCGGCCTGGACCTCTGTACCATCAACAGTACCTCCAGGTAGAGGGATTAGTCAGGACCCCAGCTTAGGGTCAGCATAGACCCCAGACCTCCTGTATGCAGTAACAGCGTGACATTAAGTAATTATTAAGCGATCTATACTCACTCGGCTATAGTGAAGCGCGAATTATATACATTTCAATAGAAGCTTATGATTGGTTGCAGCGGTCACATGCCTGTCCCGGCCAGAGGATGAAGCACAGAATCAAGCTTCTGAAGTCTCCGGTCCAGCGCCAAAAAACGGTTTGTGATTTGAAGACTTCTAATAAATGTATCTTCAGACTTCCTGTGTTATCACCTTCTTTCTCCGGGAAGCAATCTCTAGCGATATAGATTGAGGCTATGTGCACACGTTCAGGAATCTTTGCAGAAATTTCCTGAGGAAAACCGGACTTTTTCCCAGGAAATCCGCATGCGTTTTTATCGCGTTTTTTGCTGAACATTCTAGGTCAATAATATAGTGGGAAATACACAAATTTACAGCAAAAATAATGAACATGCTGCATTTTTTTACCGCAATGCGTTTCTTGTGCGGAAAAAAACGCACCATGTGCACAAAAATTGCAGAATGCATTCTGAATAATAGGATGCTTACTGAATGCGTTTTTTAAGCGTTTTTGCCGTGGAAAACGCGAAAAATCCTGAACGTATGCAAATAGCCTTACACTTAACCTGCACAACTGCTGAACAGGTAAGAAATTGGTGCTGCCTCCCGCTTCATAGGTGAGTGTGTATATCTCTCACACCACCTGATAATTAACCACCAGACTGCCTCCATAACCTCTCCTTCAGTAAATAGGGGACCTGGACAGCGTCAGAAAAGTGTGTTGAAGATTGGAAAGGTACGACGATAGAATATATACATTTTTATTGCCTTTTTTAACAAAACAATCATTAGTAGACGGCCCCTTTAAACCAATACAGGCACAAAATTGCTAAAAGACATTAGGGCCAAAATGCTCTGATCATAAACAAATTGAAAGATAAATCTCAATTGCTATGTATTATACAAACATAAGAGTTAAATAGCACTTTGAAACATTACCTGCATCTGCAAATGTGCATCTGAGTCTTCATATATGCGACGAGCGATTCCTGAATTTTCTAACGCTAACTTTTCCAGGAAAGGAAAATCAACACGATGGCCAAAACCAAGACTGTACAAGGTGAATTTCCCTTGAATGGCTTTCCTTACATTCTCCTGGATTTTTGAAGGGTTCGATTCACCTAAGAGTAAAAAAAAAAATTCACAATTTTTAACATTTTAATCTGTATTTAAAAAAAAAATTATGTTTTTCAATGAAAGCAAAGAGTCAAAGAGTAAACATAAAGTGTCACAACTGTCACTTTTGCAGTCGATTACATCAATGTTGTCACTGGTATAAATATTTTTTTAGGGTCGCAAAAAGAAAAAACACTAGGCTGCTTTCACACATCAGTCTTTTTGTGTCAGGCATAATCCGTCCTATGCCTGATAGGACGGATCCGGCGCTGATTTTAAAAAAAACTGATCAGTTTTCTTGCCGGATCCGTCCTGACCTTTTCAACCCGGAAAGATAAAATTTCTATGTGGAAAATGCAGGTACCAATGTCCGGACCGAGGAGAGAGAGAGAGAGATAGAGAGAGAGAGAAAGAGAGAAACCTTGGTTTCCGGATCAGTTTTCTGACGGATTTGTCAAAACACTGGTCCGGTTCCATAGATCTGCATTGTTTCCGGCCGCCTGAAGCGCCGATTCAGGCACTATCAGGCGGCTCCGGAAAAAAAAAAAACGTTGCAGCCAGCGTCTTGTCCGGCCGCCAGAATGTACATTTCCGACGGATCCGGCCAAAAACGGATGCAACGCAATGACATCAGGCGCGATCCGGCGCTAATGAAAGTCAATGGTAAAAAAAACGCATCCGGTACTGGATGTGTCTTTTTAAAAACCACGCCGGATCGCGCCTGACGTCAAAAGACTGATGTGTGAAAGCAGCCTTACTGTATCATTGTATCATGGACCCAACAATGTACATATTTCCTCTGTAGACAGTAGGGATGAAATAATGTAAAAACGTAACACAGCATCCAGTAAGAGATTCCTTCATAATACTTTACTTTAATTCCTCAAAATAGTAAAAACGGAACATCTGAATATGAGCCTCATTACATATCCAGTATATAATGTATATTATATATTTTGTTTAGAATGTTTTATAGTCATTTTTAGAACATATACCATACCATATGTAATAATTGCAACTTTTATGGATTTTATGTTATTTATACAACCCCAATTACAACAAAATTGGGAAATTTAATGTAAACAAGAATGTAATGATTGGGAAATCTCTTATAGCCATATTTTATTCACAGCAGAACTTAGAACACACTTCCTGCCGCACGGCACCCCCTTCTACACGAGCGTTATGCTCATAAGACGGCTATCGCCCTTACTGCCACAGACTAGCGGTGGACACCGCGTCTGCAGTATCACATGTAGATAAGATCTCTGGTCCCGTTTTGACCGCTTGTATGCCCATATGCACATATCCGTCCAGGACATTATACCTTATGCGTTCACATTTCAGGCTGTAACCCTCTATAATCTGGACTATGCTAGTCATTGGTATGCTACCATATACTCTATATATCACCTCAACTATATCGTATTAAGTGCTATCATCACACTATGTCACTTATTTCAGGCTATTTTCCTGTCTAAACAATTTGGCTCTGCGTTCATTCAACTAATACAAACGGTATGTCTATATGGGTCACTGCTCTATTCAAGTCCTTGTATCAGCTTTGGAATTTTGACTGTGTGGAATATGCTTCCTCCTCAATATTGATACCATATAATGCCATATTTTGACCAAGTACTCTTCATGTACCCTTATGTATATACTTTATTTGTAGTTTTGTACCTAATTTCAGTTTTATTTATTTTTATTTTCTATATATAGCAACTGACGAAAGTCCGCCTGTGGACCGAAACGTTTGCTGTTTGATTGCTATATTTTACAGAAATACATGCAATAAATCACACATCTAATCAAGTTGAGTGCCAGATTCTTTAATTATATAATTACAGTGTGGGAACCTATCTTGGCACCCTCTTACCATTTGGTTGTGCACACGCTTTTGCTTTATTATAACGATTCAGACTGAGGCGCCCACGAGACAGGCCCAAAAGCAGGTGTTGGACGTGTGGAGGAAAAGGACACCTGTCCAGAAGTTGCCCTACCCGAGACAGACGACAGAGAAAATCCGCTCATCCCTCCGAAGGGCCTGCTAACTGGAGAGAACACTGCCCCTGGGAGAAAAGTTACGACGAAAAGAGGGGGGCCATGCCCAGAGCCAGACGGAGTCACAACGTCGAACGCCGAGAAGAGATGAAGGAGCCAACTGTCCGCAGTGAGATGGCTGCGCTGACCAGGTGCGTAGAGGCGAGTCTGGTGAAGCTCAGTCCTGGGTCCGAAGGTCCGGTCTGCATGTTGGAGTATCGAAACACGTTGTAGACAATTTTAAGAGTGGTATTCCCCAAGACATCAGTGAGGCACATAGTGTGCATCCCAGTTCTATACATCCAAACCTGGGAACATCAAGGCATCATTGCAAAAACATTAGCAGCAGTGTAAGTGGCATAAGCAATTTCTGTGAGTTGTTTCACACATTTTTTAAACCAGCCCGTGCACTAGCCGAACAGAGTACAAGTCTGACACGTGAACGAATGGAGAGGATGGAGCAGGAGTATCTGGAGTTCAATATTAATGCCATCATGGGGGGTTTTGACCCTTTTGCATTTTGGTATTCAAAAATGGAAGACTGGCCTGAGCTCACCTGTGACGCCTTGGAGGTTTTGTCATGGCAGGCAGCCAGCGTTCTCTCAGAACGTGTCTTCAGCGCTGCTTGTGGTGTCCTGAGAGATAAGCTCATCTGGCTGTCCCCTGAAAGGGTAGACCACCTACAGTAACTTTCATCAAAATGAACAAGTCACAGATCTCCAATAACTTTTGCACCCCAGTCGAAGACTGGGCAGTCTAGGCGATGGTGTTCTTTTTAGTGTCACGCATTGATCTTGTGTTATTGCAGTCTGTGCCATCTTTGTGGCGTCATTTGTGCCTGATATTGCTACTGTTGCTGATGTTACAAACAATTTTTTGAAATCTGGAGACTCTAAGTTGGGTCTATATTTTGTGGTTTACCTGTAGTGGAACATGTGTCAGAGGCCTATTATACTGTTTCTACTCTGTGGAATTTTATGCCACTTTAGGGGTGTGTGACAATTATTTTTTGTAATAAAGACTCCAAGTTGGGTCTCCATCTGGAGGATTGCCTGTGTAAGTAGAGTTCCCAGACAGGCAGGTCTGCACTTACTTTCAGTGAACTACCTGTATTAATTTCCTTATATTTTTCTACCAATATTACTGTATGAAACTGTCATGGGTGCATCGCCACGAGGATCGTCGCGATTGCACATTCTGACTTCTCGCAGCTGAGTTGCTGTTACTTTGTGTTTGGTAGTTAGGGAGTTAATTTTACCTAGCTCGTTGCTAAGACTAGGTCCAGCCTCGCCCGGCTGCTTTTGATTATGTTCTAATTAGCTTCCTTTATATTCCTGCCAGTCTGTGTGTTAGATGCCGGTGAAAGCATTCATACAGACTGCAGATAGGATCGGTTCTGAGAAGACTTAAGCTAAGAGCTCCTTTGTTGTTTCTCCTTTCCTTGCTTATAGTTTATCTCCTAGACCTTTGGTGTTCCCTCTGTGTTTAAATGTTGTATGCAAGACAGTGTTTACTTTATCCCCTGTCTGTCACATTTGTCTTTACTGTTTGTTAACCTTTTCCTGTCTATTCCCTATGGTGGTAATCAGGGTCCTTCTAAGGACTAGATTACAGTGGTCAGGGATTTATAGGAGACAGGGTTTACGCTGGCGGCCTGGACCTCTGTACCATTAACAGTACCTCCAGGTAGAGGGACTAGTCAGGACCCCAGTTTAGGGTCAGCATAGACCCCGGTCCACCTCTAGCCAGAGACAGCGTGAAAAGGATTCAGTATTGACCCACAGGATATTATGTCAGGTAATACTATGCTATATATACATGTTAATGTTACCTATCTATATGTTATATAGAATGTTGTCCCACTTGATAGATTACTGACATCATTTATTTATATATCTGCTATACAGCGTGACATTTTCACCGGCCGAAAAACTAAGGATTTTCCTCAGCTACCATGGATCCAGTAGCCCAGCTTGCCCTGCAGTTGCAGAGGTTGTCCATGGAGTTTACGGATATTAAGTCCAAGGTTTTGTCCCCCCCGGAGCAAACCAGATCTGAACCTAAGGTGGCTCTCCCGGACAGGTTCACTGGTGGGCGGGACAAATTTTTTGCATTCCGGGAGGCATGTAAATTGTACTTTCGGCTGCGGCCTCGGTCATCGGGGAGTGAAGAGCAGAGGGTGGGAATTGTCATCTCGCTCTTACAAGGGGACCCTCAATCCTGGGCGTTCTCTCTTCCGCCGGGCTCCCCGGCCCTCCAGTCAGTAGATCGATTTTTTGCCGCCCTGGGTCTGGTGTATGATGACCCGGATCGGGTCTCCCTTGCTGAAACGAAGTTACGTAGGATACAGCAGGGAGATCGTCCGGCGGAGGAATTTTCTTCTGAGTTCCGTAGATGGGCCACGGATACTCAGTGGAATGACCCAGCTCTTAGGAGCCAGTTTTGTCAAGGGTTATCTGACAAATTAAAAGATGTTTTGGCTCAGTATGATTCTCCTCCGTCACTGGAGGCTGCTATGGCCCTTGCTATTCGTATTGATAGACGGCTTCGGGGGAGGTGTGAGGTAACTCTGCCCCCTGTTATGACTCCACCTACTACTAAAGTCCCTTATATGGAGGTTCCCCTGGTCTGTTCTGAGGAACCCATGCAGTTGGGAGGGACATCATATTGTAGGAGGGAATCGGCGGTGCGCCGCATGACAAGAAGGTGTTTCTTTTGCGGGAGAGAGGGACATTTTGTTGGAGGGTGTCCATCCCGTGCCTCATTGAGCAAAAAAGTCGTCGGTAGACTGTTGATCCCAGGTTGTGTGGTGGACGACAACCTAGGAGTGGGTATTTCGTCCCCAAGTCCGTCTCAGTTTCTCATACCTGCGGAGGTGGTGGTTGGTACGAGAGTTGAGAGGATTTCTGTTCTTCTTGATAGTGGGTCTGGGGCTAATATGGTGGACGCTCGGTTTGCCCGGGTGCAAGGTATGCAACTGAGTGTATTGGCCAAACCGATCCCTATATGCTCTATTGACGCCAGGCCTCTCGGTCAAGGTAGCTTTGTACAAGCTGTTCATAACATAGACCTTCAAGTAGGGGCAATACATAAAGAACAGTTGTCTTGTTATGTGTTGGAGGGTCTTCCTACTCCTATTGTGTTGGGACTTCCTTGGTTGGCTAAACATAACCCAGTGATTAATTGGCAATCCAGAGAGATAAGCCAGTGGGGTGAATTTTGCAAGAATAACTGCATGAATACGGTCATCGGTGCGGTCGTGCCTAGGACCTTGCCTCCTTTTCTGGAGGTCTCGGAGGAGGTGTTCTCAGAGGAGGGGTGTCAAGAGTTTCCTCCTCATCGCGCGTATGACTGCTCAATAAAATTGCTTCCTGATGCCTTATCTCGTAGTTTCCCAGGGGCCGGAAAGATGGATGAACCGGTTCCTATCCTTCAGGAGGGAGTAGTAGTGTCGGCTGTATGCTCTGAGCTTGAGGAGGAGGTATTGGAGGCTCAGGGGGACGCTCCTGTAGGACCTCCAGGGAGACTGTTTGTTCCTAATCAGTTAAGACAAAGAGTTATCGAGGCACATCATAATTCCGCTTTAGCAGGACATCCAGGGAGTAAGACAACTGTGGATCTCCTTTCTCGCCGGTTTTGGTGGCCTCGCTTAAATAAAGAGGTGGTGTCTTTTGTGGCGTCCTGTGGAGTTTGTGCTCGCTCTAAGACCTCACATACCCGTCCGTCTGGGGTTCCTGAGGAGGAACGATTCTCGTCGTCACTTGCTTCTGTTTGGAGAGGAGTGCTGAAGGGTTTGAGTACTATGGGGAACCGTTTCAGGCGAGGGCTGATAGGAGGAGAGTGTCTGGTCCGGACCTAAGTGTGAACGATCTGGTATGGTTGTCTACCAAGAATTTAAAACTCAAGGTTCCCTCCTGGAAACTGGGTCCCAGGTTCATCGGTCCATACAGGATCAGTTCTATAGTTAATCCTGTGGCATTTCGTCTGGACCTCCCTCCTATGTTTAAAATCCACAATGTGTTTCACAAATCGTTGCTTAAGAGGTACGTGGCGTCAGTTATACCGTCACCTCTACCTCCTCCTCCAGTGGTGGTCAAGGGTAACTTAGAATATCAAGTATTGAAGATCATTGACTCACGTCTGAATCGCCGGTCCCTTCAGTACCTGGTTCATTGGAAGGGGTATGGTCCTGAGGAGAGGACGTGGGTCCCTGCGTCTGATATTAACGCAGATCGATTGGTTCGGACCTTCCACACAACTTACCCGGGCAGACCTGGCCCTGAGGGTCCGGAGGCCCCTCGTAGAAGGGGGGGTACTGTCATGGGTGCATCGCCACGAGGATCGTCGCGATTGCACATTCTGACTTCTCGCAGCTGAGTTGCTGTTACTTTGTGTTTGGTAGTTAGGGAGTTAATTTTACCTAGCTCGTTGCTAAGACTAGGTCCAGCCTCGCCCGGCTGCTTTTGATTATGTTCTAATTAGCTTCCTTTATATTCCTGCCAGTCTGTGTGTTAGATGCCAGTGAAAGCATTCACACAGACTGCAGATAGGATCGGTTCTGAGAAGACTTAAGCTAAGAGCTCCTTTGTTGTTTCTCCTTTCCTTGCTTATAGTTTATCTCCTAGACCTTTGGTGTTCCCTCTGTGTTTAAATGTTGTATGCAAGACAGTGTTTACTTTATCCCCTGTCTGTCACATTTGTCTTTACTGTTTGTTAACCTTTTCCTGTCTATTCCCTATGATGGTAATCAGGGTCCTTCTAAGGACTAGATTACAGTGGTCAGGGATTTATAGGAGACAGGGTTTACGCTGGCGGCCTGGACCTCTGTACCATTAACAGTACCTCCAGGTAGAGGGACTAGTCAGGACCCCAGTTTAGGGTCAGCATAGACCCCGGTCCACCTCTAGCCAGAGACAGCGTGAAAAGGATTCAGTATTGACCCACAGGATATTATGTCAGGTAATACTATGCTATATATACATGTTAATGTTACCTATCTATATGTTATATAGAATGTTGTCCCACTTGATAGATTACTGACATCATTTATTTATATATCTGCTATACAGCGTGACAGAAACTGATCTTTGTGCCATCCGAGTGTGGCTGAAAAAAAAAACTGGAGGTATTGCATGAGGTATCAGGGCTCCCAGTTAAGAAGTCTTACATGGCTCCCTTAATCACCAGGTCCTCATTGAAACTTCAGTTCTAAGCTGTAAATTCTGGGACAGACCCTGATACCTCATTCATGGCCCATGGCTGACTGCTTCTGTGCCATAGTAAAAGGTTCTACTGTGGGTCAATTGATCGGTCAACAACCTGTGTTACTTTTCTTACTTTTTTTCTATCAATAGTACTATATGCAACTGATGTTTGTGAATGTGACTGAAATAAAAAAAAATTGGAGGTGTTGCATGAGGTATCAGGTCTCCCAACTAAGAAGGTTTGCACAGCTCCTTTAACCACCAGGTCCTCAATTCAAAGCTGTAAATGCTGGCCCAGACGCTGATACCTCATGCATGCCCATGGCTGATGCTTCTGTGTTATTTGCATATTTCTACTGTGGGTCAATTGATACCACTTGGTGTCTGCCCCTAATTTTGGCTGCTTCGGAAGCTTTTTGTCACCCCCTAAGGTGTTGTGTATACGTTTGGTTTGGCCTCCCATTGAATCTACTGGGGTTCAAGTACATTTGTCGAACCGTTCAGCGAACGTCTAAACATTCAGCAAATCAAACCGACCCTTGTAAGGTTGCTTATCTCTACTGCCAGCCTTTCACACAATGCACCATTTTACTTCAAAGTTACAACAGAAGATCTTCATATCTGTAAGCCTTTGATTTGCTGTGATGCTCACATGCCCATTAAAGGTGTTTTAAGCCTTAGATCCTATGAGCATTAATATAATATGTGTCTTGGCTCACATGGTGAGATGAATTGGCTAAGTTATAGGTCAAAGTGACCAGCATGAACTGCAGCCATTGATGCAGTGGAGCTAGGCTAACTGGGCTAACCGGATGGCACATGGAACAGTGAAGACTTGTAGTGCTGTTTATACAGGAAGACATGGGGAACAGCAGAGCTCGTAGTCCTAGATGCAGCAGCGTTGTGTGTGTGTAGCCCTGGTATGTAAGGCACACATTATCCGGGAGGATGAGTGGAGAGGTAACGGTTAAGGCTCGACATCACTCATATACATTTCAGACACACCCAGCAGGGGTGTATAGGGGAGTGTCCTGTAGCACAGTGCAGTCTGAAAGTTCTCCTGTGAGCGTGCAGAGAGTCGGGACTGGTGCCTTTTGGAGAGCCGAGATCTCCTGTCAACACAGGGAGACGGTACAGAAGTGGAGGCTAGTACGGATGACTGAATATTATCTTAGTCTAGTCAGTGCTGATATTAAGAGCGCGAGCAGGGCGAAGGGCACAGTGGAAAGAATTATAGAAGTGCTTGAAGGATTGGACTATCCTGCATTAGTCACCGGTCACTGGGGACCGAAGTGTCGCTACAGCTTCAAGCGTAGTGATAGAACAGCCAGAGGTTCGCTGGACTTCAAGTCACAGGAACAAGCCCTTTTGTCAGTACGAAACCAGGGTCAGGTAGAACAAGAACTTTGAGTCAGTGCACGACGAGAGAAGGAACTTAGTTCTATCCACTAGAAGACTCGACCACCATGCTGACCGGGCAGTACAGCTACAGAATTAGCTGGAGCTTTTGAGGGAATTTAGCTTTATGCAAGTTGGACTCGTTACATTGAAACTTAAGGAGGCCTATAACCTGCTCAGCCGTTACCTTGAAACGCATCCTCCATCCACCCCAACAGCTTCCCGGGACCTGCCTTACCATCTTGGAAAGTAAAAGGTATGGAAAGAAGCTTTAATGTGTGAGACTGTGTCATTTAACTGCACACCTTCACTACATCATCATCACTATAGACCCTGAGGGAAGAGTCCCACCTGTAGGGGACCCGACATCTAGCTGCCACACCATCCTCTCAGAGATCTACAGCAGCGCTGGTCTTAGTGATCAGAAAACTACAGGTGGCGTCACAAACTGTTATATACAAGTCCCCTGTAAATAATTCCCCCCAAACATACGCCTGACCGCCAGGGCCACAGACCGAGCCACCGCTACCTGTGACAACCCCATAGACTTCCATGGGCTCGGCTCTGAGTACCCCATTGCTCTGGTAATCCACAATTGTGGTGCGGGTCAACACAAAAACTTGGCATCACGAACAGGATCCGAAACTTGCAGAATTGCGAGCCCTGTGCGCCTGTGGAGTGTTTTGGTGAAAAAGACTGTTGCTGTTGTTTGGCGCCAAATACCGCCATATTTGCCGCCATATTCGCGCCCTGGGGCGCTGGAGAAGAAGGTGGGCGTACCTGAAAAGCGTGCAGAGTCTCGGACACGCCCCCGGCTCTGACTCAGCGGCAGGTCCTGCGACAGGAAGTGGACGCTCTGACATCAGAGCGCCTGGGACGAATGTCCTGTTCCCACTGCTGTGCCTGTGAAATAGCAGCTTCTGAAACCGGTAGGCTCCGTTTAACCAAGGGGGCGCTAATATGTCACAACAACCGGCCGACAGTGCGGCCCCAGCGGAGGCCCCGGCCCCGCACCGCGTGGCATTGTAGCGCCAGATGGGGGCGCAGGCCCAGCACCCAGTCCGGTAGTCCCGCTCATGTCACTAACGCTCCCATATATGCCTGGGGCGAAATGGCTTCCCCAGTACAGCGGCGAGCCAGGCACTTTAGCAGGATTCAAGCGGAAGTTATGCAGCATCCTAGAAATGTACTCCATGCCTGAGAGACAAAAAGCTGCTGTGCTGATAGGGCAGCTAACTGGCGCTGCTGAGAGGGAAGTGGAGACTTGGGATACCGTTGATCAGGAGTCGGTACCTGCGATCCTCTTTAAGCTACATGCCATGTTTGAAGACCGCACCGAAACGGATCTCCGGATGGCCTTCTACCACTGTTCACAGCAGCCAGGTGACAGCATCAGGGACTACGCTTGCCGACTACAAGGAGCCCTGAGAGCCCTTAAGCAGATTAATAATATAAATGCTATTGACGAAAATAAGATGCTGAAAGAGCAATTTGTACAGGGATTGAGATCCCAAGAGGAACGCAGAACTGTAAACTGGTGGTCCTTAGATCATCCTGATGCTACCTTTGATGCCCTAAAGGACATGGCAATAAAAGGGCTGCGACCCCTGGGCAAACCTGAGGTGTCAACCCAACATCACCAGGGTGAAGTCACTCTGGAACCGGCAGTACCCCCCTTTTCCCCGCTAGTGGCAGAAGCCAAAACGCAGGTGACACCCCCTAGTGAATTGGACTGTCTGCGCTCAGAGGTGCGCCAGCTGACTAAAAATCTGGCTGCTGTGATGAGTGCCCTGCAGCTGCGGAAAGAGGAAGAAGGGAAGATCTTATTAGCTGACTGCCCAGAAGACGTCCCGTGGATGAACCGGAGAAGAAGGAAGACGTGCCCCCTCGGAGGAGGACAACGCCACCCCCAGGAGCGACCTCTGATCAACACCCTCCTCGTCGGGAGATCACTTGTTAACGTTGCAACCGGAAAGGTCATATGTCTCCACAGTTTCCTTTAAACGGGCAGAACCTGGGTCCGAGGGCCAACACCCAGGAGGAGATCCGTCAGGCCCCCTAGACTGGAACCGCAGGTATGTGGGTGGGCGACCCTACCTGTCTATCATTCTAGATGGTATTGCAGTTCCGGCATTGTTAGACACTGGGTCTCAGGTGACCCTAATACCTGATGCCCTATATACTAAGTTCTGGTCAATGGACAGTCTTAAACCCCCGAGCCCTGACTTTACCGTGTATGCTTCTAATGGTCTTCCTGTAGAAGTACTCGGGACAAAATGTGTGGATGTGAAAGTGGGCAGAGAGGAGTTGAAAGACCAGGGGCTTCTAGTAGTAAAGACTGTAAATGAGGAGAACGGTTTAAATATAATTTTGGGTACTAACATTATCAGTAACTGTCTGGGAGAAGTTGTGTTCTTACTCCAACAGCTCGCTGAAATTGCCAGACCAAGGCAGAAGGGAGTGATCCAGAGAGAGATCCGGGCCCTGATGTGTCAGCAGCAAGCGAAGCTTACAGACGGCGAAATTGGTAATGTACGGGTCACCGACTCGAATCCTATTGTGATACCCCCAATGAGTGAAATGATAATCTGGTGCAGGGCAGCCATAGGTCTGAGAGGACAGAGCTACCAAGCTGTAGTAGAACCCCACCATTCAGAACATAGACCTACACTTATGACTGCTAGGGGGGTAGTGGAAGTGGTGAATGGAAGAGTACCGGTACGGCTCCTCAACTGGGGAGATGATGAGGTAAACTTACCCCGTTATGCAACCATTGCTAAACTACATGCTGTCGACAATAATTCTATTCTCCCAACTGAGTCCTTAGACTCCCGCCAAATAGCGGAGGACAATGACCCGGCAACCCAGGTGGCAGAATGGTGTCAGCAACTCCATGTTGGGACGGACACCACTCCCGCTCACCAGAAGCAAGGGGTATTACGGGTGGTACAAGAGTACGCCCAAGTGTTTAGCAAGCACCCACTTGATTTTGGGATAATTAAGGGAGTACAACATCATATCCCTACAGGCAGTCATCCTCCCATCAAGGAGCGGTACAGGCCTATACCCCCAGCCCATTATCAGAAGGCTAAAGAAATGTTGCGAGATATGAAAGAAGCCGGAGTAATCAGGGATAGTTGTAGTCCCTGGGCAGCACCTCTAGTCCTGGTTAGAAAAAAAGATGGTAGCTTGAGAATGTGTGTGGATTACAGGCAGGTGAACCGCATAACACATAAAGATGCATACCCGTTACCACATATAGAGGAATCATTAGCTGCTCTGAAAATGGCTAACTACTTTTCTACCCTCGATCTGACTAGTGGGTACTGGCAAGTGGCTGTGGCTGAGGAGGATCGTGAGAAAACGGCTTTCACCACCCCAATGGGGCTCTGTGAGTTCGACAGAATGCCGTTTGGGCTCAGCAGTGCCCCAGGAACATTTCAGAGAGTGATGGAGAACTGCCTGGGACATCTCAATTTTGAAACCGTGCTGCTATACCTAGACGACGTCATCGTGTACTCCAAGACATATGAGGACCATCTGAAGCACCTGGCAGAAGTATTTGAGTCCCTGTCCAGGTACGGGATGAAGTTGAAACCCTCAAAATGCCATCTACTCAAACAGAAGGTACAATACTTGGGGCACATCGTCAGTTCGGAAGGAGTAGCGCCGGACCCAGAGAAAGTCACTGCTATCCAGAAGTGGCCGGAGCCGAAGAACCTCAAGGAAGTGCGACAGTTCCTGGGACTCACGGGTTACTACAGAAGGTTCGTGAAAGATTACACGAAGAAGGCAGCCCCTTTACAGGACCTCCTAGTAGGACAATCCTTAAAGAGCAGAAACCCTCCCTTTAATTGGGGTAAGGAACAGGCTGAAGCATTCCAAAAGATGAAAGAGATCCTTACAGGTGATGAGATCTTGACCTATCCTGATTACAGCCAACCGTTCCTGCTGTACACCGATGCAAGTAATGAAGGTTTAGGAGCAGTTCTCAGTCAGAAGCAGAATGGCCAAGAAAAAGTCATCGCATATGCCAGCAGAAAACTCAGGCCAACTGAGAGGAATCCGGAAAATTATAGCAGCTTCAAGCTGGAGTTTCTGGCGCTGGTCTGGGCCATTACTGAAAGATTTAAGCACTATCTGGCCTCCAACCAGTTCACTGCGTTTACAGACAACAACCCCTTAACGCACCTGGACACAGCCAAGCTGGGCGCCATGGAGCAGCGTTGGATGGCTCGGTTGTCCAATTACCAGTTTACCATCAAGTACCGGGCAGGCCGAAAGAATGCTAATGCTGACGCATTGTCCCGAATGCCGCATGAATCTGACACGGAAGAAGAATCGAACGACCTGGAAGAAATTGAGCTACCTGCGTTCCATCGAAATGGGGTAGTCCACGAGCAGCGAGTCTACAGAAAACAATATGGTGCAACGTTAAATCCCTTACCCCATCACAGTTGGAAAGAGACTCAGGACAGCGATCCAGTGGTCAGCCGTATCAAGGAGTTGTTAAAACAGGAAGGTTCCTCCTTGGAAAAAGATGCACCCATGCCAGCAAAGCTCCTGTGGAACGAGAGAAGCCGGTTGTTCCTATACCGTGAGAAGTTGTGCAGGAGATACGTCAACCCCAGGACCCATGAGATGGTCTGGCAGATAGTGGTCCCCAAGGCAGACGTCCAAATGGTGTTGGAAGCATACCACGATCAAGCAGGACACTTTGGCTGGAGAAAGCTGGAGACCCTGTTGAGGTGCCGGTTCTACTGGGTAGGGATGCGCAGCTCCATCGAGAGGTGGTGTCGGAACTGTGGACCCTGTGGTCTCAGAAGAAAGGACTACGGTAGTCAGAAGGCACCCCTGCAGCCTATCCGGACGACTCGTCCTTGGAGATTGTGGCCTTGGACCACGTCAAATTGTCGCCAAGTAGATCTGGATACTCATACGCCTTGACCATGGTGGACCATTACTCTAGATTTCTGGTGGTTGTTCCAGTTAAGGATCAGACAGCAGTGACGGCAGCAAGAACCTTTCAAGCAAGCTTCTGCAGACCGCATGGGTATCCGGAGCAAGTATTAACTGATCAAGGACCTGCTTTCGAGGCTGACCTATTCAAGGAATTCTGTCACATGTATGGGTGTAAGAAAATTAGAACAACACCATACCATCCTCAAACCAACGGCCTTTGCGAGAAAATGAACCACATTGTCCTTGATTTGTTGAAATCTATACCGTTGGAAGACAGAAATCGGTGGCCGGACTTACTACCTGATTTGGTTGACTTGTATAACCATATACCTGTAAGTTCCACTAACTGCACTCCAGCCTATCTTATGAGAGCAAGGCCCGGAAGACTACCAATGGATTTAGAACTTGGAGTGGTAGAACCGGAGGCAGATGACGCCGTTGAAAACTGGGACATCAATCGGCAAGAGCAATACAGACGAGTGCAAGTCTGTGTAGAAGAAAGTCTCAACAAGGCACGGGAAAAACAGGAAGATATTTACAACAGGAATGCTCCTGCCAAGCCTTTGATGCCTGGAGAAGTGGTATTGAAAAGAAAAAGGAAGATGCACAAATTGGACAACCAGTGGGAACAAGAACCCTATGTCGTACAAGATTCCAAATATTGACAACAGAAAAGTTTGTATCATCAGTAAGGACGGAGGAAGAACAATATCCACTGTGTCCAGAGACCATTTGAAATTGTGTCCAGAACCTTTAAAGCTTCGTGAAGAGAACCCTGTCGTCAATCGAGAAGAAAGAAAAGAAGAGGTCATACACACGGATCTGGGAGATTTCCCTGCGGATTGGCCCAGACTGGGAGATGCTGTAATCATTCCGGTGTTGCAGTTTTATCAGCCACAAGAGGAAGTTCTACCTCCAGTTGTGCCCATGGTGCCAGTTGAGCTAGTTCAGGAGTTACCTATTCCAGTAACACCCCAGCCTACAGAATCTCAAGAAGGACCATCAGAAGCAGCGCCCCATGCTATGGGATCCCCTGGTGAAGCTGACTCACACCGCCCAGCCATCAGTACGCTTGCCAGATCCATAGAAAGATTGAGACAGTTCTATAGTTTGCCGTTACGCAGAGCAGGTAGATCACAGACTAATATACCTGAAGCTACTCCACGTAGATCAGAGCGAACCACGAAAGGGAAGATACCTATTCGATATCAACAGTAATTCTAGCAAAATAATGTAATTTAACCCAGAAAAAGTTTACCTTATGTGAATATTGTAAAAAGTATTGTTATGGTATTGTGCATTACTAAATATGTGAATAATGGACTTCGAGGCTGTGGACTATGTCAGCCCCAGAACTGATAATGTATATAGTTGCACTTTATGCATTCTCGTGGTTCTATATCCAACTGTAACAATTACCTCTGAACATAAAACCCGTGTGGTGTGGCACTGAGCGAGGTCTGCAGCCAGATGTCCTGCAGCCCACCCAGGACCCACGTTGAAGGTTTGGTGCGGGTCCTTCACAAGAATACTGTTTGATATGACATATTTATTGAAAGTATGTTTTTGTATTTTTCTATGTCCATTGTACATAATGCAACGTTTAAGAATTTCTCACCTCCCTGCTGGGAAGAGTTTGATGTTAAATGTTTATTGTTAATGCAAAACAAAATGTCTTTCTTTTTATATTTCACAGCCCGGGAGTGCTGTATTTTACCAAGGGGGAATGTGTAGCCCTGGTATGTAAGGCACACATTATCCGGGAGGATGAGTGGAGAGGTAACGGTTAAGGCTCGACATCACTCATATACATTTCAGACACACCCAGCAGGGGTGTATAGGGGAGTGTCCTGTAGCACAGTGCAGTCTGAAAGTTCTCCTGTGAGCGTGCAGAGAGTCGGGACTGGTGCCTTTTGGAGAGCCGAGATCTCCTGTCAACACAGGGAGACGGTACAGAAGTGGAGGCTAGTACGGATGACTGAATATTATCTTAGTCTAGTCAGTGCTGATATTAAGAGCGCGAGCAGGGCGAAGGGCGCAGTGGAAAGAATTATAGAAGTGCTTGAAGGATTGGACTATCCTGCATTAGTCACCGGTCACTGGGGACCGAAGTGTCGCTACAGCTTCAAGCGTAGTGATAGAACAGCCAGAGGTTCGCTGGACTTCAAGTCACAGGAACAAGCCCTTTTGTCAGTACGAAACCAGGGTCAGGTAGAACAAGAACTTTGAGTCAGTGCACGACGAGAGAAGGAACTTAGTTCTATCCACTAGAAGACTCGACCACCATGCTGACCGGGCAGTACAGCTACAGAATTAGCTGGAGCTTTTGAGGGAATTTAGCTTTATGCAAGTTGGACTCGTTACATTGAAACTTAAGGAGGCCTATAACCTGCTCAGCCGTTACCTTGAAACGCATCCTCCATCCACCCCAACAGCTTCCCGGGACCTGCCTTACCATCTTGGAAAGTAAAAGGTATGGAAAGAAGCTTTAATGTGTGAGACTGTGTCATTTAACTGCACACCTTCACTACATCATCATCACTATAGACCCTGAGGGAAGAGTCCCACCTGTAGGGGACCCGACATCTAGCTGCCACACCATCCCCTCAGAGATCTACAGCAGCGCTGGTCTTAGTGATCAGAAAACTACAGGTGGCGTCACGAACTGTTATATACAAGTCCCCTGTAAATAATTCCCCCCAAACATACGCCTGACCGCCAGGGCCACAGACCGAGCCACCGCTACCTGTGACAACCCCAAAGACTTCCATGGGCTCGGCTCTGAGTACCCCATTGCTCTGGTAATCCACAAATTGTGGTGCGGGTCAACACATGTGTGCATACAGCACCTAGAATTAGTAGAGTCAAGTAGGCAGGCAAGTAATTTAATGCAGCAAAGCTGAGTGTGGGAAAAGCACAGTGAATCCAAAGAGATGAGTAGGATGACAGGTACCTTGATGCAACAGAGTTGAGTGTGCACATGTCACCCTGGATTAGAAGCAACAATTGGTAGTTAAGCACCCTGTTGTAGCTGAGCTGCATAAGCACTTAAGAGCAACATACCTGAGTTGGTAGTAAGGTACCTGGTCGTAGTTTAGTGGAAGTGTGTACAGCACTCAGGAACAGCAAGCTGAGTAATGAATCAGACACCTAATTGTAGTCGAGCTGGATGTATGTACAGCACTCAGGAACAGCTGAGCTGAGTTAGTCTTCAGTCACCTGATTGTAGCAGAGCTGAATGTGTGTGCAGAACTCAGGAACAGCAGAGTTGAGTTGTATTAAAGCTGGATGTGTGTAAGGCACTCAGCAACAGCAGTGCTGAGCAAACAATCAAGAATCAAGCTGGATGTGTGACTAGCACCTATTAGCAGCTGAGTAGTCCTGCATGCAACCTAAGTATTGACTTTTACAAGCCCTTGATGATGACAGTGGAGTTGCGCTCCAAGTTAACCAGAGAAGCACTAGAACAAATAGAGCCGGGTGTAGGTGAGTCGCACAACACCAGGGTATGGGGTACTCGGCACCGAGCCCATCGAAGTCCATGGGGAATGTCACAAGTAGCACAGCTCGGTCAGTTGCCCTGGGCGCTCATACAAAGGGGGACACTTACAGGGGATTTTAGGAATAGTTCGTGACGCCACCTGTGGTTTCTGATCAAGGTGACCAGCGCTGCAGGGTGAATCCTCTGAGGGTTGGGGCAGCAAGGTGGTAGGTCTCCCACAGGTGAGACTAGATGGATCCCTCAGGGTGTAATGGCGGTGCAGGGTGCAGGTAATAAGTCAGTCACACACAAGCTGGTCTCTTTCCATACCTTTACTGATGAAGGTTGCAGGTATGTCCCGGGAAGCTGCTCAGGGTGGAGTATACACATCCAGGTAATTGCCAAGTAGGTTTAAGGCCTCCTTTCCCTTTAAAGTGTATGAGTCCTAACTTGCGTGAAGTCAAGTTTAACTCTGAATAGCATAGCTTCGCCCGGCCAACATTGTGGTGGAAGTCTTCTTTTGGACAGAACTAAGTCTATATATTGCAGTGCACTGCCAGACTCCTGTTCTCCTGACCCCGGTTACGTATCGGCACTTAGGGCTACCCTCTGCGACTTGAAGCCCAGCAGGGATTCCGGTGTTTCTATCACTAGCCGTGAAGGTTCTAGCAATACTTCGGACCCGGTGTCCGGTTAGTTCGAGTGAAGGTGGTCTGTCACCGAAGTCACTCTGTAAGGTTCTGTGTATCTGTTTCTGAAAACTCAGTTTGTTCGTCGGCCATTTTGCTTTCTGTTTTGCTGCAGCTATCTTGCCCTCAGTCAAAATGGAGTTTTCCAGCTTGCATGTTCCCGCCCTGATTCTCTCCGTTTGCTTCTTAAACAGCCACAGCTGAGCAATCAGTGCTTCAGAATCTAGCCTGCAGTGAACCTGTGTTCTGACTCCTGAAGCCTTGACCTTGTACTCCAGCCATTCCTACTGAGGAACTCTGAAGCACTTGTGGACTCTGAACTCTGCTCTTGAGAGCCTCACTTTGCATGGACTTGCGGTAACAGAGAAGAAGATCTGAATCTGTTGTGGAGAGTTATTGCTGAGCTTAGATTACTCTGGCCTGCTGTGTCTCCTGCTTCTGTGTTTGCAACCTGTGTGTTTATTTTTGCCAATTTGTATGAAGCAATACAAGACTTTCTTTATCAACCTATGTCTCAAGTATTTTCATCGCACCCAAGCACAAGACGCTATATGAACTGTACCACATACATTACACACTCCTTCCTAGGGTCACCACTCGCCCGTCGCCCTACTCTCCTCCTTAACATAAGCACAGGGCAGCAGTCGGTTCTGTCATTAGCTTTCTTCCTTCTTTCCAAGCTCGCTGACTGATTCTCAGTTAACTCGATGTTCTGCAAACTGTAGTCCCCTTCCTTCTTTCCTTCAAAGACTCTGTCCAGAGCAGCTCTCAGGACGTTTCGTCAGACTGAATACACGCTTGCTCCGAGAGTCACTTTCCACTTGCATGGGGTACTAGCAGTCTGTCTGTTCTGAGGTAAACAGCTTGCAATCTTTCTCTCCTCTGTCTCTGACAGGAAATCCACACACGTCTGTCTCTAGCTCAGACTGAGCTCTGACAGGAACTAACCAGGAACTGAACTGACTTGACTGAACGTCTGTCTGATCTGATCTACTGCTGCCTAACTCACACCCTTAAATAGTCTAAGGTTCCCTCTAGTGGTAATCTATGGAAGTGTGAGTGTTGTGAATGAATATCAGATTTTGCAGTTACCTTTTAGTGCATACTCCTGGAACATGTGTACCAAGCGCAGCTGGGCCACACATAGGGAAAGTTGTAGGAGAGCTGGATGTGTGGAAAGCACTGAGTGGCAACTGAATAGACAGATAGATACCAGGCACCTAGCTGTAGCACAACCAAGAGGGAAGTGTGACTAGACTCCTAGAAAGAAATAGTGGCAGTGTGCACTTGTTAACTGAATATTTAGCCTGCGCAGAACCTGAGCTGGCCTTAAAAGGTCTTGGATGATAACATTAGAGGTACGTGCTGCGTTATTATACTTGTAGAAACCCAATGTGCAGCCAAAGAAGAAGGAAGGAAGAAGCCAAGCCCAACACTGGAGCAGCCACAATTGAGTAGCAATATGGAAGTAAACTATTATAAACTAAAAAAATAATGTTTTACAGTTTTTTTAGAATATATACAAAACAATCAAACTTTTTTACTGCTTGTTTTACCTACCTACATTGGCTTCACCGTCTGTGAGGAGAACAATTAAGGAAACACTTCTCTCAGGAACAGTTTTATTCTCATGTGCTTTATTCAATAAATCTACAGCCTTCAGCACAGGGTCATTGATGTTCGTCCCTATAAATAAACAATATTTTAATAGTCTATTATCATAGAATCATAGAACGTTAGAGTTAGAAGGGACCTCCGGGGTCATCGTGTCCAACCCCCTGCGCAATGCAGGATTCACTAAACCATCTCAGACAGATTTCTGTCCATCCAATAGCCCGAAACACTGTCTGCAAATTGAGATACTGATTTGGCTTTTATCCTAAGTCATATTGCAAGACTCGTTAAAGGGTTGATTGTGACTTGTAGGATAGCTACGTCCAACAGGTGGCGCTACAGAGTTCAAGTCCTCGTTTTCTCTGAAGAGGCAATTTGCATATTAAATTTCCCAGAGGAGCGTTGCATAGTAAATAAGCGTTCTTACCATGACAAGCCAGAGCTGGTATGTCACTCTCTACAAGGAGAAACCTTACTCCCTAGACCTCTGTCCAGCCTCTCTGTTTCATGTTTAATATGCTTAATTATTGTTCACAGTAAAGCACAAAAGTTACTGAAATGTAATTGCAAATATAAGAGAATACTGTACATGTCAAATAATTTGACTTACCGTATTTTTTGGATTATAAGATGCACTTTTTTCCCCAATATTTGGGGGAAAAAAGGGGGTGCGTCTTATAATTTGATTATACCTTACCGGCCGCAGGGTCGCTGCTGGAGGAGGCAAGAGTAGCGCGTTGCTGCAGGCCGCAGGCTGGGATGAGGGGGTGTTTGGAGGTGCGACACTGTGGGTGTTCGGTGGTGCAGGGGATCCGCCGAAATATTGTGAAAGCTCGGAGCCCCTGAAATTCCATGGTTTACATTGCAGTGGACTCCGAGAAAATGGCTGCCAGGGGCAGCACATGCACAGATGGAGATCTCGGCACCAAGATCTCGGGAGATGAGATCTCAGCGCCAAGATCTCCATCTGCGAAATGTGCCGCCTCCGGTGGCCATTTTCCCACAGTCCACCGCAATGTAAACCATGGAAGTACGGGGGCTCCGGGCTTTTACAAAAGGTCAGCGGAGCCCCTGCACCACCGAACACCCGCAGCGTTGCACATCCAAATACCCCTTTCTCCCAGTCCGGAGTCCGCAGCATCGCCCCACTCCTGCCTCGGCCATCAGCAACCCTAGGACCCTGCTTCACCGCAGCCACCACCTCCGATAAGCAATAAGACGCATTGATTATAAGAAGCACCACCATTTTATTAAAAAAAGAATTTTTTCCAATTTTTCGCCTCAAAATTTGGAGTGCGTCTTGTAATCCAGTGCATCTTATGAACCGCAAAATATGGTAATTGGGTTCTGTCACCAGATTAAAAGCGGCCAACTTTGTTATTATTTCATTTTCACTACTCCTCTAAATATGCTGTTTATTTTTTTTAAATCCACCATACAGTTCCAGAGATATGGGCCTTTTTATTTAGTGATAATTTTTATGGTTTTTACCAAAGGGGTGCAACTCACAGGATTCTCTGGGGACTCGTCTTTAGGCTGCTCTATAATATTAGCTGTGAGCAACTCTCCCTTGGTAAAGACCATAAAAGCACCACTAAATAAAAAGGCCTCTATCTCTGGAATTGTATGATGGTTCAAATGGAGTGCAAAAGAGCTCCTTTCTGGAGATCATAAGGGGTCTCAGCAGTAGTCAGGTCCATACTACATTATCCAGTGGATAAATGATAAATTCATGTCACTTAGATACTCATTTAGAGGATCAAGGAACAAGGATTTATAGATATCACCCAAACAAATAAATATAATCAGTTATTTTTTTGCTTGAAGTTAAAAATATGGTTGTCTTTTACAGGAGCTTATGGATCAGAGTCCACTCAAGGATCACTTTGTACTTTGGTGGACTATTTGTAAATGGCAAATTTTATACAAGACTGCATGTACCTTAATGACTCAGTCAAGCCATATTTATGTAAGGCTACTTTCACACATCAGGTTTTTACAATCAGGCACAATCCGTCAAAGTTGAAAAAAGACAGATCCAGCTCAGACTGTGAAAAATTGATGCGACGGATCAGGTTTTTAGATTGATCCGTCCTGAACTTTTGAACCTTGAGAAATGCACTTTGAGCATGCCTGGAATGGAAAGAGAGAGATATTCCAGGCATGCTCAGAGTGGAAAAACGGAATGTGGTGACCACATCAGTCTTTTGCCTGATCCGGCGCACATAGACTTACATTGTAGCAAACAGCCGGTAGTGCCACTTCAGACGCTGACCGTTTTTTTGCCGCATACAAAAAACGTTGCTACAGATGTTTTTTCCAGACGCCGGAATTAAAATTTTTGCCGGATCCGGAAAAAAACGGAAGAAATGGGAGGCCATGCGGTGCGATCCGGCGCTAATATAAGACAATGATAAAAAACTGATCCGGCGGTAGAAGAAAACGGATCCAGTTTTTAAAAAAAAAGCCGAATTACACCTGATGCAAAAAAACTGATGTGTGAAAGTAGCCTAAGGCCGGCGTCACACTGGCGACATAATCGGACGACTGCAATGCGATGAAAAATCGTATTGCAGTCGGACCTATGTTAATCTATGGAGCAGCTCCCAGTATCCGTTATTTTGTGGTCCGTTTTAAACGTCCGTGTACAATCGCAGCATGCTGCGATTGTCACCGATTGTGGGTCGACAATCGCCAATGCAAGTCTATGGGAGCGATGAAAAATCGGATTACAAATGGACCACACTGTGTGACTTGCGATGAAATCGCATCGGTGTCCTTTAGAAAAGCCGGCAATTCATCCCCGGCTATACTGTAAAATCACACTGACAGCTTTAATAAAGACTAGAAAGAATAGGTATACACACATAGAATACATATATATATATATATATATATATATATATATGTAATTGTGACATGTATATATATACATATATTTATATTTCCTAGACTTCTACATACTGTAATAGCCGCAAATTCAATTGCCGGCTTCTGTGAAATCACAGAAGCCGACATGAAATGATACATTGTTTCCACACAGTTAACCATGTCATTTCCTGTATTTTGATATTTGTTTAGAACTTACAATTACATGAGTGTATTTGTGCAAAATTTCAGACATGTAGGGGTTAATTAAAGGTGTAATTTCGTTGAAAAAAAATGCGTGGGCTCCCGCTGTATTTTCTCCACCAGACAGACAAAGCAAAGCGAGTGGGGGCAGATAATAATAGCCTAGGGAGGGTACATTTTTTGTGCCCCCCCTGGCTACTAACATCTGCCCCCAGACACCCCAGAAAGGGCAAATCTATAATTAGATTCGCCCTTTCTGGCACTTTGCCCGTCTATTCCCATTGCCCTGTAGCGGTGGCGAATGGGTTAATAATCTCACCTTACTGTCACCTTAGTATTGAAAGGTGACCTTAAGGCAGGTTAATAATTGAGAGCTGTCAATTAGACAACTATCAATTATTAATCCTATTGAAGTAAATAAAAAAACACACACACACTTTAAGAATAAATAATTTTAATGAAATAAAAACACATTTTTTTGACCATATTTTATTTTACACTTAATCCGTGAGAAGCCATTGATCTCCTAAAATAAAAAAAAAAATAAAACAACATTATTCTTACCTATTCCGCCGATCTGTCACGTCCCACGCTGTAATCCTTCACAAAGGGTTAACTAGCTTTGAGCCAAGCAGTGCAAGTAATCCTGCATGCTCAGCTCAAAGCTCCTGAATGAATGAGCTTATCTCCTGCCGACAGGAGAGGATGTGTTTCATGAATGAAGCTTAATTGATTGTGTCCACTTTCCCTTTAGGTCAGGTCACTAAAGGTACTGCCACACTAAGCAATCCCGCTAGCGATCTCGTTAGCGTTGCATACTAATGAGATCGCTAGCGGGATTGTTTCTATATCGCTAAATGCTACCGCATTTAGCGATATAGTTAACGACGCTATCGCCGTTAGCGATCTTCTTAACGACTTTAGCGGTACAAAAGTACCGCTAAATCGCTAAGAAAAGGTGCCACACAGCGATAAGATACTTACCCAGCGGGAGCGCCAGCGATGAAATAGGGTCCGGAGCGATTCCAGCGACGAGCGAGATCACAGCAGGAAGCTCGTCGCTGGAAGCTGCCGCACTGAACAATATCGCTAACGGGATCGCTAAATAGTGACGTTTTTTAGCGATCCCGTTAGCGATGTTGTTTAGTGTGGCATACCCTTAAAGTTAAATTGCCAATAAATCAATTAAGCTCCATTCATGAATCTATTCCTCTCCTTTCTAGAGTAACTGATTCATTCAGGGGAATACAGGTCTGAGACAGCATTATTAGCTCTCTGCGACCTGTAACCTGTTAACCCTTTCTGATGGATTACAGCGTGGGACCTGACTGTACTTCGGATTGGTAAGAATCATTTTGCTTTTTTATTTTATTTTTATTACAGCAAATGGTTTTAGCAGGAAAATAAAATATTGTCAAAAACTGTGTGATTATTTCATTAAACTTCTTTTTTATTAAAGTGTGTGTGTTTGATTTTTCTATCATACAATAGGATTAATAATTGATAGTTGTCTAATTGACAGCTCTCAATTATTAACCTGCCTTAAGGTCACCTTTCAATACTAAGGTGACATTAAGAGATTATTAACCCATTCGCCACCGCTACAGGGCAATGGGAATAGACGGGCAAAGTGCCAGAAAGGGCGAATCTAATTATAGATTTGCCCTTTCTGGGGTGTCTGGGGGCAGATGTTAGTAGCCAGGGGGGGCACAAAAAATGTACCCTCCCTAGGCTGTTATTATCTGCCCCCACTCGCTTGCTTTGTCTGTCTGGTGGAGAAAATACAGCGGGAGCCCACGCATTTTTTTTTCAACGAAATTACACCTTTAATTAACCCCTACATGTCTGAAATTTTGCACAAATACACTCATGTAATTGTAAGTTCTAAACAAATATCAAAATACAGGAAATGACATGGTTAACTGTGTGGAAACAATGTATCATTTCATGTCGGCTTCTGTGATTTCACAGAAGCCGGCAATTGAATTAGCAGGTATAACAGTATGTAGAAGTCTAGGAACTATAAATATATGTATATATACATGTCACAATGACATGTATATATATATATATATATATGTGTGTTCTATGTGTATATATCTATTATTTTTTTTGTGATTGAAATACTATTCTTTTGGATCCATTATATGTCAGTTTTGCAAGCCTGCGAGAAAATCTCGCAAGTCGGATGAAAATCGGATGTTACAAGGTACACACACATGCGACTAAATCGCATCTTTGAAGGAAAATCGGATGCCAGAAGGATGTATGATGTTTGCATTTTGATCCGACAATCGACCGTCTAAAACGGACCGATTTTTTGTCGTTGTGTGTGACGCCGGCCTAAGCCTCCTCCCCGCTTCTGCAAAATATCCATGTAAAATACAGGTGCTTCACAAAAATTAGAATATCATCAAAAAGTTAATTTATTTCAGTTCTTTAATACAAAAAGTGAAACTCATATATTATATAGAGTCATTACAAACAGAGTGATCTATTTCACGTGTTTATTTCTGTTAGGCTATGTGCACACGTTCAGGATTATTTGAGTTTTTTTCGCGTTTTTTCACGGGAAAAAACGCGTCAAAAACGCATGACTTAAGCATCCTATCATTTAGAATGAATTCCGCAATTTTTGTGCACATGGTGTGTTTTTTTCCGCGAAAAAAACGCATTGCAGAAAAAGAAGCAACATGTTCATTAATTTCGCGGAATTCTAGCGTTTTTCCCGCTATATTATTGACCTAGAAAGTTCAAGGAAAAATCACGGTAAAAACGCGCAAAATCCACGCAAAAAAAAACCAGCGCGTTTTTACCGCGAAAAAAGTCAGTTTTTGCTCAGGAATATTCTGCAAACATTCCTGAACGTGTGCACTTAGCCTTAATGTTGATGATTATGGCTTACAGCCAATGAAAACCCAAAAGTCATTATCCTAGTAAATCAGAATAATTAACAAAAAACACCTGCAAAGGCTTCATAAGTGTTTTAAAAGGTCCCTTAGTCTGTTTCAGTAGCTTCACAATCATGGGGAAGACTGCTGACTTGACAGATGTCCAGAAGGCAGTCATTGACACACTTCACAAGTAAAAAGTGCATTTCATTTGGAAATCAAGGTCCCAGAGTCTGTAGGAACAGTGGAGAGACACACAATAAAAGCTGCTTGAGGTCTAGTGTGAAGTTTCCTCAATCAGTGATGGTTTGGGGAGCCATGTCATCTGCTGGTGTAGGTCCACTGTGTTTTATCAAGACCAAAGTCAGTGCAGCCGCCTACCAGGAAATTTTAGAGCACTTCATGCTTCCCTCTGCCGACAAGCTTTTTGTAGATGGAAATGTCATTCCCCAGCAGGACTTGGCACCTGTCCACACTGCCAAAAGTACCAATACCCGGTTTACAAACAACAGTATCACTGTGCTTGATTGGCAGCAAACTCGCCTGACCTTAACCCCATAGAGAATCTACGCAATATTGACAAGAGGAAGAGGAGACACCAGACCCAACAATACAGACGAGCTGAAGGCTGCTATCAAAGCAGCCTGGGCTTCCATAACACCTCAGCAGTGTCACAGGCTGATCGCCTCCATGCCACACCACATTGATGCAGTAATTGATGCCAAAGGAGCCCCGACCAAGTATTAGTGCATTTACTGAACATACATTTCAGTAGGCCAACATTTCGGATATTAAAATAATTTTTCAAGCTATTTTTATAAAGTATTCTAATTTACTGAGATAATGACTTTTGGGTTTTTATTGGCTGTAAGCCATAATCATCAACATTAACAGAAATAAACACTTGAAATAGATCACTCTGTTTGTAATGACTCCATATAACAGGAGTTTCACTTTTTGTATTGAAGAACTGAAATAAATTAACTTTTTGATGATATTCTAATTTTGTAAGAAACACCTGTATAGATGCTCTTTACAAACTATATTTTCAAAGATTTAAAAAAAAACACAAAGTTGCAATTTGCAATCATGTTTTTGGGAAAAGTTGAGATGATTGCTGGAAATGATTACTAAAATAATGAAATACAAATATTTCCAGAAGCAGAATGACATCTCTGTGAATACATTTTTTAGTAACTTAGTAAGTACTTACAGCCTTTGGGTAAAATTGTTTGGACAAATTTTCTAGCTTGTTCTAGATTTTCTGGAGTTGCTTTGACTAAAGAATCCTTCCACTGAATAATTTTATCGTCAAACAATATGAAATTTAAGTGATCATGCTCTGAAGTGTCATTCAGAATCTGGAGAAGAGCATCTTTTGTCTGTGTACAGATACATTTGTTAAGTAGATGTACAATGTATTACTTTCAGAGAAAGAAACTTTTTTTTATGGCCTGAAATTAAACAAAAGCTCTGCATGGAAAATTATTAGTGAATAAATAATTTTATATAGTGTCAATAGGTACATGTGAAAGTAGATTCATACTTTCCAAATGACAGGCAATATGAATCATAACCTGACTGCGCGAAAGCAGCCAGATATGTTTTATACTCATATTATGAAATTATGCAGCCAGGTAGATTTTACACTGAAATTATGAAATTAATTACATGCTTGAAAAACCACCTGGGGTTTTATGTCCTCACCCGGTGAGGTGGATTCTCTAAGCCATAGGTCAGTGTGAGCAGCACGGACTGGAAGCAATGATGGAGTTGAAACACTCAGCACATGGATAAGAGAGACAAGCCGTCTGAAAATTGCAGCAGAGATATGGATAAAAGCAGAAATCAGGAACTTATCAGGGATATGTTTAACCACAGGATAATGTTTTGGCAAACTAGTAACTTGCTTACAGAGATGCGGGAAACACGTAAACAGCAGAAATATATTAGCAAATCGTTAACTTGCTTGCAGAGATGCATTACCTTGACAACAGAGACTAAGATATGAACAGCTTTGAGGAAAATTGCAAAAATTCGGTAATCTGAAATTTTGATGTCAGATGCTTAGTTCAAGAGGCAGGTCCCTAGCAGCTTTTCCCTGCCTCACTCCTCTAGACACCGACAACTCTTTCCCTATTTGCACAAATAGGAAGAGACCTGTCAGTTTTCTTTTCCCTGCCCAACTCCAGTTAACTGACAGCACTCTCCCTATGTAAACACCAAACATGTAGTCCATCGCTGGTTTTTCAAAGTATGCATTCTCTATAACACTGAAAAATTTCATAGTGAAACATACCGTCTTGCAATTGCACAGACAGTGACTGATTCATGTTGTCTGTGGTTTGAGCAGTAGCATGAACCTGATTTGTTCTCTTTAAAAGGAATCTGTCAGTAGGATCAACCCTCTTGAACAGTTATATGGACATGTGGTTCATAGGAATGATACCTTTATGTCTGTAATCTTACTGTCAGATTCCCTTTAAAGGGAATCTTCTCCCCACCCGCTCCACTTGATTGATAGGTCTCTCTTTGCATGGCTATATAGGTAGAGACCTGTCAGTCATTGGCAGTGGGTGGGAAGAAGTCGTTTGGGATCCACCTGTCTGACTAATCTCCCATGTGGCTTGGTTTCTGGCAGTTTTCAAATTGTGTTTTTCTCTGAATCCACGCAGCATTTCAGAATCAAACATACCTGGCTGAGATCACCTGCCCCAGCCAGCTGTGATGATGTCCTCTGACTACTGTTGACTTTACTACTGATTCATGCTTGCCACATACTTCTACTGCCTACCCCAACCTCTATAGCAGTATAAATATAGTCAAACATCGAACCAGATGTATATACCTAATATGCATGGGAAGAAAGCAGCACTAAGAAACAGGGGTGACTCCCCTTTCTATCCCTATAAGTGACTTAGTTACCAGTTTATATGCATATGCATCTCGTGATAAACCTGTATCTACATGATGAACAGATACCTTTTTAAATTTGGATTACCCCTAGGGCCATACATATAAATCATGGGGCCCCATAGCAAAAATTAAAATTGGGCCCGCACTCACTTATCCCGCAAAAAAGTATTTACCTGAATAAGTGGGGGTAGTGGTGCTTAGGTTGCAGTCACAGAAGTACATAGATTCTGTGTGAGACACCAGAATAAATAAATCGGAGTCATAATTCTTAGTTGATTTGTGCCGGGACGCCACTGGCTTATTTGTGGCTGCAGATCCTGCACACTGCCATAGATTGTTCCTAATCCTAAGGCAACAGAAATTAATTCTCACACTCGAGATGAGCACCACCACAATCAGGACTTTTAGCCGCTATAGAGCCTCCTTCGCCAACAGTAATTACGCGCATGTAAGTGCTGTAAATTAGACAAATATATTGTCTGTGCACAAAATAAATCATAGTGTAAACAAAGCAATAGTTTGTGATGCAAACGGCTTAAGAGGCAGTCACACAGTCTAATACCTGTATTTTTTTTACTTCTCTTTTGTATTTTTTAGCACAATTCCTGTTTTCCAAAAATGTTTGGTACATGTCAAAAAAAAAAAAACAGCGACCACAGGTTAGTGTGACATGTAGCTATTTCAGATTTGAATAATAAAACCGGTCTGCAAAAAATCTGTATTTTGTAACATATACTTTGTGGGGCAGTCACACAGTCAAATGGAATATGTCACCAGGACTCTGCTATGTAACCTGAGAGCAGCATTAAGAGACCTTAATTCCAGTCATGTTTCACTTACTGGTCTGCATTATGTAATTTTAATCAAATCAGTTTTATCTGCTGCAGATCTAGCAGTTATTTGTATAAGGCCGGAGTCACACTACCGTATAATACGGACGAGTGCTAGGCGATAAAAAATCGCCTAGCACTCATCCCAATGTTATTCTATGGGGCAGGTCCCATCAGCCGATTTTTTTCTCGCGCATGCTGCGATTGTACGCGTATCTCGGCTCAGAATCGCCAATGCAAGTCTATGGGTGCGACAAAAAAACGGACATCACAGGGACCATCAGTGTGACTTGCAAGAAATACGCACATATTTTCCTCATTACAGCCCATTGAGCCATTAAATTCAAAGGGGAAAAGCAGTGAGAAATGAAAAGCCATACGGATGTCACACGGATCCTGACATGCGAGGAAATCGCATCCTCGCATTTAAAACGGATAACATACGGATCAACATACGGAGAACAGTTGTGCGATTATCGCATTACAAAATCGGACCGTTTTTTTAAACTTTCTGTGTGACTCCAGCCTAAACCTCCTTCTCCTATGGCGGCCTCCCTTTGATATGGTCCAAGGAAAGTTTCTCATCTAGCCAGGAGGACTCTTTTGACATCATCACTCAAGGCCTTTTAAGGCCGACTCAGACAGCTATGTATGTCTGAGTATTCAGTAAGCTTACTATTAAAGTTACTGTGTTCTTCAGTTTGCCTCACCATCCATTTCTTTCAGCTGGCTAATCCTCTCTTCAGCAAACTTGTTTATTTAGCTATTATCTGCATTTACTTCCTGGCATACACTTGCAGTTGACTCTTCATCTGCTGCAAGCAAAAAGGAATCTTCTTTGGTGCTTTTCACACTGAAAACATTGCTGCAACAGTGTATATCTTCTCTAAAAGTAAGTATTCAGTCTGCCTCTTCATCACTGCTGTCTATGTCCCTACCAAAGACCATCTGTCTGCTGATAGCATGCAACTCTGGTTTTAACCATTTGCTTGCTGCAAGTCCTGGACTGACTAAACATCTACAGATCCTTTGTATGTTTACACTCCCAGCTCTGTGTCTCCTGGTGTTTCCTGCTCCTCTTTTCTGCCTGATGTCCTGCCCAATGTGCCATCGCCTTCTGTTTGTTTCTCACCCTGACCTGAAGCATAGAGAATCCACCCATCATGTCAGCCCCTCACAGTATGGGGGTCTTTGCTCCGACTTTTAACAAGCTGTGTGCCTGTGTGATCAACATGTAACCTTGGACTGATTTTTATTTCATAGGAGTAAACAGCTTTTAGTAATTGATATAGAACGTTGTATAACTTGTCATTAATACCTTTTCAGTAGTTATCTATGCACAAATAGGACATTTTATTTTACCATCTAAAATATTCTTTTTGGAACTTTAGGGGTCATCCACACTTCCATATAAAGGATTCATATGAATTTCATTTTTTAACTGTCAATATACTTAAAAGGTTATGTTCACACTTCATTTTTTAAATATTTTGTATTTTTTATACCGTATGGATGAAGTTCTAATATACTCTTATGGGTGTTCTTAGCCCAAATAAATCAATTAATTGAGATTAAAAACAGTTGCATAATTTACGTTCGTGTTGTTCCATTTTCTGTGCTGTGTTTTTCTGAAACATTATAAAACCAGTAAGAAAAAATGGAAAATTCTGAAAATCTGAACAAATATGGATAAAAAACAGACAACTCAGAACATAGTATATATCAAAAATTTAAAGCAATATGGAGACAAAATCAGAAGTGATCCATCTAATATATAAAGCTGAATGTATGTAAGGTCTGTATGATATGTGGTTATGTTTGTCCGGGATTGGAATCCGACCGTACGCAATTACGGTCATGAATTTTGCATTTCCGCATTTCTCGACCCCGAAAGCGTCCTATGGCTATGTTTTGAATCGAAATTTTAACCGCCGTTCACAAATCGCAAACAATTTGGCCTGACTCACATAAAAGGAGAAAGCAAGAAAGCTGTTGTTATGTCCGCATAGGTAATCTGCATTTACGGCATGAAATTTTGCACACCGCACTACCGACCCCGGAGCGCATTTGGCTAGGTTTTGATCAAATTTTAACCCCGCGCTTCCCAATCGCAAAAATTGCCCGGATAGGAATCTGCACCGTTGTACTTACGGGCTGAAATTTTGCATGCCCACATCTCACACCCCAGGAGCACAAGGCTATGTGCTTGAATGGGAAATTTTAACACTCCGCACGTTCCAAATCGCCAAACAATTTTGGCCTCTACATAATGGGAGAAAGCTAATGCTTGTGTGTATGTCGGCATAGGAACTGCATTACGGGCATGAAATTGCACACCGCAGTTACCCCGGGAGCATAGGCTAGGTTTGAGTCGAAATTTGAACCAGACGCATTCAATCGCAAAATTTGGCCGGATAGGAATCTGCACCGTTTTACTACGGCATGAAATTTTGCATCCCGCACATCCAACCCAGAGCATCATAGGCTATGTGAAGGAAATTTTAACCCCCGCCGTTTTGTGTGCGATTTTATGTGCAGATAAAGCTTTTGTTAACAATCTATTTGTTACAGCTAAAAGCAGTTATTAATTACCGGGCAGCACGGTACTCAGCTATACATATAATATGGATGTCTCTCACTGTTTAATTGAAAAAAATCTCTATAATCCAGAGTATGCTCACACTCCCGACAATTCACACAGAGATCGGGTCTTTGCTTGTATTAGATAAATACGCAAGTGTGAATAAGGGCTTTTAGTAAAAGGACTCTTGGCGATACGTTATTTTGCTTGGAGATATAGTATAATTTGTGTCCTTTAGGAGCTGGATTTGAAATTTTTCAATATGGTTATAGATATTGTCACTGCTAACAGATGTACAGAGTAAGGAAATGTAAAGCAAAAAAATAGAAAGCTATTGTAACACATACACTACAAAATTATGTATAGAATATCTTACCTGGACAATTTTTCTACCCCACATTGATGCACTTCTGTCTATGACATAAATTACATTTTTTGGAACATGAGTCAATTTAGGAGGAGCAAAAAAGTGAACAAAATATCCATTCACAACCTGAAATGCAAAGAAAAATTATTTCTTTTTTTTTAACCAAAAGTGATTCTACGCTAATAGGCAACTTTTTCTTTTGTAGGTTTGTGTGCTTTATGGCCAATGTGAACATGCTTTTAGGTGCTGCATGTGTACCAACTATCCCAGACTGGTGTTCCACTGGTTGGGCTCAGTCCTTTTGTCTGCTCTTATTCACACATTGAGGTCAACCCTGACCCATGGTTAGGTGTTTAATATTAGACAGTGTAGGACTGTCCTGTCAGAGCTACCTTGTCACGGTGGGATGGATTTTATGCTATTTTTGATCAAAACAGTATTACTAAAAACTTTGTGTTATTTGAGTGCACTTTTTGCTTTTTATTTACTTAGTTACACCAGGGCTTTTGCTCACTTTTTCTTTTGTAGGTTTGACTAATAGGCAACCACAGATTGTCTTACATTGGTAAGACATATAAGGGTATGTGCACATTCCAAATAAACACTGGTGATCAGCTGATCGCGACAGCATCATCATGACGCAGCGTCAGCTGACTCTTATACCAGGAAGTGCGGCTCTCAGTAGCGTCCTCACTAATGGCGGTCCCACACGCCGTGGCTCCAGGCACAAGGTAATCTACAGGAGATGTGGTATTTTACCGCACTCCTTATCTACACTTATCTCATTAGCCTTACTTATTCATATATTTCAGCGCTCTTCCTCTGCTAATGTTAGCCTTAAGCGCTTAATCAATATACCGGTGCCCAGCATTATTCAGGTACATCTTTTTTCATTGACATTGCTTAGTGGGGTTTTAGCATTACTTAACCCTTTTAGCATTACTTAACCCTTGGTTACCATTTGTCTGTCCACAGTTCCTCTCAGCGTGGTTCTTTATTAAATAGATGTTTATAAATTTCCTCTAAATGAGACTTGATCAGGTATTTACCTGCAACAGCTTTATTATACCTTATTCTATCTCACTGGGACACACCATATAGTATATGAATTTTTTACCACATACTAAACAATCTTCTTTCTTTTCAGGCATCTTTCTTGTGATTATAATTGGCACAACAGTCACCATTTAAATAACACCACCATATCCTTCTTGGTTTTGCGGTTCAATTTCCTATTCGCCTATATTACTCATTTTAGCATATTTTCCTTAACTATATGGTCACATATATGAATATGGACGTTTCATTGCACCTCTGGATTATTTCTTTTCTTTTTTTTTCCTTTTTTAAATATTTTCTTTGACTAGTTTATTTATTTTATTATATTTCTTTCTTATTTGCTCTACCATATATATATATTAAGAGTTGTGCATCCTGCCATTAAATGACATTTAATGACACCTGTCTGTTCATTTACTATGTTTCAGCTTTGTATACCATTTTGTTCTGATGAAGGCCCATGTTTTGGGCCGAAAACGTTTAGCGATACATCTATTTTGTTTGGATGCCAATAAAACCACAGCAATTGAAATTTTTCCTCTATTGAATTCTCTGTTGAGTGCCGAGTTTTTCTTATACTGTATCTTGGGCTGGATACCCAACTTGTGCACCAAATATCCTCTTTTTTGTCCTGAGTGCCGTGTTACTTTATAATATTGCTGATCATATGTTCAGTCTTTTGATTGTCTATTAACCGCATAAGGTTTCCAAAGATGCAAAGCCATTAAGCCCTTAGTGACAGAGCCAATTTGGTACATAAAGTCCAAGACAATTTTTACAATTCTGACCATTGTCACTTTATGAGGTTATAGCTCTAGAAAGCTTCAACGTATCCCACTGATTCTGTATTTTTTTTTGTGACATATTGTGCTTCATGTTAGTGGTAAAGTTTCTTCAAGATAACTTGCGTTTATTAATGAAAAAAAAAACGGAAATTTTGCAAAAATTTTGAAAATTTTTTTGCTTTCAAATTTTAATTTTTGTACCCTTAAATCAGAGAGTGGTGTCACACAAAATAGTTAATAAATAACATTTCCCACATGTCAACTTTACATTAGCACAATTTTGGAAACATAATTTTTTTGTTAGGACATTATGAGGGTTAAAAGTTGACCAGAGATTTCTCATTTTTCCAACAAAATTAACAAAACCATGTTTTTTTAGGGACATGTTTTTTAACCCCTTAGTGACATAACCAATTTGCATCTTAATGACCAGGCTAATTTTTACAATTCTGACCACTGTCACTTTATGAGGTTATAACTCTGGAACGCTTTAAAGGATCCCGTTGATTCTGAGATTGTTTTTTTTCGTGACATATTGTACTGCATGTTAGTGGTAAAATGTCTTCGATATGCCTTGCGTTTATTTATGGAAAAAAAAACGGAAATTTGTCAAAAAATTTGAAAATGTAGCAATTTTCAAACTTCTAATTTTTATGCCCATAAATCAGAAAGATATATGTCACACAAAATGCTTAATAAATAACATTTCCCAGAAGTTTATAATGCAGAGCCGTGAAAATAAAAAATCATTTTTTTGCCACAAAAATGATCTTTTCACCCCGAAATTTGTACTTTCACAAGAGTACCAGGTGAAATTGTCGTCCAATTTGTCCTGAGTACGCTGATACCCCATATGTGGGGGGAAACCACTGTTGGGGTGCATGGCAGAGCTCGGAAGGGAAGGAGAGCCGTTTTGGAATGCAGACTTTGATGGAATTGTCTGCGGGCGTCATGTTGCGTTTGCAGAGCCCCTGATGTGCCTAAACTGTGGAAACCCCCCACAAGTGACCCCATTTTGGAAACTAGACGCCAAGGAGCTTATCTGGATGTGTGGTGAGCACTTTGAACCCCAAAGTGCTTCACAAAAGTTTATAATGCAGAGCTGTGAAAATAAAAATCTATTTTTTTCCACAAAAATTATATTTTTAGCCCCCATTTTTTATTTTCCCAAGGGTAACAGGAGAACTTAGACCCCAAAGTTGTCCTGCAATTTGTCCTGAGTATGCTGATGCCCCATATGTGGGGGTAAACCACTGTTTGGGCGCACGGCACAGCTCAGAAGGGAGGAAGCACGAATTGACTTTTTGAACACAAAATTGGCTGGAATCAATGGTGGCACCATGTCGCATTTGGAGACCACCTGATGTAACTAAACAGTGGAACCTCCCTAATTCTAACTTCAGCCCTAACCCTAACACACCCCTAACCCTAATCCCAACCTTAACCATAACCCTAATCACAACCCTAAACCCAACACACCCCTAACCCTAATCCCAACCCTAACCACAACCCTAAACCCAACACACCACTAATCCTAATCCCAACCATATCCCTAACCACAACCCTAACACTAATCCCAACCCTAACCATAACCCTAGCCACAAACCTAACCCCAACACACCCCTAACCCTAATCCTAAACCTAACCCTAATCCCAATCATAATCCCAACCCTATCCCAAACCCTAAAACTTTAGCCCAACTCACTTTAGCCTAACCTTAACCCTAAAACTTTAGCCCAACTCACTTTAGCCTAACCCTAACCCTAAACCTAAAACTTTAGCCCAACTCAGTTTAGCCTAACCCTAACCCTAAAACTTTAGCCCAACTCACTTTAGCCTAACCCTAACCCTAAAACTTTAGCCCAACTCACTTTAGACTAACCCTAAAACTTTAGCCCCTCACTTTAACCTAACTCTAACCCTAACCCTAAAACTTTAGCCTAACTCATTTTAGCCTAACTTTAATCCTAACCCTAAAACTTTAGCCCAACTCACTTTAGCCTAACCCTAACCCTAATGGGAAAATGGAAATAAATATATTTTCTTTATATTATTATTTTTCCCTAACTAAGGGGGTGATAATGGGGGGTTATTTACTATTTTTTTTATTTTGATCACTGTGATAGCCGTTAAAAGGCATACAGGCTGTCGTTAAGGGGTTAACAACCCAAGTTTTTCTCTGCTTGAATTCTAATTATTACACGTTACCTGTATGTTTCCAGGAATTTCTCTATTAACATCATAGGTCACCGTAAAATCTCCATCCAGTAAAGTGCTTGTACAGTTGGCACATGAGCGCTGCTGGTCTATGGTGGGTTTAAAAGAGACATGACCCTGAAGACACCAAAGACATAAAGCCAAAATTATATTTATATTCTATGTGACTATATAACAACACATATGATTATCTGAATGATGATCTCACTATACACAGTATCTTCCCAGATGCAGTGAACCTGAACACCCAACACAGAGACTTCTAGTTACAGATCATGCTATTCTCTAAGCTTTTTAACAAAATCAAGCATCTATACTTACACTAAATGCAGACATATAAAAACATACACGGTATATTATCTAAGTAGGCTCAGTACAGTACATGTGAGATTTGCATCTATCAATACATGCATTTCGCAACTTTTGCAGTTAGGTATAAATGATTACCTTTTCTCCAGAGAAAGATTTTTCAATTGCAGGTTGCAGATTATTTGTTAGAAAATATGCTTGGGCATCTAGAAAACTGATACCTTGAGGTTCATGTATGTTTACTTCAATCTGAAATGCAAATAATAAAAAATTATCGGTTTAACGTATATTTGTTTGAACTTGGTTCCATCAAAGCCACAAAGCTTTGGTATGTGCACACATTTAGCATTTGCAGCAGATTTTTCAACTGCAAAAAGCAAAGTTTTGGCCGATAAAACGCTGCATAAAATATGCACAAATTCTAATTTATGTCACGTCTTAGAACTGCTTCAGGATTTGGAAACCTTAAAATGGTTAGAACTAGTGACATGCTCATTCTTCTATAACCATGTCAAGCCCCGAGCCTGTTTGCACCTTTTAGGACAAATTTTACAATTCTGACCAGTGTCACTTTATGTGGAAATAACTCTGGAATGTTTCAACGGATCCCACTGATTCTGAGAATGTGTTTTTGTGATATATTGTACTTCATGATAGTGGTAATATTTCTTTGACATAACTTGTGTTTCTTTGTAAAAAAAAAAATGGAAATTTGGCAAACATTTTGAAAATTTTGCAATTTTCAGACTTTTAATTTTTATGCCCTTAAAACAGAGTTATGTCACACAAAATAGTCAATACATAACATTTCCCACATGTCTACTTTACTTCAGCACAATTTTTGAAACATAATTCTTTTTTGTTATGATGTTATAAGGGTGAAAAGTTGGCCAGCGATTTCTCATTTTTTCAACAGAATTGACAAAATTATTTTTTAGGGATCACATCACATTGAGGCCGGTGTCACACTTGCGTGTGTGATGCAAGAAACTCGCATGAGTCTCTCGCATCAACACCCGGCACTGTCGCCGGCACTCAGACAGGAGCGCACGGTTGCATGTATTTCTATGTGGAAACCCCCCAATTCTAACTCCAACCCTAACCCCAACACACCCCTTACCCTGGTCCTAACCCTAACCCTAATCCTAACCACAAACCTAACCCTAACACACCCTAACCTTAATCCCAAGCCTAACCCTAATCCTAACTTTAGCCCCAACCCTAAACCTAACTTTAGCTCTAACCCTAACAGTAACCCTAACCGTAACCCTAACCCTAATGGGAAAATGGAAATAAATACATTTTTTAAAATTTATTATTTTTCCCTAACTAAGGGGGTGATAAAGGGGCATTTGATTTACTATTTATAGTGAGTTTTTATGATTGGCAGCTGTCACACGCTAAAAGATGCTTTTTATTGCAAAAAATAGTTTTTGCATCACCACATTTTGAGAGCTATAATTTTTCCACATTTTGGCCCACAGAGTCTTTTGAGGTCTTATTTTTTGCGGGACGAGTTGACATTTTTATTGGTACCATTTTCAGGCACATGACATTTTTTGATCGCTTTTTATTACAATTTTTGGGAGGCAGAATGAACAAAAAACAGCAATCCATGAATTTCTTTGGGGGGGCGTTTATACCGTTCCGCGTGTGGTAAAATTGCTGGAGCATTGCAATGTATTATACCATCAATCACAAGTTAAAAAGTGAAAGTCCCATAAAGGGACTAGGTAAAAAAAAAATATATATATATATGCAAAACAAAATATTAAAAAATAATAAAAATAATAAAAAAAATTCCCCTAATAAATACACATTTTTAAGTAAAAAAAAAATACACGTTTGGTATCGCCGCATCCGTAAAAACCGAATCTATAAAAGTGTCACCCTAGTTAACCCCTTCAGTGAACGCAGCAAAAAAAAAAAACACAAAAAAGTAGCAAATTATACTTTTTCCAAGCGGTATCATCATACCACTTGGAAAAAGTGCAATAACACGCGTTCAAAAAGACGAAGATAAATAATCATGGTACCACTGAAAACATCATCTTGTTCCACAAAAAACAAGCAGCCATATAGCTCCATCAGCGAAAAAATAAAAAAGTTATAGCTCTCAGAATAAACTGATGCAAAAATAATTATTTTTTCTAGAAAAGTTTTTATTGTGTAAAAACGCCAAAACATAAAAAAACTATATAAATGAGGTATCGCTGTAATCGAAGTGACCCGAAGAATAAAGCTGCTTTACTAATTTTACCACATGCGGAATGGAGAAAAAAAAAACAATTCCTGAATTGCTGGCTTTTGTTCATTCTGCCTCCACAAAAATTGGAATAGAAAGCGATCAAAAAATGTTATGTGCCAAAAAATGGTACCAATAAAAACATCAGCTCGTCCCGCAAAAAAAAAACCGACACGTGACTCTGTTGGCCAAAATATGGAAAAATTATAGCTCTCAAAATACGGCGATGCAAAAATTTCTTACCAAAAATTCTTACAAAAAAGCGTCTTTTAGTGTGGGACAGAAGCTAAACATGGAAAAAGGATGTAAATCTGGTATCGCTGTAATCACCCCAACCTGACGAATTAAGTCGCATAATCACTAATACCGCACGAGGAATGGCGTAAAAAATAAAACCAATTCTTCACCTTTTGTAGATTTGTTCATTCTGCCTCCCAAAGATAACAGTAAGGCGATCACAGTGGTTTACCCCCACATATGGTGTATCAGCGTAGTCAGGACAAATTGCACAATGACTCTGGGGGTCTAATTTCTCCTGTTACCTTTGTGAAAATAAAAATTTGGAGGCAAAAAGATCATTTTTGTGGAAAAAAATATGATTTTTTTATTTTCACTAATCTACGTTATAAACTTCTGTGAAGCACTTGTGGGTTCAAAGGGCTCACTACACATCTAGATAAGCTCCATGGGGGGTCTAGTTTCCAAAATGGTGTCACTTGTGGGGAGTTTTTTACTGTTTAGGCACATCAGGGGCTCTGGAAATGCAATATGACGCCCGCAGACCATTCCATCAAAGTCTGCATTCCAAAACGGTGCTCCTTCCCTTCCGAGTTCTGCCATGCGACCAAACAGTGGTTCCACCCCACATATGGGGTATCAGCATACTCAGGACAAATTACACAACAACTTTTGGATCCCATTTCTCCTGTTACCCTTGTGAAAATAAAAATTTAGGGGCAAAAAGATCATTTTTGTGGAAAAAATGATTTTTTTATTTTCACAGCTCTACGTTATAAACTTCTGTGAAGCACTTGAGGGTTCAAAGGGCTCAACACACATCTAGATAAGCTCCTTGGGGGATCTAGTTTCCAAAATGGTGTCACTTGTGGGGGGTTTCTACTGTTTAGGCACATGAGGGGCTCTGCAAACGCAACATGACGCCCGCAGACCATTCCATCAAAGTCTGCTTTCCAAAACGGCCCTACTTCCCTTCCAAGCTCTGCCATACACCCAAACAGTGGTTCCACCCCACATATGGGGTATCAGCATACTAAGGACAAATTGCACAACAACTTTTGGGGTCATATTTCTTCTGTTACCCTTGTGAAAATAAAAATTTTGGGGCAAAAAGATCATTTTTGTGGAAAAAAATGATTTTTTTTATTTTCACAGCTCTATGTTATAAACTTTTGTGAAGCACTTGGGGGTTCAAAGTGCTCACCACAGATCTAGATAAGTTCCTTAGGGGGTCTAGTTTCCAAAATGGTGTCACTTGTGGGGGGTTTCCACTGTTTAGGCAAATCAGGGGCTCTCCAAACACGATATGGCGTCCGATCTCAATTCCAGCCAATTTTGCATTGAAAAAGTCAAACGGCTCCCCTTCCCTTCCGAGCTCTGCCATGCAACCACACAGTGGTTTACCCCCACATATGGGGTATCAGCGTACTCAGGACAAATTCCACAATAACTTTTAGGGTCCTGTTACCCTTGGGAAATTAAAAATTGAGGATGAAAAGATCATTTTTGTGCAAAAATATGATTTTTTAATTTTACGGCTCTATGTTATAAACTTCTGTGAAGCGCTTGAGGGTTCAGAGCTCTCACCACACATCTAGATAAGTTCCTTAGGGGGTCTATTTCCAAAATGAGGTCACTTGTGGGGGTTTCTACTGTTTAGGCACGTCAGGGGCTCTCCAACGCAACATGGCATTCGATCTCAATTCCAGCCAAAAAAGTGAAATGGCGCCCGTTCCCTTCCAAGCTCTGCCATGCGCCCAAATAGTGGTTTACCCCCACATATGAGGTATCAGTGTACTCAGGACAAATTGCACAATAACTTTTGGGGTCCTGTTACCCTTGGGAAAACAAAAATTGGGGGTGAAAAGATCATTTTTGAGGAAAAAATATGATTTATTAATTTTACGGCTCTAAGTTATAACCTTCTCTGAAGCCTTTGGGGGTTCAAAGTGCTCACCACACATTTAGATAAGTTCCTTGGGGGGTCTAGTTTCCAAAATGGGGTCACTTATGGGGGGTTTCCAGTGTTTAGGTACATCAGGGGCTCTCCAAATGCGACATGGCGTCCGCTCTCGATTCCAGCCAATTTGACATTCAAAATCTCAAATGATGCTCCTTCCCTTCTGAGCACTGCCGTGTGCCTAAAGATTGGTCTTCCTCCACACATGGGGTATTGGTGTACTCAGTAGAAATTGCACAACAAATATTGTAGTTCATTTTCACTTGATACCCTTGACAAATTAAAAAAAATTGTGTCCGAAAAAAACTTTTGAGAAAAAAAAGTTAAATGTTCATTTTTCCTTCCACATTGCTTCAATTCTTGTGAAGTACCTAAAGGGTTAATAAACTTCTTGAATGTGGTTTTGAACACCTTGAAGGGTGTAGTTTTTAGAATGGTGTCACTTTTGGGTATTTTCTGTAATATTGACCCCTCAAAGTGACTTCAAATGTGAGGTGCTCCCTAAAAAAATGGGTTTGTAAATTTTGTTGGAAAAATGAGAAATCGCTGGTCAAATTTTAACCCTTATAACTTCCTAACAAAAAAATTTTGGTTCCAAAAATGTGCTGATGTAAAGTAGACATGTGGGAAATGTTATTTATTAACTATTTTTTGTGACATATCTCTCTGATTTAAGGGCATAAAAATTAAAAGTTTGAAAATTGCAAAATGTTAAAAATTTTCGCCATATTTCCGGTTTTTTTCATAAATAAACGCAAGTTATATCGAAGAAATTTTACCACTAACATGAAGTACAATATGTCACAAAAAAACAATCTCAGAATCAGCAGGATCCGTTAAAGAGTTATAAGCATATAAAGTGACAGTGTGTAATGTAAGTAGTACAGTTCATATAGTGTCTTGTGCTTGGGTGCGATGAAAACACAGGAGTCACAGGTTTGATATAGAAGGTCTTGTATTACTTCATACAAGTGGCAATAATAGTCACACAGTTTGCAGATACAAAAGCAGGAGACACAGCAGGCCAGAGTAACTTAAGCTCAGCAATCACTCTCCACAACAGGTTCAGGATCTCTTCTCTGTTACCGTAAGTCCATGCAAACGTGGATTTATCAAATAGCAAGGTTCCAAAGTCCACGAGTGTTCCAAAGTTCCACAATAGGAAATAACTGGAGTACAAGTCCAAGGCTTCCAGGAGTCAGGTCACAGGTTCACTGCAGGCTTGATTCTGAAGCACTGATTGCTCAGCTGTGGCTGCTTAAGAAGCAAGAGGAGAGAATCAGGGCGGGAACATGCAAGCTGGAAACTCCATATTGACTGAGGGCAAGATAGCTGCAGCAAGACAGAAAGTAAAATGGCTGACGAAAAAACTGAGTTTCAGGAACATGTACACAGAACCTTACATTACTCCCCCCTTAGGGACAACCTCCGGATGACCTCAGACCAGGCTTGTGTGGGTACCTCTGATGAAACTGACGGAGCAAGCGAGGAGCATTAACGTTATTGACTGGTTCCCATGAGTTGTCCTCCACTGGGTAGCCCTGCCATTTAATCAGATATTGTAACTGATTTCTATACAACCTGGAATCTAAAATCCTTTCCACCACAAATTCTTCCTGACCATCGACTAGCACTGGGTCAGGGCAAGGAGAAGAACGTCCAGGAAACGTATTGGGTGTCGCAGCCTTTAGTAGGGATACATGAAAGACAGGGTGGATTCTCATAGTTCTGGGCAGTTGAAGACGACAAGCAACGGCACTTATAATTTTACTGATTTTATAGGGTCCAATGTACTTATGTCCCAACTTAGACGATGGAATCCTTAACTTAAGATTTCTGGTTGACAGCCAGACCAGGTCTCCTACCTTGAAAGCTGGTGCAGGTTTACGAAATTTATCTGCTGCTTTCTTGTACCTTTCCTGAGCCGATTCCAGATTCTCCTTTAGAAGATCCATATTCTTCTGTAAAGACGTGATTCTTTCAGCCACTGCTGGTAAAGGCGTTTCTATGGGAAATCGTGGTAGAATGTTAGGATGATAACCTAGATTAGAGTAAAAAGGAGACTGCTTAGTGGAGGCACTCTGAGAGTTGTTATAAGAGAACTCAGCTAATGGAAGTAGATCCACCCAATCATCCTGTAGGTGGCAGATAAAGCAGCGGAGATACTGCTCCAGGGTTTGATTGGTTCGTTCGGTCTGTCCATTAGTCTGGGGATGAAAAGCAGAAGAAAGGTTTACTTTAATGTCCAATGCTGCACAGAAATTTTGCCAAAACCTAGAAGTGAATTGCACCCCTCGATCCGAAATAATCTCATCCGGTACTCCATGTAAGCGAAACACATCTTTAATCATTGTTCTGCCCGTCTTATGTGTATGTGTACATAATCCTTGCAGACAGCATAAACCTTGATCCCAACAGTGATTTGATAGACACGTGATGTCTGTTACAAGTTTATTGCAGGAATCGAATATGGTAAAAAACTGTGGAACAAATAACAGTATTTTACTATGTGCTCACAAACATGTGGCAAGCATACAATATATACACAATATACAATGGTGAGGGAACACACTATATGCATAACATGTAGTTACATATAACATGCGGTATAATCCCATTCTTACTGCACAGTCAGAAAAGCATAGACTAACTTTCACATTTTCATAACAGCATGATGTAAACATCCCAATATTTATACGGCTGTCAAGTTCATGGTGAATGTGTTTAAGACCTACCGATTGTGCGGCTACAGATCTGGATGTAAGAGATCACTATTGGATTCTGATGTCAGGAGGTACTCAGGAATGAACTGTCTTAGCTGTATACTGAGCAAAAAACATGGCTGCTGGGGCTGACTGCTGAGTCACCAAAGCTATGACTCATGAACTACGGTGTGGTAGATATGTCAAAAAACTTCAATATCAACAACCAAAGACATTCTATAAACGACCACTAGATGGTGCTGTTATACCACATAACAAATCTGAATGTTTACACAGAAAATTCTATTGGAACATCACACTCCTCGCCTGGTATATTAAAGATACCACTTTAAGGTACCTATGGAGAGAGCAACAAAATCAGTTCAGTGACTGGTCTGAGGAAAAGTTTAGGTTCGTGTTGCCTGCAGATCTTGACCTCCACTTTCCTAACTTTTCCATCTTCACTTGGAAACACTTTGGTTATCAGTCCCAAAGGCCAGTCATTCCTTTTTGACTGAGTGTCTTTGACAAGAACAACATTACCAACCTCCATGTTGGGTTTACTGGCTTGCCATTTATTCCGGGTCTGTAAGGTAGAAACATATTGCTTTTTCCATTTATCCCAGAAGGCGTCTGCTAAAGTTTGAACCCGTCTCCACTGACACTTGTACAAGTCTTTATTATCAAACTCACCAAGAGGTGCTGATGCTGTACCAACCTTTTGGGTAAGAAGTGTGGAAGGGGTAAGCAAGAGAGGATCCTCTGGATCATTCGGTATTGGTGTCAAGGGTCTGGCGTTTATGATTGCCACTACTTCAGCCATGAAAGTTGTGAGGGTCTCATGGGTAAGTCTTGAAGTTCCCAACTGTAGGAAGATAGAATCAAGGATCCTGCGAGCCAGGCCAATCATACGCTCCCATGAGCCTCCCATGTGAGAAGAATGTGGAGGGTTAAATGTCCATTTACAGTCTTGGTTCGCCAGATATCTCTCTACACAGTCACTGTCAATGTTTGAGGAGATACGCAGTTCTTTGCAAGCTCCGATGAAGTTGGTACCCCTATCGGAACGGATTAGTTTAACTGGACCTCTTATAGAGATGAAACGTCTGAGAGCATTTATGAAGCTAGAAGTGTCCAAGGACTCAATAACTTCTATATGCACAGCCCTAATACTCATGCAGGTGAAGATGACTGCCCAGCGTTTGCTGTTTGCATGGCCTCCTCTAGTGTGTCGGGTGGTGACAGACCAAGGGCCAAACACGTCGAGACCAACATTTGTGAAAGGAGGTTCTGTACTGAGTCGGTCGGCAGGGAGATCAGCCATTTTCTGTGACTGAAACATGCCTCGTAATTTTTGGCAAGTGACGCATTTGAAAATGAGACAACTCACAAGTCTTTTTGCTCCCACTACCCAAAATCCAGCTGCACGTAGAGCTCCTTCAGTGAACAAACGTCCTTGGTGCTTAGTCTTTTCATGGTAGTGTCGCACAAGTAAAGACGCAATGTGATTGTTCTGCAGTATTATCGGATTATGTACATTACTCTCAAGTTTTACCTTTGAAATACGTCCTCCAACTCTCAAC